>JAXIVH010000009.1:5973792-6123809 GCA_036785325.1 Urophycis tenuis
TCCTAGTAAGGCGCTAGATGGCTCGCAAAAGCAAGAATGCTAGCGATATGCTAGGCTCCCAGCAAGGCGCTAGGTGGCTGGCAATGGACTAGACTGCTACTAATATGCTAGGCACCAAGCGAGGTGCTTGGTGGCTAGCAACAAGCTAGGCTGCTAGGAAACAGCAAGGTGGCTAACCAAAAGCTAGGCTTCCAGCAATGATCTACCAGTGATATGCCAGGCTACGATCCCCTAGCCTATAGCTATTAGCCTATATTTGTGATCAGCTTCCATTTATTGGTCCACTGGCTGATGAACCAGTTCAGACTCTCACTTGGAGGAAGAGGAGAAGGATGAAGAAGAAATCTGGTTACTATCAGAATCATTTTACTGACAGGGAAGAGGAACAGGAAACAGAAATAGAACAATATAAGGACGTCTACAGGTCAGGCGAGAGGGTCAGGTGAAGATACATAAACATAAACAGATCACTTTTTCAAACGTTACAGTTAAACAATACAATGATGTCAGGGGTTATCAGTAATCAATCATTTATAGGCTGCCTTGAGTCTGGTTTCTAGATAAACCAGCAGGGTTCCTATGTTGGGTTCCTATGTCAGGTTTTACCCTGGTAACATGGTTGCTATGGCTACACTCTGGATCTGGGTTGCGACCGGGTCCCTGTCCGTCCTGCCTCTTTGGTACCTCGTCACACGCTGGCCCGAGACCACTCAAACACTGATTCATCTCCTAGTCCTGGACCACCCTAAGACCCCTCCCTCTACTAGACCTGGACCACCTTAAACCCATGCCTCTCCCAGTCCTAGACCACCTAAAGACCATCCCACTCCTAGTCCTAGACCACTCCCTTTCCTAGTTCTGGACCATCTAAAGACCTGTCCCTTTCCTAGTTCTGGACCATCTAAAGACCTGTCCCTTTCCTAGTTCTGGACCATCTAAAGACCTGTCCCTTTCCTAGTTCTGGACCATCTAAAGACCCGTCCCTTTCCTAGTCCTGGACCATCTAAAGACCCGTCCCTTTCCTAGTCCTGGACCACCTAAAAACCCCTACTCTCCTGGATCAGGGAGCTAGAAGTATAGATGGAGCAGGTCGTTTGAAACACAACAGATGTGACAAGGTTTGATTCCAACACACAACAGCAACTAAAAAATAGTTTGATAGTTTAGAGTTGGCGAACCCAACACAGTCTGGGCTGCATGAAGCGGCTGATTGGCTGGCAGGGGGCGGAGATAGCCTCCTCCCATCAATTGTCTTTCAGCACTCCAGAGGTCCTCGGCTGAATCTCTTAGAATCAACCTCCTTTTCACTTTTTTTTTTCCTATAAAATGTTGCAAGGTTCTCTAAGCTAGCTCTAGGTGCTAGCGCTGGGAGCTAGCACTGGGAGCTTATTCTGTGTGCTAGTGCTGGGAGCTAGCACAGAGGAGTGTTGCTAATGAAGGGGGCTTGTATTGGAGGCTAGCACTTGGCTAGAAATGGGAGCCAGCTCTGGGCGCTAGTGCAGGGGGGGCAGCACTTCACGCTAGTAGTGGGAGCTAGCACTTCACGCTAGTAGTGGGAGCTAGCACTGAGAGCTAGAGCAGGGAGCTAATGCTGAGTGCTGAGCGCTGCGAGCTAGCGCTAGAGGCTGGCACTGGGAGCTGGCACTAGGTAATAGCGCTGGGCGCTAGCACCGGAGGCTAGTGCTGGGAGCTAGTACCGGGGCCAGTCTGTTACAGTATCACCAGGAGAACCACTTCTCCCGCTCCGGTGTTCCGAGGTCGGTCCTAGAGTTCAGAGGTCAGCGCGCTGGGGGGCGCCTAGGCCGGAGCGAGGCCGCCACTACCTCGCGGTGGCAAGGGAGGCCGAGGAGGTGCTGAGCTGGGTCAGGTAGTCCCTCAGCTCCCTGGCGGCCTGGAAGCGTCCGTAGCGTCTCCGCGGGTTGGTGCACTCGTCCAGCAGGGCCTCCAGCTGGCCGTCCCGGGAGATGTGGGCGGGGGGGGTCGTGCAGGAGGCCCCCCGTGGTGCCGCGCCACGTGGCATAGCGGGACAGCAGGTTCTGACACACGGCGTAGTAGTTGTGGTCCACGGTGACGCGCGAACACAGCGCCTCCTTGGAGAAGGAGAGGCACGCCTCCTTGTCGCACTCCTCAAAGCGGCTCTCGTACCACACGTCGTAGTTCTCCGGACGAGCTGAGGAGGGGGAGGAGAGGGGGAGGATCTTATGTTAATAACACGTCATGGTTCTCTGGGCAGTCTGAGGAGAGGAGGAGAGGAGGAGGTGCTTATGTTAATAACACGTCATGGTTCTCTGGGCAGTCTGAGGAGAGGAGGAGAGGAGGAGGTGCTTGTGTTAATAACACGTCATGGTTCTCTGGGCAGTCTGAGGAGAGGAGGAGAGGAGGAGGTGCTTGTGTTAATAACACGTCATGGTTCTCTGGACGGTCTGAGGAGAGGAGTACAGGAGGAGGTGCTTATGTTAATAACACATTATGGTTCTCTGGGCAGTCTGAGGAGAGGAGGAGAGGAGGAGGTGCTTATGTTAATAACACGTCATGGTTCTCTGGGCAGTCTGAGAAGAGGAGGACAGGAGGAGGTGCTTATGTTAATAACACGTCATGGTTCTCTGGGCAGTCTGAGAAGAGGAGGACAGGAGGAGGTGCTTATGTTAATAACACGTCATGGTTCTCTGGACGGTCTGAGGAGAGGAGGAGGTGAACCATTCATACAATAAATAACTAGTCACAGAAAGAGTAAGAATATTATGTATGATAAAACCACTAATTTCTTTAATAATAAACAGTGAATAAATAGATAAGGTTGTAGGGCTTGTACAGCCATTACTGGGATGGATTATTATGGGATGGGTTCAGATAGAGAGCTATAGATAGATAAAGAGATGGAGAGAGACCGACAGAGAGACACAGAGAAACAGAAAAAGATACACAGAGAGAGATACAGAGACACAGAAAGAGATACAGAGAGAGCAAGAGAGATACAGAGAAACAGAAAGAGATACAGAGAGAGAGATACAGAGACACAGAAAGAGATACAGAGAGAGCGAGAGACAGACAGAGAACCAGAAAGAGATACAGATAGAGAGACAGAAAGATACAGACACAGAGGCCGAGAGCGATTCAGATAGAGACAGAAAGAGAGCAACACAGACACAGAGACAGGGAGAAAGAGATGCAGATACAGACAGAAAGAGAGATATACAGATAACGAGAGACAAAGAGACAGAGAGACAAAGAGACATAGTGAGAGAGTTCAGTGTCAGAGCAGATCAATGTGCGCAGCAGGAAGCCCCAGAGAACATCCCATAATCACAGCATCAGCGTTTTAATGCAGTCCTCGCTCTGCTGCCACGGCAGCTCCATCACGGGATAGGGGATATGCGCACACACACACACACACACACACACACACACACACACACACACACACACACACACACACACACACACACACACACACACACACACACACACACACACACACACACACACACACACACACACACACACACACACACACACACACACCCACATACCCACCCACCCACCCAATGGGGGGCTGATACACCTCAATCAGTGAAGGTGATGAAGATTGATGCTGCGTGAGTCTGAGTCTGTGAGTCTGTGTGTGTGTGTGTGTGTGTGTGTGTGTGTGTGTGTGTGTGTGTGTGTGTGTGTGTGTGTGTGTGTCTGTGTGTGTCTGTGTGTGTCTGTGTGAGTCTGTGTGTGTCTGTGTGTGTCTGTGTGTGTCTGTGTGTGTTAAACTAGAGGCAGTAGAGGGTGGTTGTTTTAAAAAAAGGTAGCATAGGGTTGGGTGAGTTAAAGCAGAGGCAGTAGAGGGTGGTTAGTTAAACTATAGGCAGTAGACGGTGGTAGGTTAAACCAGAGGCAGCAGAGGGTGGTTAGTTAAACCAGCGGCAGCGGAGGGTGGGGGGTAAGTTAAGCTGGAGGCAGTAGTGGGTGGTTAGTTAAACTAGAGGCAGTCAATGGTGGGCTCGAGTTAAACCAGAGGCAGTCGAGAGTTGTTAGTTGAAGGGTGAGTTCTGGGTGACGGTGACTCATCAGGGACAATATTTCCAAAGCAAAGTCCCTGATTTCCCAGTCTAATGAAGTCAGCTGCTCTCGACAGCTCTGGGAGCGGATGACGGCTGTCAGGGCAGTGTGCACGCGCACACACACACACACACACACACACACACACACACACACACACACACACACACACACACACACACACACACACACACACACACACACACACACACACACACACACACACACACACACACACACACACACACACACACACACACACACACACACACACACACACACACAGCTGAAGGATGTGACACAGAAAAGACAACGTGATGCCAGGTCACATCAAAGATATCTCGTAACGAGACCGCTTGTGAAAGCATCACATAGCGTGATGCTGTCACAACGGGGGATGGGGGGGGGGGGGTACACGTCTTCCTACGTTAAAGCAGCGGTTGCATGAGCTGGCAATGCACCAGCTCATCCAAGATAACTGAAAAAACTTCAGGGACTGAACTTCAGGGACTGTCGCTCCCCGGGAGAGAGGCGAGGTTCATGACTACTGGCGGGGAACAAGCGATGGCGGGCGGCGGTGTTCCCACTCGAGAGGCATTTACAAGGGGGGGGGGGGGGAGGAAGAAGAGGGGAGAGGGGGTTACATCGGAGCGAGGAGGAGGAAGACTCACTCTGCTTGATCAGCCGCTTGTCCGCCACCAGGACGTTCTCGGCGTCCACCACGATCACCTTGCCGTCCCGCGGCCCCACGGCGAAGTTGTCGAAGCTCACGTCCAGCAGGTAGAGGGCGAAGTCGAAGTCGTTGTTGGTCAGCTGCTCGGCGATGTCCATCAGCTGGCGCGCCAGGTCCACGCGCTTCTCCCACGGCGCGTTGTAGAAGCTCCACAGCTCCTCGCCCACGTAGTTGACCGCCACCACGCGGCCACACGCCCCCAGGTACTTGGCGAACGGCCAGCCCTCGTCCGACGGGAAGCTCTGTGGGGGGGGGGGGGGGGGGAGGAGAAGAGAGAGAGAGAGAGAGAGAGAGAGAGAGGGAGAGGGAGAGGGAGAGGGAGAGGGAGAGGGAGAGGGAGAGGGAGAGGGAGAGAGAGAGAGAGAGAGAGAGAGAGAGAGAGAGAGAGACGGGTGGGTGTGAGTCACGTGATCTGGGGATGCTCAGCCCCTCCCCCAGGGTGGGAGGGGAGGAGGAGTGGGTGCACGGAGGAGTGGGTGCACTTTTCACTGCGCTGTACATTGAAGGATTGTTATGGCGTTTTATGCTACGATTGATTGTGTTTTATTTGACTTTTTTTTTTTTTACATGCTTGGGCGGTGTGGCGGCAGTGAAGCTCTTGGCATTGGATGTGTCAGGAGGCCAGGGGGTGTGGTTGGGGGGGGGGGGGGCGTGGCGTGGCCTAGAGCCAGACTGGGGGGGCGTGGTCGGGGACCAGGATGGACACGTTGCCAGGGTCCATAAAGATCAATGAGCATGATCTGCAGCACCACCCTCCCATCCTCCCACCCTCTCCCCAGGATAGAGGGGGAGGAAGTGAGGAAGCGTATACAGACACACCTTGTGTTCTTAATTACAGAACAGCTCATCACCTGCACATCAGCAGTTAGCCACCTGGCAGCTACCGCTAGCAGATCCTGCAACCTGGTCTGAAATTCTCTGCATTCTCTGGCCTTAACAGACAGCATGTCTGAACACTTGCTAACACACTCTCTCTCACACACACACACACACACACACACACACACACACACACACACACACACACACACACACACACACACACACACACACACCATCTGGAGAGGCGCTATAGAGAGCCCTCCCTCCCCCGCGGGACCCTGTATCAGAACGAAATGCGCTCGGCAGTCAACAGCCAGTGGGTCCTCATTCGACACCGTTGTGCCATGATGAATTACACGCACGCTGTTTGTCAGTTTTAAAAGGAGATGTGCTGTCTGTTGTGAAACAGCTGCGTTGTATTTTAGTTTGGTTGGAAGAGGCTGAGTGCGCGACACCTCCGATCGCGCGTCACCGGCACGACTCTCACCTGACGTGTGTCATCGAGCAACGTCTGACGCGGCGCGCAGGGGTCTCGGATTCCCCAGAGAGGGGTTTAACCCGCGACAATGACCAGCTCGCCGTACATTATACCGCTTATTACCCGGCTGCTTACTAAAGATATTACAGAAACGTATAACAAAAAACGATTTTATTGATTTAGGAATTAATTGGTCTGTCACTCAGAAATAACAGGCTGCTGAAAGACCTAATTGACCCATCAGAATTGATTGACTCATCAAAGCCGTGTAAATAGTTGCAAAGCTACTTGCTAGCAAGGAGATGGAAGTTAGCTCAGTGCTACTTGGCTACTTAGCCCAGGGCTACTAGGTGCAGTGTTGCTACCTTGACAGACGGGTAGATGAGGGGGGGTGTTATTCACCTGATCAAACACAGCTGGTGGCTGGGTGGGGGGATAGAGTAACATGAGCAGTCTCGCTCGCTCGCTCGCACGCACGGACGCGCACACGCACAAACACGTCTGGGCATGGGTCCAGCAAGGAGGACTGGCCTCACACACACACACACACACACACACACACACACACACACACACACACACTTTAGAACACATGAGACACACAGCTACACACCACCAACTACACACTACCGAGCCACACACCGCAGCTACACAACTACACCCACAGCCTACCAGCCAGCTGAACTCAGCAGCAGCTGGTATAGAATAGTACATGGAGTGCAGGCCATAAAAGTATACCTGTAGTACTAGGGGCTCGGGGTTGAAAGCCAGGGTCATGAGCAGCTGCATCTTCTCCGTGTCCTTGAGGTTCTTCAGCAGGAAGCTCCCAGAGTCCTTGGTCTCGGCGTAGCGTCGCACCACGCGGTCCAGCAGCCGCTGGGAGGGGCAGTGGACCAGGTCCGACCAGCCCTCCACCACCTCCGGCGTCAGCAGCCGGACCTCGCCGTTGAGCCGCGCAAACTCCGTCTTGTAGATGGCCTGGATGAGGTCGCAGCGGGGCCGGCCCGTGGCCCGCTTGCAGATCTTCTGGTCGATGTCGGCCAGCTCCTGGTTGGAGCCCAGCCTCTTCAGCACCACGCGGCGTGTGCCCTCGCGCGGCTCCCCGTACTGGGCGAAGAACACGTTCTTCACGTTGAAGACGTCCAGGAAGCGCAGGCGGCCCCACGTCTCGAAGGACACCTGGCCGTTCATGAACTTCCTGCACCAGCTGGTGCCGAAGCAGGCGGGACACTTGTTGAGGTTGACGAAGCGCCGGTCGGTGAGCTCGTTCTTCTGGAAGGAGGCGAGGAGGCTGTGGGTGTTCATCAGCAGGATGACCAGCAGGCCCACCGCCACCAGCAGCTTCACACAGCGGTACACCCGGCCCAGCTTCAGGGGGACCAGGCGTAGCATGGTGGGACACGTCAGGGGTGTCGCGGGTCGGCAGAGGGGGAGGAGAGGGTGAGCTGCTCGTGGGGAGGGGGTGAGGGGGTGAGGGGGTTTGGGGGGGGGGGAGGGGGAGGGGGGGAGGGGGGAGCTAGTCTAGACACGCCTCCATCGTGGCGGCCGTCTAGAGCAGGGGGCTTGGTCGGGGGTGGGCGGGGCCATGGACCGACAGAAGCCCGTCACTCATTTTGTTCAATCAGACGACAGCCTGCAAGGGAAGAGAAGAGAACGTTGTGATGTCATCAGTGCACACCTTGTTTCATCAGGTGCACTAGAACAGACGCTGCTAAGGATATACACATACACAGAAACAATAGTACCGACAAATGCTTCTGGAAGCGGGGTGGGAGAGGAGCTGTGTGTGGGAGGAGGTGGGACATGCTAGGAGGGGCTAGGAGGAGGAGCTAGGAGGAGTCGAGCCTTTCTTGTGCTGCCCTGTAATCTAAACCCTGTAATCTGCTCATCAAGATTGACCCAGTCTCCAAAACATCTGGGAGAGACAGAGTGAACAGAGAAGCCTGTAGTGAACAGAGACGTCTGTAGTGAACAGAGAGGCTTGTAGTGAACAGAGAGGTCTATAGTGAACAGAGAGGTCTGTAGTGAACAGAGAGGCCTGTAGTGAACAGAGAGTCCTGAAGTGAACAGAGAGGTCTGTAGTGAACAGAGAGGTCTGTAGTGAACAGAGAGGTCTATACCGGTAGTGAACAGAGAGGCCTGTAGTGAACAGAGAGGTCTGTAGTGGACAGAGAGGTCTGAAGTGAACAGAGAGGTCTGTAGTGAACAGAGAGGTCTGTAGTGAACAGAGAGGCCTGTAGTGAACAGAGAGGTCTGTAGTGAACAGAGAGGCCTGTAGTGAACAGAGAGGTCTGTAGTGAACAGAGAGGCCTGTAGTGAACAGAGAGGTCTGTAGTGAACAGAGAGGTCTGTAGTGGACAGAGAGGTCTGTATATCAATGAGGAGGATTTGAGACCTATCAGAGCCCACTAAACAACAGAGCTACACTTGGGAGAAAATTCAAATTGGTCAGGTGTTTGCATTGGGTGTCAAACTGCCGTGGCACAAGGTGATTCTGAGCAGGGTACAATACGGTCCCCGGTAAAGGCAGGACCGTAGACTTCCCCAACATGTCATTTTGAGATGACAGGTTACTCTGAGAACAGGGCAATTCCCTGAGAGACACGTTGGACCATGTTGGACGTCATTGGTCTGGGACTCAGCACTGTAATATCAAAAATACACAACACACCTAGGAAGCAATACTGTTGTATTACAAAATACAACAGTACTCACACATGAGGCAGTAATCCGACACATTGGAAAACGGCTGAGCGTGACAGTTAGTCTTCAGGAGAGGACACAGCCTGCTAGCTCAAAAGCGCTACGCTACAACTGTAGCGTAGCGCTGTGGTCTGGTAAGAGCTAGGCTAGCCAACTGAGGGGCTCTCATCTCTTGGAGGAAGACACAATGCCTTTGACCGTGTAAATCGGTCATCCTCAATTACAAGTGATTAGGACACGGCATGACTAACAGAAACACCACAGATTAGCACGTCAAACGCATTACTGCAATTCACACACGACGCGCAGAGAGAGAGAGAGAGCGAGAGAGAGCGAGAGAGCGAGAGAGAGAGAAAGAGAAAGAGAAAGAAAGAGAGAGAGAGGGAGAGAAAGAGAAAGAGAGAGGTGGTCTTCCAGTCTTTAAATACTGCAACCAGGTCAGACTATGGTACTACTGCAGTTATCTCTGAAGCACCTAATTAATTATTGTTTATACATCGTACACCACCAGTATAATTAAATACTGTTTATACACCACATATCTGCCTTATTAAATAATGTTTGTGTACAGAATACCTGCCTGATTAAATATAGTTTTAATTATATCACAGTATTTTTTCATTACAGTGTAACTACATTATCAAAGTCACACCGTGTAACATGCCTAACAAAATGGCATATCTGACATATCTTTCGGTCAATGCTGACCCGATAGGGATTTCAATGTTTGTACGTTATTAATAACATCACATCATACCACTGATAAGATTCTACAAATAGAAAATGCGGGCCAGCCGGTACCACTCTCTATGTTTACACAAATCCTACTATCGACACTCCCACTCAGGCCGCCCAGCCAGCCGGGCCCCGCTAGGTCCCATCACACAGAGAGAGAGGACAGAACTCTGGTGTTGGCTTTTGGGAAATTCTGTGGGTATCCCGCTGACCCACGGGGATGGGCTCTAATTGTGACTTTAAATACTGCGTGTATTGCATATGGACAGTATGTATCTGCCTTGTTAACTACTGTGTATATGCATCATTCCTGCAGTATTAACATTTCTCCAGCTCCGAACCTCTGGTGCTGTACATGCTGTGAAGAGACTGTTGTACAGAGGGTTTTATCACACCGACTGCAGCTCGGGGTGTGTCTGTACTACTAGGTATAGCCACAGCAGCCAGGGGAACGTCTGTAGGTAAAACCACTGCATCCAGGGGTGCGTCTGTAAGTAAAACCACTGCAGCCAGGGGAACGTCTGTAGGTAAAACCACTGCATCCAGGGGTGCGTCTGTAAGTAAAACCACTGCAGCCAGGGGTGCGTCTGTAGGTAAAACCACTGCAGACAGGGGTGCGTCTGTAGGTAAAACCACTGCGGCCAGGGGTGCGTCTGTAGGTAAAACCACTGCAGCAAGGGGTGCATCTGTAGGTAAAACCACTGCATCCAGGGGTGCGTCTGTAAGTAAAACCACTGCAGCCAGGGGTGCGTCTGTAGGTAAAAACCACTGCAGCCAGGGGTGCGTCTGTAAGTAAAACCACTGCAGCCAGGGGTGCGTCTGTAGGTAAAACCACTGCAGCCAGGGGTGCGTCTGTAGGTAAAACCACTGCAGCCAGGGGTGCGTCTGTAGGTACAACCACTGCAGCCAGGGGTGCGTCTGTAGGTAAAACCACTGCAGCCAGGGGTGCGTCTGTAGGTACAACCACTGCATCCAGGGGTGCGTCTGTAGGTAAAACCACTGCATCCAGGGGTGCGTCTGTAAGTAAAACCACTGCAACCAGGGGTGCGTCTGTAGGTAAAACCACTGCAGCCAGGGGTGCGTCTCTATAAAGTATTTCTGTCTGTCTGTCTGCCTGCAAAGCACATTGAGTTGCCATTGTGTATGAAATGCGCTATACAAATAAAACTGCCTTGCCTTGCCTTGCAGGTAGAAATGCGTTTGTCGTGCAGTCGTTGGGTATTTGTACAGCGATGCGGTAGAGACAACACTAACCGAGAAGCCATCCTGCCAACAAGGTGTACGTATTGAACAATAGACGACAACAGGAGGTGGTTACTGTCACCAACAGTACAGATGTACCAGTGTGACATCCGTTGTTAACATGTTCCAACAATACCTGCAGCATGACCTGACTCTCAGTCTCTGTATGTAGCGTCATGTGATTCTACAGACACCGAATTTATCATTATTTGAATCCAGAGACACTGTATTTAGCATGTGAATCTACAGTCACCGTATTTAGTATCATGTGACTCTGCAGAGACTTTACTTAGTATCATGTGACTCTGCAGAGACTCTGTACTTAGCATTATGTGACTCTACAGGACTCTCTGTATATAGAATTATATGCCTCTACAGAGACTCTGCATTTAGTATTATGCGACTCTACACATGACTCTCTGCATGTAGAATTATGTGCCTCTACTGAGATCTGTATGTAGCATTATGTGACAGACTCTACCCAGAGGACAGGTCCCTTCTCTGCTGCGTCTCTGAACTGATTAATAAGCGTTTTTAAATGCATTAAGACTTCTACCTGGGCTGGACTCTGAGCCTAATGGAATCATTCTTCTGCACTTTTCCTTGATTGCTCTGCAGTAAAACAATGGGCAGCAGCAGCAATCGATTTCAGGATATGTAAAACAGAGAATGGCGTCTCTTTATACAAATCTCCACAGAGGACATTTAATGGTATGTGAAAAAGTATTCAACTGTGAGATTCACATTCAGGGAGGAAAAGCAAAGCACGAGAAACGAATTAGTAGAAGAACACAAGAGAGCTGCAAATAAATACTGTCCATCTGCAACATAAACATGAGATTTAAACACAGCTAACAATTAGCGTCAGCTGCTCTGCAGATACAAGACAGTGATCAGATAGCTATTAGTTGATTAATAATTGATTAATTTCATCATTAATTTTAGAATAGGAAAATGTTCTACATGTTGTTAGTATCACAGAATATGAGAATGTTCAGCATGTTGTTAGTATGATCGAATATATTCTATAGCAAGTGTCTGAACTCCACACCAAGACAGCAGCGGTGTAGCAGAGTGGGGGACAATATTATTATTAATTCTTCTTCTGCTTCTCCAGGTCCAGCTGGAGCACTGCAGCCTCCTAACCGCTGGACCTGAGAGACACTCAGTTTGAGCTCCAGATTGAAACTAACCACATGCTGCTTGTTCCAGATGGGACCCAACCTGAGGTGCCAGACCAACCTCCACATCGCCGCAAAAAAAAAATGCTTCAATACCACCCCCCCCCCCCCCCCCCCCCCCCGCATGCACGCACGCCGCCAGCAGCACGGCTCCCAGACCCGAGGAGCCCAGACTCTGCTCCTCCTCTTCATCAGCGCTTGTAAACAAACCCGACACTCCCCTCGCCCCTGGCCCAGAGTCCAGAATCCGCCGGAGGATCATCAGCTTCTCCCACGGAGACCCGGAGACAAATCAAAGAATGACTTTCCTGCTCATGCATGGGAGATGAGTCGCTGGGAGGGGGCAGTGTGGTGGATCTGGCAGATGTTAGGATACCCAAAACGTCTCATTACCTCGACACCCAGACAGACCCGCGCGTCGCTTGAAACAGAATGACAAGAGGTCGGAAAGAAAAGAGCTGTGTTTCAATCTCCTAACATCTCTCATAAATCCATTCAGAGCAGAGAGACTCCTTTTGAAATAACCATTTGTACACGTGTTACTGGTGACAGAGACCAGTTAGGAGAACACCGCACCTCACTATACGCTCACTACACTCAGCCCACCTCAATACACACTAACCTCACTACACACTAACCCCACCTCACTACACATTAACCCCACCTCACTACACACTAACCCTAAGTCACTACACACTAACCCCACGTCGCTACACATTACCCCCACCTCACTACACACTAACCCCACGTCACTACACACTAACCCCATGTCACTAAACACTAACCCCATGTCGCTACACATTACCCCCACCTCACTACACACTAACCCCACGTCACTACACGCTAACCCCACTACACACTAACCCCAGGCAGACAGAAAAAGAGACAGATGGGTGGATTGAAAAGGGGGAAGGGAGGGAGAGAGGGAGAGCAAGAGATTAACTTTTGTACAGCTCTTCTGTATTACATCTATCGCCTGCTAATCTTTTGACATTGAATTAATTATTAATTAACCCCCCCCCCCCACCCCCAGATGACCATGTGAGGCATTGGACATGAGCGTAGTTCCCACGGTAATCGACCGGTGAGTCAATAATGTTTGATCAGAAAGCCACACACACACACACACACACACACACACACACACAAACACACACACACACACACACACACACACACACACACACACACACACACACACACACACACACACACACACACACACACACACACACACAGCTCCAAAAAAAACACTTCAACGTCTCATGAGAACACCAACATTATCAATAGATCTAGATCAATAACGTCAATATGTGGATTTGACCACTATACCTAACACAGCTAAAGTAATCTATTCATAATCAAGTGATAAACATATCCAACACATCTCAAGTAATCTATATCATTAAAATATGCTAAATATTTACAAACCTATGTCATTGATATTAATACATAAAGAAATATATATCAATGATGTCAATAAATCTAAGTCAATGGTATACATAATGAATCAAACGTAATCTATACCAATGATATCATTATATCTAATACATCTAAAGTAATCTATACCAATGCCATCATGCAATGTCAATGTTATCCGTCATCGGCTGGCACATACTTCTTCTATTGCTCTACATTCTGGGGCAGATGCTATGTAAACAATAACTGTAGTAATTGTATGTAGCAGTAGAACTGCGTTTCATGGTGAAACGCCACCAGCGCTGGAACGTACCCTGAAGAACGACGAAGGAATCTTACACACCACGTTAGAACGGTGCATGTGTGGGAAAGCGGAGCGACTAAATATACATCCCAAAAGCTACGTATTACACAGCGGAGGGACAAGATACCACGAGGGGTCCCTGAGGGACCCCGATGGAGGAACGACTCTTCCCTGCTGAGAAATCATTTCCAGCTGCGCTGCAGATAATCTGGACCAACCAGAACTAGTCTGGATGTTAACAGAACTAAAACATATTCCCACCATCTAGTCAAGCCTAACAAAGCACAGCAAGCCAAGTTAGATCTAACCAAACATAAATACCGAGTCAGGTCGTGTCAGACAGATATAAAATAATTACCACACACACACACACACACACACACACACACACACACACACACACACACACACACACACACATTGAAACAGTCGGCATCATAACTGAACTAAAACAGTCTGGATCAACAGAACTAAAAACAGTCTGGATCAACAGAACTAAAATACCCTGGGTCAACAGAACTAAAACAGTTCGGATTAACAGTACGAAAACAGTTTGGTTCGTACAGAACAAAAATAATCTGGAACAACAGAACTAGAACAGTCTGGATCATAAAACACACACACGCACATACGCACGCACACGCGCGCGCACACACACAGACACACACGCGCTCACACACGCGCGCACACACACACAAGTATTGCCCGTGGCTATGGTTTTCAGACCTCCATCGAGATATTATTGTCGTTCTGTTGGTTTTAGCTCTCGCTGGCTCTCTGGGTGGCCGGGGGACCAACCAGTGAAATTCAACAATCATCTGGAATTGAACTCGACGCCAAGTGTTTTTAATAACCTCATAAAGTACACGCGTAGTGTACTTTATAACACACAAGTGTTTTTTTTATTACCTTCTTAAGTGCAACCCTGAGAAACATCACCTGAATGCAAGGACCTAAAAGTCAACATTCAGAGTATTCAAACCACGGTCATGAACGCGGTGCTGTGATTTTCTGCGGAATAAACCCACGTATATTCAATACATTCATATTTAACGGTGTCGTCGGTTTGTCTGTACACAATGCATATAAACAGTACTACAGGCTGTCAGAAAGTGAACTAGATAACGCTGACACGAACACAGATCCACACGAGTGTCAGACCAACACAGTAATACTAACTAGTAGTGCTACGAGTCAGCATTGCCGTCGCACTAACGAGTGTCTCTCCTGACAGGGAGAGACCAGGAGAGAGATCAGGTCGGGGTTAGGGTCAGGGTTAGGACCTGGTGGAGGGTCCAGGGCAACGCAGAATGACTAAAAAGTGGAAGTATTCACAAACCTGAATCTTTCCACTCGACATCAGTCCTCAAAGTTTCCCCACGCGGCCCATGAACAATATATTTCACACGGTGGAATATTGCCGGAATATTTCGGTCCGGTAGTTTTCGACGGGAAGACGGAGATACGACTCGCAGCGTATTATTATTTTTCAGTATGTTAGCCAGCTAGCCCGTTAGCTTCAGAAATAAACATTTGTGATGTCTTAACTCTTTAAATCCCGGATCTTTCCGAACGCCCGCCGAGGTCCTTCTTCACGACGGAACCCGCCGGCTGTTGACGTCATTAATATCCATATCATCAATATCCATATCTGTCGCCCGCTCGGCAGTCGCTTTATGTGAGCAGAGTGGCAGAATGGACCTGTCTGTCTGCAGCTCAGTCGGATCCACAATGGATCTGTTTCCACTTTTTCAACGGCGACCTCTCCGCCTTTTACGACATCCAACGTCCTCGTACGACACCCACCGTCCTCCTACGACATCTACTATCCTCTTACGACCGTGGTTGCTAAGCGATCACCCTTGTGCCTGTCGTGGAACCCCCAATGTAAACTTTAGTGGACCCTTTTTGAACACTTTTTTTTTTCCAGGGTGATGAATGAATGAATCACCTTCGGTCTGTCGCAAGGGTCACTTTTTATTTTAGCTGTACGTCTATGCTACACATTTAAATTAGACGTTCAGGTTTAAGTAGACGGAATGTAGAATTGTAACCATGGTGCTCAGGAAAGACGCTGCGGATAAACAATGTCTGTCTGTCTGTCTGTCTGTCTGTCTGTCTGTCTGTCTGTCTGTCTGTCAGGAAAGAGAAAGTGGGTCAGGCAGATTGGAGTTAGTCGATGTTGGGGTCATTCTCCAGATCCATGTAGGGGGGGGGGGCATGACGGCGCTAGCATGAATATTTAATTGGATAGTTGGCCCGGGGCGTGTCTAGTCCTGACGGCGACAATTCATTAGTGTACTCCTCACAAATGAAATCGTTCCTTGTGTCACATCGTCTTGTCTTTTCAAGATCAACCAAAGGTTCAGTTCAGTCCGTTCAGTTCCACTTTGGGAAGTCATCGGGGAAATAACTAATTATAAAAATCTCAAATTATTTTTTAAAAACGAATGTGGAGTTCAGTATTGTCCTCTAGGTTGTAGGGGTGACGGAGAGTGGATTAAATCTGCCCTCCGGTGTTCATCAGACGCGGTGTTTGTTATACCCAATCACTTTAATTTTTCCAACGAGCGCATTTTATAGATTAAAAAATTGATTGCAGTTTACATACAAACATCAATCAAAGTCAAACTCTAGTAAAAAAAAAAAAAGTCAATTGAGCAACAAACCGACTAGATGATGCATTGTAATACATATTAGACTTGATTTAGACTTAATTTGTGTATTATCGAACATGTATAAATCAGCCGATAATTAGCGCCTTTCTGAGCAACTGGATTCGCTTCTCGCATTACTTGGTTTGTGTCGCTCTCTAGAGGACAGAGGGGGACGCTGCAGCCTCTTGCCTGAGACAGGAGCGGCGTTGGGGTGACGTCAGAGAGGACTTGCGCTTCTCAAACGCTGTTGTAGAAACCCCTCGCTTTTACACTTAAAGAATTTGGTCGCTGTTTTCTTTGTGTTTATGTATTATAAATGAACACGGATAAATGCTTGATGAGTCATCGCATTCTGTGTGGGTCTTGTTATTTGCTTGTTTTTTTATTATGATTTCTGAGCCGTGGTTGGTTTGTTTTGCAGAAGTAACGGGCAGTTTCTACGGCGTTCACTGATAGATGGCGCTGCAGAACTACGGAGAACGGTGAGATCGTTTATTTCACTTCAATTGTATTTGACTGAAATATAGTATAGTAAGCTCTGTATCAGAGGGTATTTTTGCAGTTTTCATTAATATAGTTTAAAGTCCATTTATTGTTTATTAATCATTGATTGAATGTTTGGGCTACAGCACCACCATGGAGGTTTAGGTTAAGAATGTTTTAGACATGAAGGTTACGGATGTTTTAGACATAGAGGTTATGGTTAAGGATACTTTAGACATGGAGGCTACAAGTGTAAGACATAGAGGTTAAGAGTGATTTAGACATGGAGATTAATCGTGTTTAGGTCATGAAGGTTAAGAGTGTTTTAGACATGGAGGTTTAGAATGTTTTAGACATAAAGGTTAAGAGTGTTTTAGACATGGAAGTTTAGAGTATTTTAGACATGGAGGTTAAGGTCATGAAGGTTAAGAGTGTTTTAGACATGGAGGTTTAGAGTATTTTAGACATGGACTTTAAGAGTGTTTAAGTAATGAAGATTAAAAGTGTTTTAGACATGGACTTTAAGAGTGTTTAGATCATGAAGGTTAAGAGTGTTTTAGACATGGAGGTTTAGAGCGTTTTAGACATGGAAGTTAAGAGTGTTTAGGTCATGAAGGTTAAGAGTATTTTAGACATGGAGGTTTAGAATGTGTTAGACATGGACTTTAAGAGTGTTTTAGACATGGAAGTTTAGAATGTGTTAGACATAGACGTTAAGAGTGTTTAGGTCATGAAGGTTAAGAGTGTTTTAGACATGGAGGTTTACAGTGTGTAAGACATGGGGGTTAAGAGTATTTTAGACTTGGTGGTTAAGGGTGTTTTAGACATGGAAGTTAAGGGTGTTTTAGACATGGAGGTTAAGAGTGTTTAAGTCATGAAGGTTAAGAGTATTTTAGACTTGGTGGTTAAGGGTGTTTTAGACATGGAGGTTAAGGGTGTTTTAGACATGGAGTTTAAGGGTGTTTTAGACATGGAGGTTAAGGGTATTTTAGACATGGAGGTTAATGGTGTTTTAGACATGGAGTAATTGTTAAGGGTATTTTAGATATGGAGGACAGGTTAAGGGTGTTTCAAACATTAGTTTGGGTTTTCGTGAAGAGCAGCCAGATATCTTCATCTCTGCTGGCAGACAACGAACATGTCAGGTCTTGTTCACATTCTTTGGAGCTGAAGCAAAATGTGGCCAATCTTGCAACCCTGTTCAATACTGTCTGCTGATCTGTCTTTCTGCTGATCAGTCTGTCCGTTTGTCTGACTGTTTGTCTCTCGGTCTGACTGTCCCTCTCACTGACTGACTCTTTTTCTGTCTGCTGATCTGCTGATACATCTGTCTGTTTGTCTGACAGGCTGTCCGTCAGTCTATACTGTATATCTCTCTGTCTGTTACTGTGACTGTCATGCTGGGGCTCAGGACATTAGCCATGCTACATTATTTATACTGTTAGCAGTTAATCTCAAAGGGTTGGCTCTACGGTTTACATTACAGGGGGATAACGGAGATGACCGGAACCTCTCTCCCAAACATTCACACAGCAAACAGAACATCTTTTGTTGAGAGTGTCATCATGTTGACATTGTTTCAGGATTAGCTAGGGTTAGCTCATGGCTAGGGTTTGAATTAATAAGTTTAGTTGTGGAGGTTAGGGCTTCATGTGGGCTACATGTTAGCTTGTTAGCTATGTTAGCTCATGTTAGGGTTAGCTTGGGTTAATGTTAGCTAGGGGTAGCTAAGGTTAAGGTTAGCTGTGTGGGATGGCGTTAGCCAACCTTGGTATTCATGGTATGCAAGTTAGTGTTTAAATGCAGGAATAGTTAAATGAACCAGTAGCCATTCATGAACCACCATGTCTGTCTGTACTGGTTATTGTAATACTACTGTAGTACTGGTTGCTTCCTGGCAGCAGGGATGCTGAAAGCTGCCAGGGTCTCTTCAACCTTATTATGTCTGAATAATGATGCTCTCCTCCTTATGGCGTTACCGCGGAAACTGATGAGGCTGTGGGACAGGGTTGTCATGACAACAGAGCCAACCCATCCCAGAGAAGGCGCATGTCATTTGCTCCTGACTCTCCAGGAAGGATTCTCCCCAAACAATGTGTTTTAGTAGCCTGGCTGACGCGTCCACATCTCGATGAGATGGTGGTCTGGGAACTAGGTGTGCATTTTCTCGTATTTGAGGCGTGGTTTATGAATGCCTAGAGCCGTTTATTGGGCGCTACGAATGTCTATCAAATGGCGTCTGGTTCTTCACATGCTGCTTCGCACGCGATTCATAGCCAATTGCTACTAAAAATTAGCTACTAAAATTACATTAATTGCTACAAAAGCTACTTAATACACTTTCTAAGGCTGCATCGAACGGTAACGTTGTGTCCGCTGCCATGTTGGATTAACACGCTACAAGCTTCGGTGTCGCGCATCGTCTTCATCGTCTTGCTGCCCCCCGTTCTGTGATTGGTTCCCTAACTCAGGGGAAAATAAGGGCGGTGGTTTCCAGGCTGTCTTTGCAGTGAGAATGAAATCGCGCGCAAAGCAGCATGGGAATTCCCAGGCTAGTGTTTTAGTGTATAAGTGTGGCTTTAGAACAATGTGATAGTAGTTAGGTTACATAGGACTATGTAAGCCTCACTCTCACACACACTACAAACAGGTGGGCATATACCTACCTGTCGCTCCTCTCTGTAGTACCAGGTGCAGATCAGTAGAGTGTCAGACAGATGGACAGACGGAGCAGAGTCCAGATGGACTAGACCTGGTCCAGAACCTGTCTGAACATCCCCTATACTAGATAATCACAGAACAGGGGAGAGTACAATCAGCAGTTTGACAAGAGAGGAGGTGAGAGGAGAGAGGAGAGAGGGTAGGAGAGGAGAGGTGAGGTGATAGGAGAGAGGAAAGGAGTGAAGAGGGGGTGAGGAGAGGGAGAGGAGATGAGAGGAGAGGGGAGGGGAGAGGAGAGGAGGAGGAGGAGGAGGAGGAGGAGGAGGAGGAGGAGGAGGGAGGGAGGGAGAGAAGAGAGGCACTGCTGACTCTAAGCTGACCTTTCATTTAGCAGGACAGGAGGGAGGGAGGGAGTGTGTGTGTGTGTGTGTGTGTGTGTGTGTGTGTGTGTGTGTGCACGCGCGCCTGTCTGTACTTGCTTGCTCTGTGTTTATGGTGTTAAGATGAGGACACAGCAGCATTCCCCTGACTCTGCTACCCGCTAGGATCTAACCACTCTGGATGGACGGCTAGCCCACATACGTCTGCATAGACACCTATGGCTATATCCTAATGATATCTTGTATCTCATAATTATATCAAATAATACTTTATACCACCATGCAGAGTTGCTGTTGTCATAGGGCACACACATATATACACACACATTGGGCATTTTGTTTATAATTTGGCTTGGGCATCAGGGATTTGCATGTATGTGTGTGTGTTTGGATGTGAGTTTCTGTGTGTGTTTAATGACTGTCGTCTCAGCAACAAGGCCGTCCATCACATCACTCTCCTCAAATCAGGACAATCTGTCCCTCTCCAGCTCCAGGGATGCTGGGTAAAAGAAGTGAATATATGACAGATCATCCTATTAGTAGATGAAGCTACGCTCTGCTAATGGATTAGCAGGTTAGCAGTAGCCAGCTAGTCGGCTAGCCTCGGTGTCTCCATGCTAATTGCTGGAGGTTAGTGAGTGAGTAGGCCTTATAACTCTGTTGTCAATCATCTCCAGCCCTGCTAAGCTGCTCATTTTGGGGTTGCGCCCTGTTGGTTGCTACGGAGACAGATGTCTGCCAGTCACCTCTGATACATGTGTGAGAGCTAGAACACTCTACTGCTATGCTACTGTTAGCTTGCTATATACAGTACACCTACGCTACTGTTTGCTTGCCTTAGAGAACGCTAGTATGCTACCATTAGCTTACTATCCACTGCTACACTAGCGATCGCTTAGGAGACGCTGCTATGCTACTGTTAGCTGTCAGTCCACTGCTACGCTACTGTTCGCTTACTACACAGATCTACAGATCTACACTACTGTTTACTGAGGAGATGCTGCTATGCTATGTTATGTAGAACTAACCCATCCATCACAGAACATTCAATTGCTGTAGATGTACCCCGTACATCACAGAACGTTCAATCACAGAAATGTACGTTGCTGTAGATATCCCATCTGTCGTAGAACATTGATAGGCCTTCTGAGGAACTACCCAATCCACCGCAGAGCATCGTAACTGTAACTGTAGAACTACCCTATCCATCACAGGACATTATGTAGAACTGCCCTATCCATCACAGAACGTTATGCTACTGTAGAACTACCCTTAACAGAACATTATGCTACTGTAGAACTACCCTATCCTTCACAGAACGTTATGCTACTGTAGAACTACCCTATCCTTCACAGAACGTTCTGTGGAACTACCCCATTTATCGCAGAACGTATTGCTGTGGAACTATCCCGTCCATCACAGAACATGATGTAGAACTCTGATGGCTGGTTGACGCAGCCTCTTTTTGCCCGCGTCA
The DNA here is from genome assembly GCA_036785325.1 of Urophycis tenuis. Taxonomy (NCBI): domain Eukaryota; kingdom Metazoa; phylum Chordata; class Actinopteri; order Gadiformes; family Phycidae; genus Urophycis; species Urophycis tenuis. The sequence continues at coordinate 5,995,115 of JAXIVH010000009.1, forward strand.
CACTACTGATTGCGCTCTGGGGCTGGGAGAGACTGCACACCTGTTGTACATCGAGCAATCAATGTGCAACAGGTTAAGGCCACCTTTACGCATAGCCGGGTCTTAAGAGAAACAAATATTTCCCCCCACTCCGTTTTCAATAATAACATCGTGCACACAACATCATTTTCAAAAAAGTTGTCATTTACATCGACCCACATGAATAGCCAAACAAACTGTAGACATAGGGCGCTCACATGACGTTAAGCATTTTCTGGCGCATAATGTGACGTCAGAGAACCTAAAACCCTGTTTCTCCCAGTTGACATGGCAACACCTAACCGGTGTTTTTGGAAATCTCCATTTTGGCCAGTGTTTTCAGAAATGATCGTTTTCTGTGATTAAAACAGTTTTTTTCGTGTTAACGAGAGGCCAAACCGCAGGGAAATATCTGTGTCTTCCCTTCGTGTAAACAGGGCCTAAACCAGCCATCACCATCCGCACACACTTGGAAAGATCTCCTACATGGTAGCATGGAGCACCATCTGCCTGTACCGTTGTCTTCAAACTCTGCATTAAACAGGTTTACCTGGCTCACCATCTGAAGGAGCCCGGTAAAAGCCATCTCGGTGGCATGTAGTAAAGACATTGCTACACCCATCCGTCATAGAATGTTATGTAGACCTACCCCATCCGCCCAAGAACGTTACTCTAGTACTACAGCATCCATAGGAGAACGTTATGTTACTGTAGAACTACCCCATCCATAGCCGAACACTACAGCAGAAGAAACGTTTCATTCAACAACCTTACTGCGTTCCGAATGTCCGATGGAGCCTCTGGGCAGGAGCTTCAGAATCAAGATCACGTTCTGATGCTCAGATGTATCTTACTTGTCAACAACATGCAGCAAACACATGTGGCCATTTAGGAGGATATTTGAGATTTAGGGTATCGATCGGGTAATGGATGAAACAGAGTCATGGACTCTGTTTCATCCATTACCCGATCAGGAATTCGAAAGACAAAAACAATGTAGGTGCTCAGTGCCTGATTTCTATGAACTCCAAGGTGGATAAAATCAAGGAATATGTAAAGTATGTAAACCCACAGATGCAAAATGTGCTTGTTATGTTTTGTTAATCTCTTGTTAAACATCAGCCATCCACATGTAAACCCAAGTGTCAAATTACAAACACTTATCCAAGAGCATCGCTGCTACCTTTTCCACGACTGGGATGACTTGTGTGTGTCTGTGTATTGATTGTTCAGTAACAGACTGAGTCTTCATTCCTCATATGATCCTGCTCCTAAATAATTAATAACCCATCACACCTCCTCCTCTTTCAGCTTGTCCTCTTTCACCTCCTCGCCCTCACCCTCCCACTCCTCCTCCTGCTCCTCCATCTGCGGGATCAACATCATGTTATCATAAATAACAGTCGGCCTTGCTGAGCAGGCAGCCTTACATGAGTCCACTCCCGATGCAAGGGGCACTGTCGTAATCTGGGGATTGCTTCATTAACAAGGCTGCGCTGGTGTGGAGGTGGCGAAAGAGTGGAGGATGCTGCGGTGTAACTAAATGCATAGTGAGATAAGTGAGTAGGTCAGCTTGGGTTACGTGTCCTGAATGTGTTCGCAGGCAGGGTGTGGGAAAACCAACTCATGTACACACACACACACACACGCACGCACACGCACACACAAAACAAAAACGGTCTGAGATGATGAAAGGATCCTATTGTCACAGTCTCCTGAGAAAAGATAGCGTATCTACTGATATTCTACTGGCAGGTCTGGGGTCTGTACAGGAGATGGTCTCTAGAATACTGATGTTCTACGGGCTGGTCTGGGGTCTGTACATGAGATACTGATGTTCAAAATTGGTCAGATATGTCACTTTATTAATCCTGGGAGAGAAATTCAACCGTAACCATCTCTAACCTGATTTAGTGACCGAGTAGTTTCCCCCAAGTAGTAAGAGCCATAGCTGTGACATTATAGTGACATCACAGCCATGCACTTCCTATCCCAGATAAATAAAATGAGCTATTTTTATAACCAAGTGTGTGGAACGCAACTTCATATTCACTAATACTATGGAAACATACTGCAATGTCACTAGCATCATTATTACTGTGTGAAGAAGGGCATTGTTATAAGTACTACTGAAGAACAGGATTTTGTGGTCGGCATTGTCATTGTGTCATGTCATTGTCATTGTGGCATGTGTGGCACGCATATCATTCACGCTACACATTTTATGTTTTGCGCTACTCGTTTTATGATTCTCATCGTTTGAGTCCACTGTTTTACATTCACTACCATGCAACGCCTGTGAGCATGTGTGTGTGTGAGAGAGGAGAGAGCGAGAGAGAGAGAGAGAGAGAGAGAGAGAGAGAGAGAGAGAGAGAGAGAGAGAGAGAGAGAGAGAGAGAGAGAGAGAGAGAGAGAGAGAGTGTGTGTGTGTGTGTGTGTGTGTGCGCGCGCGTGTTTGAGTATATTATCTTTCAGAAGGAGGTCATTATCACTTGAGTTTTACACTCATGCCTATAAATATCGACCATGGTGCTCTCTTGGTGTATGTAGCCTCTATAGTGAGGCTCACCAAACTGTCTACTGTTACTAGGTCCTCTGAAGCCTATGGAGTGTGTGTGTGTGTGTGTGTGTGTGTGTGTGTGTGTGTTTGTGTGTCTGTGTGTGTGTCTGTGTGTGTGTGTGTGTGTGTGTGTGTGTGTGTCTGTGTGTGTGTGTGTGTGTGTGTGTGTGTGTGTGTGTGTGTGTGTGTGTGTCTGTGCGTGTGTCTGTGCGTGTGTGTGTGTGTGTGTAGGTCTGTGTGTTGTGTATTGGATTTCTCCTTAGATTGTATAGTATTGTGTGTTGCGGCGTATTGCTTAATAGTATTGCATAAATAGTATGCATACGCATGTTGTATTGCATGGCATTGTATTGTGTCATTTCATTTTTTGTGTTGTGTAATGCATGCTATGATGTTCGCTGTGCAAATGTTTTGTGCTGCACTAGGTTGGCGTGTGCGGTATGGTGTATTGTACAATATAAAGCGTGTATAGAGGAGTGCATTGTGTTGTCTTGTTGCTGTGTGGTGTTGTGTATTTTATAGTGTGGGTCCAGTGAAAGCCTGAACACAAAGACTCTCTCCCGATAGCAATGCAACCATTGTCCTGGAAAACAGGTCCTGGAATGTTCTCTCTCCCCACAGACACACATTATAACAGACACCCTTATTATATTACTATAGTTATAATAGTTATAATCTATAATGTTATCTCTCTCTCTCCCCCTTACAGACACACGCTATAATATAAACCCATTATGATATAACTATAGCTCTAACTGTAAATTATGTCCATGTTTCAGGCTAGGCCCGGTGATAGAGTTAGGTTTAACTAAACCAACATCTACCGTAACATCCCAACATCAAGGTATTTCTGTGAGTGCATAGTAGCAGTTTGCTCCCATCTGTTGGTATAAACGGGACCTTCACAAGCCCTTCCACATTCATGTTAGGATGATATTCATCAAACATGATTTATCTATAATTCAAAATGTACAGAGTTATATTTATAATATCTATAATTCAGCAGTCTCCCATGACTGCATATCAGAGATCCCAAGTGGGCTTGCAACCTCCATGTTGCGAACACTGTACAAGGGTCAGGGGTCAAATGTGAAGTGCTTGGAGAGTATGTGACAAACCATAAGGTGTCTGGACAGGACCCTATAAGCTATCTGGACAAGACTCTACATATAAGCTATCTGGACAAGACTCTACATACAAACTATCTGGACAACACTCTACTTATAAACTATCTGGACAGGACTACATCAGAACAGCACGTTCTTCAGGGAATAGGTTACAAGCTGACTGGTGCATTTCTGCTGAGTTGTGATAATACATTAGTCAGGAATGCATTCTGTTGTACTATTTGTTGTGGAAGCACTTTGAAATGTGATACACCTATTGCAACCTTTTGAACTTCAAGTTGCTTCCTCCGCTAAATTACCTAAATGTGGGTAAGCGTGCATTTGTTTGTGTATCCGTTTTCTGTGATGGGTTCTGGATATGTGAACAGTCAGGTGTGTTATTAGTTGTACCTTCACATGAGGCCAGGTAGGCCTATCCACACCTAGTCTGAGCCTTAGTTACTGTGCTGTACCTTCACATGAGGCCAGGTAGGCCTATCCACACCTAGTCTGAGCCTTAGTTACTGTGCTGTACCTTCACATGAGGCCAGGTAGGCCTATCCACACCTAGTCTGAGCCTTAGTTACTGTGCTGTACCTTCACATGAGGCCAGGTAGGCCTATCCACACCTAGTCTGAGCCTTAGTAACAGTACTGTACCTTCACATGAGGCCAGGTAGGCCTATCCACACCTAGTCTGAGCCTTAGTTACTGTGCTGTACCTTCACATGAGGCCAGGTAGGCCTATCCACACCTAGTCTGAGCCTTAGTAACAGTACTGTACCTTCACATGAGGCCAGGAACGCCTCTAACCAATCCTAGTCAGAACATACTGTACGTTCACATAAGGCCAGATAGGTCTATAACCACTCCTAACCTGAACATTACTTAATGTACCTTCACATGAGGCCAGGTAGGCCTATACAGTCCTGGCCCGAGCAGTTACTAGACATTTAGGAAGGAAGGGATAACGTATTTCATCACTTTTTCATTTATTGTGCATTTTGGTTTGTTTTTTTTTCCCTAAGCACCAAAATGTTTAGAGAATCACTGGTAAACTAAACATTTCTTTCTGATAAAAACAGATTTATAAAGATTAATAATAATCATGCAAGTTCAACACAGGTGCAAACATTTTCTCATCTGTCAGCTTTATGCAATATCCCAGATCATGGTTTCATCTCTGTAGAGCAAGCACTTGTAAACATTTGAAATGGAATGACTCACAGCTTGACTTCAAGAACCGCCCACAGCGTGATGACGATGACATCATCACCCTACCTACTGCCTACTGGACGGAGCCCCTACCAATGGCACATCGACAAAACAACTCAATGATTGTCTCTGGTCTCATTCAAATTAAAATCACTAACAAAAAAATAATGGCCTTTTTTTTCATTATTATTTCATTCACTGTTTTCACAAAGTGTGTTGACAACATGGGGAGCGTTGGGCAGGCGGTGGACATTCAAGAGCCACTCTGGACCCCCGGACGGACCAGCCTCGCTGTTCAAGTCCTGGGTGAGAGGTAAACCTGTCCGTGTATAAAAGTAGTCGTCCAGTACAGATGGTACAGATACATTCCAGAGGTGGCTTACTAACTCCTCCTGACACCGAACTGAGAAGTAAAGCTTTAATTCCACAATCAGAGGAAACGCCACTGAAATGAGGACTGCGGGTCTGGGTTGGGTGGGTGGGTGGGTGGGGGGGGGGGGGGGGTGGGTGGTGTGTGTCTTTGGTGGAGGTCTCACAGCTTTGAGGGGCTGAGGAGCGAGCGGCTCAGGTCCTTGGCTTCCCCGGCCGTGCGGACGCGGTCGTAGCCCAGCACCGACATGGTGTGGTGACAGTAGTCCTCCACCTGTTTGATCTGCTGGATGCTGAGCACCGTCCTCCACGCGCTGGCCGCCTGCGTGGCGTTGCGCGACGACACGATGAAGGGCTTGGAGGAGGAGCTTGGCCCGCTCGTCATGTTCAGCGCAAACTGCTCGATGTCGTGGTTGGCAGTGAGGTTGGCGAAGCCGTAGATGTTCCTCAGGGTCTTCACGGGGTTCTCCACCAGGTCCTCGTACCGCACCGCCAGGTACTTACCCTTGAGCCAGGGCGGCGCGGCCAGGGCGGACCTTAGCGTTCGGGAGGTGCGGTCGCAGATCACCTCCATGGCCCCGATGGAGTGGTAGTCCGAGCCGTCCTTCTTGTTGGCCTTGTGGCCCGGGTCCACGAAGGGGATCCTCCTCAGCTTGGGGTCGCGGCTCCGCACCACCTGCAGGTTCTCCCGGATCAGCCCGTGGCGGGACTTGATCCGGGAGTTGGCCACGGCGCGGGGGTCTCGCACCAGGTGGATCACCTTGAGGTCCAGGGACGGGTCCTCCATGAGGGGGGCCAGCACGTTGACGTCCAGGATGCGGACCCCCTTGATGACGATGGTGTTGTACTTGAGGCACTCCTCCTCCAGCAGCCTCAGGCTCTGCGGGGGGCACTTCTTGCACACCTTGTCGTCCACCATGCCCACCACCTCCTTCCGGTAGGCCGAGCACAGCGGGTAGGAGCACACCACCTTGTTGAGCGTGGCTCCGAACAGGCCCAGGGACGTGAAGTTCTTGCCCCCGGGGCTGTTGTAGAGCTGGAACACCGACAGGTCGCAGCGGTACAGCGAGCTCAGCATGTCCCTGGCGGCGCCCTGGAGCGACACGGCGTCCCCCGGGTACAGCTTCTGCCAGATGTGCCACATGGGCTCGTACAGGAAGAAGACGTGGGGGTTCTGGTTGAAGAGCTCCCCGAAGAAGGACGAGCCGGACCTCCAGGTGGTCAGCACGTACACCAGCTGTCGCTTCTTGGCCAGCGACGGCCGGTACAGGAAGCGGATGTCGGAGCGGCTCTGGTACGAGGTGCTCCGCATCTGGTGGTTGCACTGCTGGGGCTCCTTGGTCCACTTGTAGTTGGCCAGGTTCAGCATCGTCAGAACCAGCAGCAGGAAGTAGGCCATAAACAGCACGATCCGCTTCCTGCGGAGCACCTTCATGACGATCCCGGGCTGAGCTATTATCTTGGTGTGATTTCTGTACGTCTTGAGCTTCCTGCCGTAGCCAGCATCTTTCTCCCAGGGCGCCGTCAACTTCAGCTGTTGATTATACTGTTTGCCTCTCATCTGGAACCCTCCCACTCGACCGATGCTCCTTACATCGACAAAGCCGACAATAAAATGATGTGATTTATTCTACGTGAGGGGAAAATGTACCCCCGAGACATCAGCCGGTTAGGTAATAGAGTCGCCGACTATTAGACATCACAAGCAAAATCCACAAGGCGAGAGGCAGAATTTAAAGCACTGCGGAATGTCGTTCTTTAGAAACACAAACGCGGCCGTGTTTCCAGAGGCCCATTCTAGACATCGACACGATAGCCGACCCACGGTCACAATAAAAACAAAGAAGTGTTAGAGGGAATATCAGACGCCCTGTTTCGTCATGTTGAATGGAGGCATCTCTGCGCAGTTCTCTGCTGCATCCTCGTAAAGCGCGGCTCGTGGTATCTTTGCAGTCCGCAGACAATGAAGCGGCGGCCACGGCGCGCCGTCTGGAGACAATATCAGACCACATGCAGCGCTGCTTAGCGGGCAGTCAGCACACACATCCCGGACCATCAGGGATATTTACCTCTTCCTGATCTTCTGTTCCTCCAGCTAATACAAACCACTCTGCTTCAATCAGAACACAGACAAATAACCTCCTACCGAATCACACGATTGGCTAGCTGAGAGGTGACGTATGCAGACCGGTCGCGGAATTGGTCCAGACGCCCGCCAGTCCCCCCACCACCACCACCACCACCACCACCCGTTCCCCAACCCCGCCTGAGTAGTGGTGTGGTGACGCGGGGGGAGATGCTGTTGTTATGGTAAAGAGAGGTGGTCGCAAAAAGCATCTTACACATCTTACGTAATGTCACACGTCGCTCCTGCCGGTGACTTGTCTTTTGTGAAACACTTCATCTGGGTGAAGGCTTCAAATAACAGCAGCCACGGTTCATGGGAGAAATGCACATTAAACCTTCAGAACCTACAAAACCTCTGGGGTCTACATACAGCCATGGGCCTGTGATCTTTCTCTTTCTAAATATGCTATCCATTGTTGTAGGGACTTTGTACCGACTTGTTACTCCGTTATATTGCCTTAATAAAATCAGAGAGATATTGCCACCTGGTGGACATGAATATATTATCATCTATCTATCTATCTATCTATCTATCTATCTATCTATCTATCTATCTATCTATCTATCTATTCTGTATATATTCAGGATATATCCCTCCTCCGTCCTTAGATAGATAGAGATAGAGAGAGAGAGAGAGAGAGAGAGAGAGAGAGATGGATAGACGTGTGTGTGTGTGTGTGTGTGTGTGTGTGTGTGTGTGTGTGTGTGTGTGTGTGTGTGTGTGTGTGCGTGTCTGTGTGTGTGCGCGCGGGCGTGCGTGCGTACGTGCGTGCGTGTGTGTGTCTATCCAATTTCAACACACACACACACACACACACACACACACACACACACACACACAGCATGCGATACTTTTCAAGAATGGTTTCCATGTACGGTAAGATATGCATGTAAACAGACCTAATCTACAGTTTTAGAAAATAGTCAGCCTAAGCAAGGCACGGCGCCTGCGGCTCGGTGCCACTGCAGAGAAGAGGGGAAGGACGTTACGCAATAATCAATAAGTGGGCTCGGGAAACAGAGGGCATGCGCAGTAGCCTCGCGGGCAGCATCAGGACCAGATAGCTGCGTCGCGCTGCGATGCAAGAATATGGCCATTGTAAACAGCGCGAGAAAGAGGTAAACCGCAGTGTGTTGTAGCGCGTGTGGAGCGTTGAAAACAGTTAACAGTGATGTTCTTCCGCCTCTGCTCGAACGGCAGCGCGCCAGACACGGCGGAGGCTCGATAAACGGTCTTGTTTGCGGGAGCGCATCAACAGTCTTGTTGGCGCGGCTGTTTTTCGGTTGCTTCTCTTCTCCAGCGGACTCAACCCCCGGCGCGGCCTCCTTATGAGACTGAACTCGTGTCTCGGGGGTTTTCTCGTGTAAAACGTCGCCGGTTTCCAGGGGGATGCACATCAGCGTCTTACCGTACTCTCTGTCCGTCGTTATGGCCGCTCTGTACCAGGGCGCCGACGCGTCGTCTCCCGACACCTTCCTGGCCCTGAAGGACGTGAGGGAGGTGAAGGAGGACACCACGCTGGACGAGAAACTATTCCTGTTGGCCTGCGAGAAAGGTTTGTGTTGTTGTTGTTTTTGTTGTTGTTGTTGTTGTTGTTGTTGTTCCGCCATGATGCACCTGCTGCAGCGTACCGTGTGTAACGGTAGGAGAGAAGGAGAATGTGGGGCTCTTCAGCTCAGACTCTGACGCTATGCAGGCAGGACAGTCTACTGTTGTTGACCGCGTGCTCACGAACACAACGCGCTCGCGCTTCTACTCTGGAAGTGTGCCCACGAGCAGGAGGTAGGACAGCGAGGAGGTAAGGTAGGACAGCTAGGAAATGAGGTGGAACTACGAGGAGGTAGGACTACTAGAAGCTCAGGTTGCACTAGTATTAGGCAAAGTAGGTCTAGAAGTTTAGGCAGGACTACTAGAAGGTAAGGTTGGATGGCGAGGAAGTAAGGAAGGATGACTAGGTGGTAGGACTACTAGGGGGCAAGGCAGAATGAAGTTAAGGTAGGACTCCTAGATGGTAAGGTAGGACTACTTGGAGGCAGGACTACTTGATGGTAAGGTAGGCTGACTAGGAGGTAGAACTACTAGATGATAAGGAAGGGCTACTAGGAGCTAGGGTAATGACTGCTAGAAGGTATGGTAGGATTACAAACGGAAGGTAGGGCTACTAGGGGAGGTAGAGCTAGGAGGGAGGTAGTGCTAATAGAAAGTAGGGCTAGTTGGAGGGTAGCGAGATGGTAGGACTAATGGACGGTTACAAGGAGATGAGATATGGCTACTAGGAGGTAGGGCTACTCAGACTTGAATATCTGGATGGGTCATATTTATATTCATTCTAATACATATATAAGGATATCGAATTGAGGAAGGAGGGAAGGGGGAAGATGTTGTGACCATATTTAGTCAAACTGTGCTCTTGTTGCATGTTAAAATCATAAATCATATCCGTGTTCTGTGTGGGAGCTGCCAGCTCTTCCTGAGAGAAGCTCCTGTTTATTTGAACACATCTTATAACACCAGGCCTTCGTTAGGTCATCTGTTTCTGTCATCTGAGTTTCGCACTGACTGTATTTTAATTTGAAGTCGTCCTCTCCTGAAACACCAAAACACCAAATGCGCAACACATAAATGAAAAATCTATTAGATTATAGTTTTGTGCACACTTATGTACACATTATTTTGTTGTGTCGGGTGGGGTCTAGTGACGATTGATGGTGTAGTGTCGGGTGGGGTCACGTGACTAGTGATGGTGTTGTATTGGGTGTAGTGATGGTGTTGTGTCGGGTGGGGTCAGGCTACGAGTGCCGGTGTAGTGTTGGGTAGGGTCATGTGACTAGTGTCAGGTGGGGTGAGGTGACTAGTGATGGTGTTGTGCCGGGTGGGTTCAAGTGACTAGTGGTGGTCTTGTGTCGGGTGGGGTCAGGTGACTTCTACATGGTGAAGAAGCTCCTGGGGGAGAAGCGAGAGGAGGAGCTGAACCTCAACTGCCTGGACGTCCTGGGGCGCGACGCAGTCACCATCGCCATCGAGAACGAGAACCTGGACATCCTCCAGCTGCTGCTGGAGCACGGCTGTCAGGTACAGACACACAACCACACACAGTTTTTAAGGTGCGCCGGGTGGGTCAAGCTGTATTATCTATGTTAAGTTAGTAGCAGGTTGTGTGTTTGTGTGTCAGCTACATGTCAGGTGCTCTGGTGCTCAGGTGTTGTGATCTTGTGTCTCCAGGCTACAGGTTAACATCATTTAGATCTCTGCTAGATCTCAGGTGTTTTGGTCATTTGTCCCCAGGCTACAGGTTAACATCAGGTAGATTTCAGGTACATCTCAAGTGTTTTGGTCATTTGTCCCCAGGCTACAGGTTAACATCAGGTAGATTTCAGGTACATCTCAAGTGTTTTGGTCATTTGTCCCCAGGCTACAGGTTAACATCAGGTACATTTCAGGTGTTGTGATCTCCAGGCTACAGGTTAACATCATTTAGATCTCTGGTAGATCTTCAGTGTTGTGGTCTTGTGTCTCCAGGCTACAGGTAGATCTCAGCTGTTCTGGTCTTGTGTGTCCAGGCAATAGGTAGATCTCAGGAGTTGTGGTCTTATGTCTCCAGACTACTGATGCCTTGCTGGTTGCCATCGACTCTGAGGTGGTGGGAGCTGTGGATATCCTGCTGAACCATCGGCCCCGCAGGTCCTCAAAACCCTCCATTGCTGTAGGTCTATCCCTAACCACTGACCTTTAAATCCTGACCTCTAACCCTCACCCTTAATCCTAACCCTAAACTCGATCTTTAACTCCAACCTCTTACCTCTAACCTCAAATCCTCTAAGAATGTATTTAACGTGCATTCTATGTTAATGGTAAATTGATTTGTTTATGTTATATTGCACTGTTACATTGTTTATATCAATATTAGGGCATATGAATGTATCAAATAGCATCACTCTGACCTCCTGCTTGTAGAAACTGATGCAGAGGATCCAGAATGCAGAGTACTCCACCACCATGGACGTGGCTCCGGTCATCCTGGCCGCCCACCGTAACAACTACGAGATCCTGACCATGTTGCTGAAACAGGACATCTCCCTTCCCCGGCCGCATGCTGTGGGCTGTGAGTGCACGCTCTGCAACGCCAAGAACAAGAAGGACAGCCTCAGACACTCCCGGTAAAGCCATCCTCCTACACATGGGTTCTTAAAGGAAGGAAACACGTCTTTAAAGACCTCCACGACACAGGAGGGAAACAGTGTTAGGTCTTTACAGGCCTCCACCAAGTCAAGTCCAGTTAGTTGTATGTTTATTACATTTAACCACAGCTACAGTCTCAAAATTATTGACAGGCTCCACATTCTACAACACTCCCTTATTCTAAGCCCTCTGAAGGACAAGGAGAACCAGTCCACCTCCTAGTCCTCCTCCCCAAACCCAGAGGGAGGAAACAGAAGGAGTGTACGATTGCATGTAAACATCCTGCAGGTTTGAGATGCCTTCACAAGGTTCATCTTTAGCTAGGTTAAGCCACGGTTAGAAAGGTACTTGTGTCATTTAATCAGAGTGCAGCTTTACTTCCTGGCCCCGGTATGTACCGGGCTGGAAACAGTCATGAATCAGACAACTGTCAAACATACAGTAAAAACAGACCAGGGCATCCCACCAGCGGTTTGAGTCCCCAAAATGTCTGCCGTGAGATGATTAACTAGCGACAGGCCTAGCGGCGGAAACTTAAATGTTAGGAGTGGTATGAGAAACTCCATGAAGGAACTAGGCTAGAGTAGCTTGCTATCCTGTAGGAGCTAGCTAGCTAGCCAGCTGCTAGATATCTAGTATATGAGTATATAATAGTATATGAGGTAGGTAGCCTCTACAAAATAGCCAGTCTGCCTGTAGGAGATAGCTAGCCCATTGACAGCCGATAGGAGCTAGCCTGTGGAGCTAGCTAACCTGCAGATGAACTTAGAGAATCAGTTAATCACCTACCAAAGAAATCTATAGGCCCCCCCAGCTACCGAGGGGCCCCTGTCAGAACTATACACACTCCATCACTCTATCTAGCACTTTATCCCATCTTTATCTATCTATCTATCTATCTATCTATCTATCTATCTATCTATCTATCTATCTATCTATCTATCTATCTATCTATCTATCTATCTATCTATCTATCTATCTATCTATCTATCTATCTGTCTGTCTCTCTCTGTCTGTCTGTCTGTCTGTCTGTCTGTCTGTCTGTCTGTCTGTCTGTCTGTCTGTCTGTCTGTCTGTCTATCTATCTGCAGTATATCTAATTGTATCTCTCTATTTATTTACAGTATATCTATATGTGGCTCTATCTCTATACAGTATAAGTCTCTCTCTCTCTCTATTTATATACAGTTTACTTCTGTCTCTCTGCAGGTTTCGTCTGGATATCTACCGCTGTCTGTCTAGTCCATCTCTCATCATGCTGACAGAGGAGGACCCCATCCTGAGAGCCTTCGAGCTCAGCGCTGACCTCCGCGAGCTCAGCCTGGTGGAGGTGGAGTTCAGGTACCTTCTTCCCCCCTACACCTCCTCCACCCTTGTCTTAGTCCCTGTCCACCCGCAGCTTAACAGGACCATGAGTATGTCCTCCAGGAATGACTACGAGGAGCTGGCCAAGCAGTGTAAGATGTTTGCTAAGGACCTGCTGGCCCAGGCTCGTAACTCCAGGGAGCTTGAGGTGATCCTCAACCACACATCCAGCGAGGACCTCCTGGACAAGAGGGGCCTCTTGGAGGACCGCATGAACCTCAGCCGCCTCAAACTGGCCATCAAGTACAACCAGAAGGAGGTGAGAGGTCCTGTTGGATCACAGTGTTTCCTGCTGCATCAGTCCAGCACTATGGTGCTGAAGCTAGCTCACATGCTCGAATGGTGACTGGACGTCCAGACCACTAGATGTTTATGCAGTAGCCCAGTGGAAGGGGGTCCTAGTGTGTTGTGATTGGGTTGTGTACAACTTGTCACAGTAATTACTTCCCCCTCCGCCCAAATGACCAGATCTATTGCTGTAGCGTTGCATCAACAGTGACTTCATGCCTAATGTCCTCAGATTGTAATACAACACACGCTGGCTTTAATTACTCTACTGCTGACACTGTAAATTGTTGAATTTATGAACGGTAACATCTGCACTCCGTTGCTCTGTCCTTGTCATTTTGAAGTGTGGCTTTTAGAGCGCTGGGTTCCTTCAGCCTACAGCCGCCAAAAGCTAGAGTTTGAAGCTCAACCGTGACTTACTTGATGGATGGCTGCGCCTGAAATGTTTGTTTAACACAATGTTGACCTTGCTGGATAAAAGCATTCCCTCACCGCGGCGCAGCAAGCTACCAGAATGTTAACTTTCCATCATAAGAAAGCATCAAGCTGGCAACATTCCAGCTTCTTTACTTCTCTCGGTTGTTTATGTTAGCAGCATCTAGGAGTTGTTCTCTACCTCTAACTGATCGCGTTTAGCGTTGTCGTGACTGCTTCCAAGTATCATTTATGATAAGTGATTAATGATAATCATATGTATCTACTATTTTAACTTCCATCTCCTATCGTCTAAGTGACTAAATGTACAGTAGCTAAAATGGCGTTAATAAGGTTATCCGTCTTTCCTCCAGTTCGTTGCCCAGTCCAACTGCCAGCAGTTCCTCAACACGGTGTGGTTTGGGGAGACGGCGAGCTACCGGCGGAAGCACACCTGTCTCAAGATGGCCACCGTGCTGAGTGTGGCTGTGCTGTGGCCACTGCTGTCGCTATGCTACCTGCTAGCGCCGCGTTCCCGCGTGGGCCAACTCATCCACACGCCCTTCGTCAAGTTCATCATCCACAGTGCGTCCTACTTCACCTTCCTCCTCCTCCTCAACCTCTACTCTCTGGTCTATAATGAGGGCAAGAAGAACACCATGGGCCCCGCGCTGGAGATGATCGACTACCTGCTCATCCTCTGGATCCTAGGTCAGACGTCCTGATGTGATTGACACACACTGTGTAGTCCAGAGGTCCTCATAATGTGTTTAACACACACTGTGTAGTCCAGAGGTCCTCATAATGTGTTTAACACACACTGTGTAGTCCAGAGGTCCTCATAATGTGTTTAACACACACTGTGTAGTCCAGAGGTCCTCATAATGTGTTTAACAGACAGCGTAGAGTCCAGAGGTCCTCATAATATGTTTAGCACACATGGTATAGTCCAAAGGTCCACATAATATGTTTAATATACACTGTGCTGTCTAGAGGACCTCATAATGTGTTTAACACACACTGTGTAGTCCAGATGTCCTCATACTCATAGTCATCAAGTCTGTTTAGATATGCAGATAGATAAGAGAGCCGAAGAGCCCGTCATCACCCTGAGAGATACAGGAGGAAACATGGCTCCTGCCTGTTGCTCTTCACTGGACATTCAGGGAGCTGCAAGCACTGAACTTGCTGGACTACACACACACACACACACACTACCAACTCAAGACACCCACATTACATAATTATGTTCTGTCTGGCTGTTATGACAAACTCGAGGGTGTTGAGATGAGTCGGCATGGTAACAGGAGGCAAATCATCGCCATGATGAGCACATCATCTTAATGACCGCTGACTCAAACCGTGCTCATTCAACCACTGTCTCGTCTCTTTCACATCTCCACATCCTGCCATCTCGCTCTCCCTCGCTCTCTCTCTCTCTCTCTCTCACTCTCTCTCTCACTGATCAAAGAATAAATTAGATATTATTTGTTATTATTAAAATATGAACATGTGCCTACCATATTCATACATATATTTAATAAACATATTTATACATGATTTCGATACACCAGGAATGATCCGGTAGCCAGATGGATGTTTTCTATCATTTATCAGGAATGACCACTAGAGGGTGGAGATCCCTCCAGTACAAAACCATGTATACCATGTACATCTATTTATGAAGTATCCATTGGCAAACCTTTATCCACAGAGACTCAATGAATTTATATACATGGCACTAAGGGTTATGGGTCATCTTGCTGGAGGAGGCCTACAGATAGACTGCAGACTATGGGCTGGTAGTTGGAACACCCCGACCACTCGACTATCCACATTACACGTGTACACATGTTGAAAAGTGTTTAAGCAGAACATTTATATAGTGCTCGTCAACCAGTGGCCACTGTGTGTGTGTGTGTGTTCTCCAGGTATGGTGTGGTCAGACGTGAAGCGTCTGTGGTACGAGGGTCTGGAGGACTTCTTGGACGAGTCGAGGAACCAGTTGAGCTTCGTCATGAATTCCATGTACCTGGCCACCTTCGCCCTGAAGATTGTCGCCCACAGCCAAGTAGGCTTGGAGGTTCACCACATCACCACATGGCTTCTGGAGCTCAGTCTCACTTTAACAACTGTCTTGTATAATAGTGTGTGTGTGTGTGTGTGTGTGTGTATGTGTGTAGTTTAAGAATGTGGAAGAAACAGAGAGGAAGAACTGGGATGCGTTCCATCCCATCCTGGTGGCCGAGGGGCTGTTTGCCTTCGCCAACATCCTGAGCTACCTACGGCTCTTCTTCATGTACACCACCAGCTCTGTTCTGGGGCCCTTACAGGTAACCAGCTCTGCCCAAATTGTCCCCGTTTTAATAATAGTCATATGATGGAACATGCAGCACACACAAGGGTCCCGGTTAAGGGGTTGTGGTCAGCCAAAGTCATCTTCAACTTCTGGATTAACTTTGGTATCCTCTGGTATGATGCTGGCTGGTATGATACTAGCTGTTATGATGCTAGCTGTTAAGATTTTAGCTCCCTTGATGCTAGTTGATATGAGGCTAGCTGCTATGATACTTTTCCCCACATCTCTCTCTCTCTCTCTCTCTCTCTCTCTCTCTCTCTCTCTCTCTCTCTCTCTCTCTATCACTCACTGCATGATGTCAGACTCTGGTAGAGCAGTGATTAACTCTGGAAATAGACATGCCTGTTTATTCTATTGACCGCACAAGCATAATGGCAGACCAAAGCACACCTACACACCACTCATCTACACATCTAATAATCCTCCACACAGCTAATACACATCTGCACATCTAATCAACATCCACACATGCATGGAGATTGTGTCGTGGATGTGTGTGAGCTGTTCCCTCTAGCTCTGCTCCACTTACCACACTCGGCTTTGCTTTATTTTTGGAACCCTCTATCACACGGCCTCAGAGGTCTGCTGCACACACCGAGCGCACCCACCGCGTATAAACGGCCGGTTGAGTGGGTGCGGACGTGTGTGTGTGTGTGTGTGGGTTTCAGCAATGAATGCTTCTCTCATTATTCACTTCCAACCAGAACTCCTCCACAGACACACACACGCACACACACAGTGTGCGTACGTGTGTGTGTCTGTGTCTGCCTGTCTCGTTTCAGAACAAACACTGCAGGTCACCTGAAGCTCATACTCCTTGTCCATCCACACACTGCACACTTTGTGTGTGTTTCCATACATGTTTATGTACCGCCGCAATATTGGTGTGTGTGTGGCTGTATGGAGGCAGACAAGCTAGTCACTAGCCAACTCGTTACTCACTAGCAGATTAGCTGATGCTATAGCTAGGAGATAGCTAATGCCATAGCTAGGAGATGGCTAATGCTATAGCAAGGAGGTAGGCAATGCTATGGCTAGGAGGAGCTAACAATGTGATGGCTCCGTGGATGTAGCCGGGCCATGCCTAACATCTAACCCCTGTAAGGTTTGTGTCAAGGCCAAAGATGCTAACACCAGAAACAGAAATTAAAACTTCTTGTTGAAAAGAGTCTTTCTGGTTCCTCTGCAGATCTCAATGGGCCAGATGTTGCAGGAGTTTGGGAAGTTCCTTGGCCTGTTCTTGCTGGTTCTGTTCTCCTTCACCATTGGACTCACGCAGCTCTACGGCAAGGACCAGAAGGACCCAAACAAGAACCCCCCCGACTGTCAGGGAATCTTCTGCCAGCAGCAGAGCAACGACGCCTTCCACAGGTAGTAGCCTTGGCTAGGCTAAGACTTGCTGTCTAGTTTAGGCTGAGACCTTCTAGTTCAGGTGTAGACTAACTGTGTTGTGTCCGGACAGCTTCATTGGGACCTGCTATGCCCTGTTCTGGTACATCTTCTCTCTGGCCCACGTGGCCCTGTTTGTGACGAGGATCAGCTACTCGGATGAGCTTCGGTCCTTCGTGGGAGCACTGATCATCGGGACATACAACATTGTGGTGGTCATCGTGCTCACCAAGCTGCTGGTAGCCATGCTGCACAAGAGCTTCCGCCAGATCGCAGTAAGTACGAGCCAGGAACCACAGCTTGATTTAATCCTGAAGACGAGATGACCGATATGTGTGCAGGAACCCCACCTAGATTTAACTGTGAAGTACAGATGAACAATATGAGCAGGAACCCCACCTAGATTTAACTATGAAGTACAGATGGAACGATATGTGTGCAGGAACCCCAGCTAGATTTAACTATGAAGAACAGATGGAACAATATGTGTGCAGGAACAGGACCAAGACAAACCAAAAGCTCATTGTTTGTTTTGCTCTTGTTCATATTTTCCTTGTTTTTTTAACTCACCACAGAGGCCAGGGCGTTGTGTTCATTTTAACAGGATTTGCACATTTTTGTGCATCTCCTCCGAGCGACCATTTGCTGTTTATGACATTATAAAACCGCTTCCATCCAGAACATCTGGAACGTTTTTCACATACTTGTGTTAACAGCGTACATACGGCACAGGGCGAATAATATGTAGAATACATTCCAGGGCCCGTCTCACATATCTTCAGCATATTCACATTGTGCCTTGGAATTCTGCAGAACCACGAAGACAAGGAGTGGAAATTCGCCCGGGCCAAACTCTGGCTGAGCTACTTCGACGACAAGTGCACCCTGCCCCCTCCCTTCAACATCCTGCCCTCCCCCAAGACCCTGTGCTACCTTCTGACCAGCATGAACAAGTGGGTCTGCTCCCACACCTCCAAGGGCCGGGTGAAGCGACAGAACAGTCTCAAGGTGAGGGGAGAGAGGAGGAGGAGGAAATGGTGCAGAGACAGATAGAAGCTAGATAGTGATAATGCTCTATTGAGTGATTGTTGACCTATAAGGCAATACAGCTGCAGCTATACAGCTGCTCAGAACCACTGACACAGAACCATAAATTAAAGAGACCTCGGGCGTACTGATGACGACTATTCAACCAAGAAGTAGAATTGATCATTCATCATTAATCATGATCTTTACCCTGCTGCCTGCCCCCAGGAGTGGAGGAACCTGAAGCAGAAGCGAGACGAGAACTACCAGAAGATCATGTGTTGCCTGGTTCACCGCTACCTGACCTCCACGCGCCAGAAGATGCAGAGCACAGACCAGGCCACCGTGGAGAACCTCAGCGACCTCAGGCAGGACCTCTCCAAGTTCCGCAACGAGATGAGAGACCTGCTGGGGTTCAGGACCTCCAAGTATGCCATGTTCTACCCCCGGAGCTGAACCCTCCACCCATGTTCTACCCCCGGAGCTGAACCCTCCACCCATGTTCTACCCCCGGAGCTGAACCCTCCACCCATGTTCTACCCCCGGAGCTGAACCCTCCACCCATGTTCTACCCCCGGAGCTGAACCCTCCACCCATGTTCTACCCCCGGAGCTGAACCCTCCACCCATGTTCTACCCCCGGAGCTGAACCCTCCACCCATGTTCTCCTCTGGCAGATGTCTCTTTGGATCTCCTGAAATCTCTTGGCACTCATTTCCTTCCTTACAAATATATCACCAGACTCAGGCCAAGCCACATTATTTCAACAGTTTACATTATTTAAACATTTAAACAGTTTTCCGCCATACAAACTAATGAAGACTTATCTGTTAGCCTTTAGATTCACAGGAGAAAGGAAGTTTTTTTTTTGAGCTATACATGTGTATCAGGAAGGACCAGGATGCTGGCTCTGTATGACAAGGTCTGTATTACCAGGTCTGTATTACAAAATCTGTATAGTGAGGTCTGTATTACAAGGACTGTATTGTGAGGTCTTTATTACCAGGTCTGTATTATGAGGTCTATAAATCAAGGACTATATTACAAAGTCTATTATACAGTCTGTATTACAAGGTCTGTGTTATGATGCTTTGACACATGAGGTCTGAATTACGAGGTGTGTATAACAAGGTCTGTATAGTGAGGTCTCTATGACAAGGTCTGTATTACGAGGTTTGTATCAGGAAGTCTGTATTATATTGTATTACAAGGGAACAGGAATCAACTTTTATCTGATGCACGAATTTCAGTTAAACGGCAACAAGGAAAATGGTATTTGAGGATTTTATTTGGGAAGAATCAATTAACTATAAATAACATGCACAGACTTTCATATGAAAATATTTAATTTAATCTCTTTACTTTTAAAACGGATAAAAATATGCTGACAGGGCCCTTTGCATCTATTAAATAAACCTTTTGCTTCAAAAGAGCCTTGTCTTGTTTTTTTTTACATCAAACCAGCGAAACTAATCCAAAGGATCCCATATATAATCTATTGCACATGTTACCACAATAAATATCTCCCGTGTCTGGCTAAAATACATCTGACATCGTTTACTCTACCGTCCATAAAGCTTTCACTAGGGGAGGAGGAGGAGGTGGAGATGAGGATGAGGATGAAGGTGACGTGGGTCTGGAGACTCCCTGGGAGTATGAGACATGAACACTCACTCACACATCACCACATGGAGCACACACTTACCCACACAGCTCTCAAGTCCAGCTGAGACATTCACACACATACACACTTTAACACAGCCAGAGCCCACTTCTGGTCTGTTGTGTTAAAGTCTCCCCCCTTGTTCCTTACTTGGACTAATAAAGTACATCTCATCTTACAATCTGAGATAACAGTGTGAAGGCTAAACAGAGGAACCACAGTAGCCTGGTCCCTATCATAGAACTAGCGATTGCACACTAAAGACAACATGGCGAATGGGTTGATGTCACCACATTTTATGAAGCAGTGTCTGCCTGTGGGACAATGTTCTATAGGATATGTTCTCCAGCAGGTGTGTGGACTGAGCTGTGAGGGGAGGGTTCTGCATGATATGTTCTCCAGCAGGTGTGTGGACTGAGCTGTGAGGAGAGGGTTCTGCATGATATGTTCTCCAGCAGGTGTGTAGACTGAGCTGTGAGGAGAGGGTTCTGCATGATATGTTCTCCAGCAGGTGTGTAGACTGAGCTGTGAGGAGAGGGCTCTATGGGATATGTTCTCCAGCAGGTGTGTAGACTGAGCTGTGAGGGGAGGGTTCTGCATGATATGTTCTCCAGCAGGTGTGTAGACTGAGCTGTGAGGAGAGGGCTCTATGGGATATGTTCTCCAGCAGGTTTGTAGAGAGAGCTGTGAGACAGAAGGTCTCAGCAGTGGTGGGTCTTCAGGATGCTCAGGTCCTTCTGGTTCCGGGACTTGAAAGCCGTGACCAGGTGCTGGGGTCCGATGGTCCCCCGTCCGTCCTCATCCGCCTGGCCCATGAAGAGGTAGCTCATCCCTGAGGAGACACACACACACACACGCACACAGCTGAATGTGTGACCAGGTCCCATTTAGACCTGATCTGGTCAACAGCATTAGATGTGGATGTCTCTGCTGTGGCCAGCAGAGACATTCGTATTAGTTATTGATCCGGGGGTCCTGTAGTAGTGATTATTAGTTATTGATCGGGGGGGTCCTCACCTCGACGGATGAGAGGACACTTCCTGCACAAGATGACGACTTTGGTGCTCATAGTTTTTCCCGCCTGCTGGATGGCCACACCCCCTTCCTTATAAAGGTTGAGGATGGAGACAGTGGCGAACATACTGCCCCCCCGCACTGTCGCCGTTATCACTGTCCCTGTAAGTACTAACACACACACACGCACACACACACAAACATCCTCAGAGGGTCATATATACATATATATTTTGCACTTCTGTATTGTATTGTAGTATTGTGTATCGTAATAATGTATTGTCGTACTGTGTGTAGTAGTATTGAATTGGAGTAGTATTGTATTGTAATACTGGTCAGATGAGTTGTATTGTAGTACTGCCTGTCAGTATTGTAACGTAACACTGTGTGTTTCTTACCAAAATTACTGGAGCAGTAATTAGTCTCCAGACTTCCTCTCTTCTTACACTTCTGCTGACAAAGAGCTGCAGAGTACTTCAGAGCTGAGGACATACACACACACACACACACGCACACACACACACACACACACACACACACACACACACACACACACACACACACACACACACACACACACACACACACTGTGAGTAAAGCATTTGCTTGGAGAGTGAAAGATCTCTGAATTTAAATGTCGGCTCGGGAGAAAAGACTCTAATTTAAGGTTTATGTTCACCCACACAGTGCACGTACATCCACAGTGCACGTACATACTCAGTGCACGTACATCCACAGTGCACGTACATCCCCAGTGCACGTACATCCACAGTGCACGTACATCCCCAGTGCACGTACATCCACAGTGCACGTACATCCACAGTAAGCGTACATCCCCAGTGCACGTACATCCACAGTGCACATCCATCTACAGTGCACGTACATTCATGCACAGTCATTCACCCTGCACAAACACCTATAGTGCACATATATTTACAGTGCATGTATATCTACATCTTCTTGACATTGTCTGTGTGTGTGTGTGTGTGTGTGTGTGTGTGCGTGTGTGTGTGTGTGCATGTGTGTGTGTGTGTGTGTGTGTGGACCTACGTATGGGCCTGGTGGTGGGAGCCGGCGTGGTGGTGACGGAGGGAGGGGTGGAGCTGATGTACTTCTTGGGTCTGAAGGTGTAGTGGGCGATGAAGCCGTCTGCTGTCAGGCTGAGGTCAGACAGGAACTGGATCAGCAGCTGGTTCCCCTCAGACAGCACCGGCCTGCACACAGACAGGTAGACACACAGGTAGACAGGCTGATAGACAGCTAGACAAGTAGACAGAGAGGAAGACGCAAAGGTAGACACACAGGTAGACACACCTTCCATGTGCTATTATGGCATAGAGCTCCATCTATTGGTTATTATCGTATAGATCTCCTTCCATAGGTTCTCGTGGCAGCGTTTCCCAGCCCAATGAAAACGCTGTAGCAACACTCATTAAAAGTGGGCTCTATGGTGGGTTCTAAAGGTTTTAAAGGGGTATAATAGGGCTAGGATAATAGAGGTATGGCTAGGATTCTAGAGGATTCTAGGCTGGTTCTGGAGGACTCTAGGAGACCTACTCTGGCGGGCTGTCTCCACAGAACTTCCCGATCCTCCGAGCGTCATTGATCTCTGGTCCGTTGAAGATGGACACGTGGTCATAGCGGCAGTAGTTATCTCTCTCCACGTCAAACTTCTCGAACCTCACCTCAATGATCTGGAAGCAAGAGTCACATTAAACCCTGGTCTTACCCGACCATGCCCTAACCACAACCTGGTGTTTAATCTAAAGTAGTAGACTAAATCAGATCTACATGGGACCCGTTGTTTGATGTAAATTGATAGACTACATTAGGTCAACATGGGGGTGTGGACCTCTTGTCTGATCTAAAGTACTAGACAACATCAGGTCTATGTGGAGGTGTGGACCTGGTGTTTGGGGGCCAGGATGTGCCAGGAGCAGGTGACCCCCGCTGGGTAGTCCTTCTCCGGCCAGTTGGGGGTCTTGAAGGACCCAGTGGGCTTCTCCAGAAGACCCCCACAGTACTGCTCCCCTGGAGCCACACAGACAACCAAGACACGCACACACACACACACACACACATACACACACACACACACACACACACACACACACACACACAACACACACACAGACACACAACACACACACAGACACACAACACACACACAGGCACACACACAACACACACACACACACACACACACACACACACACACGTGTCGTCATGTTGAAATTAAACACTTGGGTGCGCTTTCATGGGTTCCATGTTGGGTTCCTCCAGTGATTATAGAGGAAGTGAGTGACCAGGAGATAGTTTCCACATGTTGTCACCAGAGCTCCAGCTTTGATGCATCACACCCTCCAGACGGCAGCAGGGCGGCAGTCTGGGGAGCTGACTAACAGCTGGCAGGGTAGGGAGCAGGTATGGCTTGAGTCTCAGTGAACGCTCTACTGCTTAGGATAACAAAGGTCTAGATCAGCTGTCCAGGACAAACAGCTGTCAACAAACTAAGTTGATCCTAAACTACTCTCTATGAGAAGAAATCTGACTATGAATGCAGAATCTGTAAGCGACTGTAAGACAATGCCCGGTGAGGAACTGAACAGGAAGTCCTGGCCCGTATGTGCGTTACCAGAATCCAAGAAAAATTATCAGTCATCCCCAGAGGTGAATCGGTGTCAGACCATAGCCGGTGGTTTCCGACCTTAACTTCACTCCTAACCTAAGCAGTCCCACATGAGGAAGACCTCCCAAGACTAGAGAAGAGAATGAAGAGGCGAGAATGGAGGATTTGGAGGGGAGGGGGGAGAGGAGGGGAGACAAAAGACAGAGTTGCCAGAGTTTGGTGAGAAATTCCGCAGTGAACTGTGACTATATGTTCCTGCTGGTTAACCTCAACCATCTTGTCTTCAGTAAATGTCTCTTGTGACCTTCACCATGTCCTACAAGGGCTCCGTTCCTCACCAGCACGCCCCCCCCCCCTCTGATCCCCCCTATATGCCATGCACATAGCATGCAACCATGCTAGTAGGAGTGGGCAGCATGCTACGTGAGCACATGGTTATGTTAGCTTGTTGCTACGTCTCTGGTGGGGGTGGGCAGCATGCTACGATAGCACCACACTATGTTAGCCTCATGCTATGTTAGCACGTTGCTACCTCTCTGGTGGGGGTGGGCAGCAGAGAAGACGGCTAGGAAACCACTCCCGGCAGTGTTAGCATCTGACACCATCTGGACCGTCATCTTGTTGCCCGTGGCGACCAGCGCGCCGGGCCGCGACGTCCCACAGAAGCGGCCCAGTCTCTGGCCACCAGTGTGGCCGCTGTAAACATCCACGTAGTCATAGCGACACAGGTTGTCACTCTCCAGGTCGATGAAGCGGAAGGAGAGGATGGCAACCCTCCCCGTGGGGACCTGGAGGGAGGAGTTACCAAGATGTCACTCATCCTACCAGATACCTGGACAGAAATCTGGACTACACCTCACACTAGTCCTACCTGAACAGATATCTGGTCTACACCTCACGCTGGTCCTACCTGGATATCTGGTCTACACCTCACACTGGTCCTACCTGGACAGATATCTGGTCTACACCTCACGCTGGTCCTACCTGGACAGATATCTGGACTACACCTCACCCTGGTCCTACCTGGACAGATATCTGGACTACACCTCACACTCTTTCTTGGACAGGTTTTAAACTGTAGCTGTCAAGGGTCTCCTATGAACTTGATATCAAAATGTGCAGGAAATAACTAATTTAAAGGCTTCACAAACTGAATAAACTGAATCAGGGAATGCACCGTATAAGATAAACTAAACTAAAATGTTCATATGAGCTGAATGTACTTCTTGTTTTATTTAAATACAGTGCTTGTGTGTTCTTATTAGTTCTAGGTCTATTACTGTTACTATTTACAAATGTATAGATGTTATTATTACGTTTACTAATATAGGTAGGCCTATCGATGTTATTTATTCATAAATGTTATAATAATAAAATAACATGTATAAATATATAAAAATGTATACATATACGTATTGAACCGCACGGTATGAATCTGGTTTTGGAGCTAATAATAGTTAAATAAATACATGATTTCATCGGGGGAAAAAAAGGGTAGAGCGGGTCGTCCACTAACCGGAGAGTTGGCAGTTCAATCCCCACCGCCAACTGTCCACATGTCGAGCCCCACAAATGTATCACAAAATGTGCTGCTTGTAAGTCGCTTTGAAGCGTCTGCTAAATGCCCTAAATATTAAAATAATAATAATAGGCTAATGAACCCAATGCAAGTAAACCAGAATTAACATGGGGAAAACATCCAAGTGGAAACAACAAAACAAACGAACATGTTGACATAATGTCCAAAAAAAAGCCTTCTCTCTAACTACTGGACACCTGGAGCTACGGGCACCTTATCGTGAGGCTCATGACAGAGAAATGGGAGACAAAAGGCCCGCTCACACCTTGATTTCACCTTAATCGACTCATCTTTATATGCTCGTACCGTGACATCATCGTTTCATACCAAACTGTGACACCACCATGACGTAACGTAACGAACCGTGACGGAACCGTATCACCCCTATTTTGTTGTTATTCATCTTTTCATAATTATAAGAATTATTATCATTATTATTATTGATTAATGTAGGCTATTGAGTGGACAGCCCGCGACTCTCCAGTCAGACGTGGTGTGTATGTGGTATTTATGCCATTACTCATATATTAGGCTACTTATGTTATTATCTATTCATTATCATTATGGACTGACTGTGACTCTTCAGACACACTTGTTGCTGGGGGGTATTTTGTGAGTATATGTGTCAATTTTATTATGAATATATAATTATCAATACATGAAGGATTGTTCCCATGTATGGTCTGACCGTGATTCTCCAGACACACTTGGTGTTGGGGGGGTAGACTCCCGGGTACCCCTGGCTGCCGACCACCCCGGACTCCGCAGTCAGGTTCCCCCCGCATGTGAAGGATGGCCTGGGGGAGTCAAGGGTTGTCTTCATTAAAAAGCTCATTATTGCTTCATCATATCATAGGTTATTGGTTAACACAGAACAGCGCAATGTGTTATTCCCTACAATGTCTAAAAGGGTTGAACAACCCTTTAAAAGGTCCGCAGAGACGCGGTTGTGACGCAGGAGATGTCAGCGCAGAGTCTCGCACAAAGCAGCAGAGCCAGAAAGTTTGGATCTCCCAACGTGCATGCGTGATGTGATTAAAGTACATGAAATGGCATCCTACCTCCGTTCGGTCTGAGCACACACTTCGGAGAGGAACAAGACCACCGTCCATGTGCTGAATACCCACATAGTCCACATAGTCCACATGGGGGGAGAGCGGGCTGGCAGCTGGCGTTGGCCCCGTGGCATCAGAGTAAGATGGTGGGGCGAGCAGCCCGAGGTCCCTGACGGCTGTTGGATCTCAGGAAAAAATACACATGAATATACTGCTTGTTCCGAGAGGGAGGAGGGACGGCTCTGCTTTTCTTTTTCCTAAACGGAGCTAAAAGACGCCGCGGAAGGTTGACTGAAGTCTATGTTAAGATATTTCACCAGCCTTCGGGCTCAGCGGGGACATGAATAAACTTGACTTTCTCACAGCGGCCCCTCGTATATTAAAGTCTGCCATAAACATGTAACCACTTTTATGCATCGTTATGATCCCTGTCACCACTTTTATTGGCCACTGTGATTTATTTGCGACACATCGGCTATGTTTGAATAACGGCTTGCATTGGTTTGCTTTCCTCAACCTGGAAAAATGATGATCATTGCAAATGGTAAATGTGCTTCGTGTTTGTAATCTCAGGCTGATCTCTAAAATTTGCGAATCCAATTAGTTTATATTGGACAGCTCGGACTTAACAGAGAAGGGTCCTATTGGTCATATGGCGCCACCTAGCGGACAGATGGATATCTACAAGAGGATGGTAGATATAGTTTCATTAAGAAACAATATGTCGGCTGTCATATTGATCATATCACTGTACATATACAAACACCTCGACTGATAAAATCTAAAGCTGTATACAGTATATATATATATATATCATTAATGTCATTCACGTGGGACCCACTCAATATTGCCACTGTCTAGGCAGCCCTATCGATGATTTCGGATTTGATTAATCTGCCTTGATATTATTCTGAAGACTCATCTTGTTATCGGTGCTCGATTTTGCCCTAGTGCACAAAAGATGGCGGACCGAACGTCTGCGGGCTCTCAGAAAGCTAGCGCTAAGGTGAACCTACTCGGCACTTGTCTTTATAGCTGATATTTTAACATGAGAACGTATTGATTATATCCTGACATCTATATTCTCATTACCCAAACCGTCCTAGCTAATACGCTAAATAATAACCTGCTCCAAATCCTGCATCATTTATATTGGCTAAGCTAAATATGGCTAGGCTAACTGTGGCTAGGCTAACCGTCGCTAACGTGTTGTGGCCAGAGCGAGGCCACCTGATTACAACCAACATGTTTATCGTATCGCTTACTTGGACCTCCTTTGTGTTATACATGTTATACACCAGATGGTTTATACTATGTGTCATATCATGCAGAGTGGAGTTTGAATTTGGTAAATAAAACATTTGGATCATTTTGGCCTTAAATCAAATGGCGTCACGTTAGCTGCTGCACAGTACATTAGCGGCCCGCCAACCTACTGATCCCGGCCGCCTAGCGATTGATCCCGGGACGGCTCATACAGTATAAAATGCATCGTGCTACAGATAGACATTATGAATTACAAATTGTTGTGATGTTCAAGGGAAAAAAATTCAATATTCCGTCGGCAATTTAATTAATTATACTCACAACCACAGTAACGTCTGTCGTGTAGGTTTCAGGTGCTGGGCACCTGTGTTGGGTTACTTCAAACAGAAGTACTCCACGAACATTACAGTTAAACAAACGGACACGAGCACTGGGCTGCAACAGCCTATCTGAATAACGTCAATTTAATCATATAGTTGACATTTCCTGAATGAATGAAACAGTTTTTGTTAATGAGTGTCTTGTTGACGTCTACAGGCGCTTCTTGAGAGCAAACTGAAGTCGTTCAGCATCGGAAAGATGGCAGTAGCCAAGAGAACCCTGAGCAAAAAGGAACAAGATGAGATGAAGAAAAAGGTAAGCCGAGTGTCATGTCGTGTCCTCTATGCATCCACTCATTCATTCATTCAGACAGCCTTGAAACTGCTGCTGTTGTCTCAGGAGGATGAGAGGGCAGCCGCTGAGATCTACGAGGAGTTCCTGGCTGCGTTCGAGGGAGGAGGGGACGGCAAGGTCAAGGCGTTTGTGCGCGGAGGAATCGCCAACGCATCAAAAGGTAGCGTCCTGCAGGGCCTGTGTGTTACTGTGGACAACTGGTCGGGTGTAATGTTGTGGTGGCACACGGCAGTACATAACAAGATGTTTCTCTTTGCGATTGTTCAGAGGAGGCCGCTGCTGACGAGAAGAAGGGAAAGCTGTACAAACCAAAGTCCCGCTTCGAGAACCCACCACAGAGCCAGGCCAAGAGCTTCCTGCCCCTGGATACTCCCCCACAGTTCTTAGTCCTGGACAAAAGACACGTATGTACCCTGCGGGACGCCTCGGTAACGGCAGCTGCCCCAATGAGCAGCTGTTTTGATCCAAGTAGTAATGATGAGGGGTGGGGATGAGTAATGAGGAGGGGAGGGAGAGAGTGAGGTACCAACGTTTCAATGTCATCTCAGTATCGTCTCCATACTGCCCAGAACATGTTGTTATAGACTTCATACTACCAACATGTTGTTATAGACTCCATACTACCTACCAACATGTTGTTATAGACCATACTACCAGCATGTTGTGGTTTCTGGTTTTGAATGACAGCTGCTGTGTCTGTTTCAGTCTCTAAAGAAAACCAGCGACAAGGAGAAGAAGAAGAGCAACCTGGAGCTGTTCAAAGAGGAACTCAAACAGTAAGAAGTTCACATCTGGGGGGCTAGTTAACAGCTGGGGGTTAGTTAACAGCTGGGGCTTTAGTTAACAGCTAGGGGGCTAGTTAACAGCTGGGCGGTTAAGTTATCAACTGGGACTGGTTAACAGCTAGGGGGTTTAGCTGTCAGCTACGTGTTTAGTTGTCAGTTTGGGGGTTAGTTGTCGGCTGAGGGATTTGCGAGCAAGTGCTGGTTGTAACCGTTTCTCTGTTGGACAGGATCCAGGAGGAGCGAGATGAGAGACACAAGCTCAAGGGCCGGGTCAGTCGCTTCGAGCCACTGTCAGGCATGGACGGTCGGCGCTCCTGTAAGTATCTCTCCTGATGTCACCCTGCTGCAGCTACACCCTAACCACACCCAGCTGCAGCTACACCCTGACCACACGTCCTGCTGTAGTTACACCCTGCTGCAGCTACACCCTGACCACACACCCTGCTGTAGTTACACCCTGCTGCAGCTACACCCTAACCACACCCAGCTGCAGCTACACCCTGACCACACGTCCTGCTGTAGTTACACCCTGCTGCAGCTACACCCTAACCACACCCAGCTGCAGCTACACCCTGACCACACGTCCTGCTGTAGTTACACCCTGCTGCAGCTACACCCTGACCACACACCCTGCTGTAGTTACACCCTGCTGCAGCTACACCCTAACCACACCCAGCTGCAGTTACACCCTGACCACACACCCTGCTGTAGTTACACCTTAACCATACCCAGCTGCAGCTACACCCTGACCACACACAATGTTGCAGCGACACCCTGATCTCACCTCCTCCTGCAACTACGGCCAGCTGCAGATACACCATGAACACACCTCCCACTGCAGCTACACCCTGACCACACACCCTGCTGCAGCTACACAATGATCACGCACAATGCTGCAGGGACACTCTGATTACACCTCCTCCTGCAGCTACACCCAGCTGCAGCTACGTCCTGACTTCTCTGTCTATATACTTTAACCTTGTATTCTTGAGTGTGCCAGTATCCAGGACAAATGCAAAGACACTTTTAGGCATTTAAGCATGGGAGGACACCGTCATGTGACTCACCCCCAGTACAATTAGATTCTTTACTTTTAGTCCATTACCATTGTTAGTGAAACACAATTCCAACCCAAAACAAACTAATAAGCCTGTAACATCAAGAGTCATGTATTTCACAACCGCATCAGCACATGCACAGCAATTGCGATCCTTTTCACATCTACACAAACATATATGAAATCTGAGATTCCACTGATTGAAGTACAAACCATACATGTCAAAGCTCGCCGAATAAGAGGCCCCAAATCATCAAGAACAACTTGACTTTGATGTCTTACTTTTGTTCCTGGATCGCATAAAACTGCCATGAGCAGATAATCGAGTGTCTTGGCACCATTTTGAAACGGCTGGTGGCTGTATGGTGGGATCACGGTGCTTTGGCTTTGTGTCCTTTCATTCTGTTCGCCCTGACCTTTCAATGGAGGGGTCACCTGGAACAATCGATTCTCCGAGAGAGTCGCCTGTGTTTGTCTCTTCGAGTTTCATTTTTTGCTTTGAATTTCATTGGATTTATATTTTCTTATTTGGAAACGCCGCCTCTCTTCGCCCTGATGTGTACCTTCATAGGTACACATCATAGGTACACATCAGATGTTGTGCTGTGGATCTGTATTGCTGCAGGGCTGCCATCTGCAGACAAACCTGAATTATGTTAAAATGTTTTAAGTTATACTTTTCATATGTAAATATGTGCCTTCGCCCAGGATGTTGCACAAAATTGCACCATATAAAAAAAAGAAAAGGGGAACAAAGAAAATCACTCAACATTTTTTCTTGCCTAAGCACCCCCCCGACAACAAACATCAACACCGCCCTGA
This sequence comes from Urophycis tenuis, assembly GCA_036785325.1. Lineage (NCBI taxonomy): Eukaryota > Metazoa > Chordata > Actinopteri > Gadiformes > Phycidae > Urophycis > Urophycis tenuis. Next base: position 6,026,074 of record JAXIVH010000009.1, read on the forward strand.
CCACACAGTCCTCCTCTAGCACGTGGTTGCTTCTGGTTCTGGTTCTGTAGCCCATAGGTGCTAATCACGCCCCCTCCTGTAGCCCATGGGTACTAAACACACCCCCTACTGTAGCCCATGGGTCCTAAACACGCCCCCTTTTGTAGCAGCCCATGGGTCCTAAACACGCCCCCTTTTGTAGCCCATGGGTGCTAAACATGACCCTTCTGTAGCACATGGGTGCTAAACCCGCCCCCTCATGTAGCCCATGGGTACTAAACAAGCCCCCTCTCCGTAGCCCATGGGTCCTAAACACGCCCCCTTTTGTAGCACATGGGTGCTAAACAAGCCCCCTCTCCGTAGCCCATGGGTCCTAAACACGCCCCCTCTCCGTAGCCCATGGGTCCTAAACACGCCCCCTTTTGTAGCCCATGGGTGCTAAACACGCCCCCTCCTGTAGCCCATGGGTGCTAAACATGACCCTTCTGTAGCACATGGGTGCTAAACACGCCCCCTACTGTAGCCCATGGGTGCTAAACATGCCCCCTCCTGTAGCCCATGGGTGCTAAACACGCCCCCTTTTGTAGCCCATGGGTGCTAAACATGACCCTTCTGTAGCACATGGGTGCTAAACACGCCTCCTCATGTAGCCCATAGGTGCTAAACACGCCCCCTCCTGTAGCCCATGGGTGCTAAACATGACCCTTCTGTAGCCCATGGGGGCCAAACACACTTCTTCTATAGCCCACGGGTGCTAAACACACCCCCTTTTGTAGCCCATGGGTGCTAAACATGACCCTTCTGTAGCACATGGGTGCTAAACACGGCTCCTCATGTAGCCCATAGGTGCTAAACACGCCCCCTCCTGTAGCCCATAGGTGCTAAACACGCCCCCTCCTGTAGCCCATGGGTGCTAAACATGACCTTTCTGTAGCCCATGGGGGCCAAACACACTTCCTCCATAGCCCATGGGTGCTAAGCACACCCCCTTTACCCCTTGGGTGCTAAGCCGTCCCCTCCCCTAGCCCTCGGTGCTAAGCACACCCCCTTTTAGCCCATTGGTGCTAAGCAGGCCCCTCCCCTAGCCCTCGGTGCTAAGCAGGCCCCTCCTCTAGCCCTCGGTGCTAAGCAGGCCCCTCCTCTAGCCCTCGGTGCTAAGCAGGCCCCTCCTCTAGCCCTCGGTGCTAAGCAGGCCCTTCCTCTAGCCCTCGGTGCTAAGCAGGCCCCTCCTCTAGCCCTCGGTGCTAAGCAGGCCCCTCCTCTAGCCCATGGGTGCTAAGCAGGCCCCTCTAGCCCATTGGTGCTAAGCAGGCCCCTCTACCCCATGGGTGCTAAACACACCCCCTCTTCGCCCATGGGTTCTAAACACGCCCCTTCCTGTAGCCATGCGTTGTGCTGAGAAACGTCCTTCACTCTGCTCTCTGCTTCTTTTAGCGGATGGTTCTTCCAGAAGAAACCGTCCTTCCAGTGGTAATTTTGTTTATCTTCATCTTTCTAACACACCTGTGCATTGTCCGATCAGACTGCTTCAAGCGTTCGCTGTTCTCTGTCCTGTGTTTGTGCAGTTCTAGACGACTCGGCGCCCGGTTCTCACGATGTCGGAGATCCGTCGACCACCAACCTGTACCTGGGCAACATCAACCCACAGGCCAGTACCATTATTAGTCCCCACATCGGTACGACGTGGGGAACTACTGTCGATCTATCAATGTGGACCTGTGATTGTATTGCCTTTTGGAATCTCTAGCCATGCTACATGGTGTGTGTGTCTTTGCGTGTGTAAATGCTAGGCTATGCTAACAGCTGTCATTGTGGTGGTGGTGGTGGTGGTGTAGATGAATGAGGAGATGCTGTGCCAGGAGTTTGGGCGCTACGGGCCTCTAGCCAGCGTGAAGATCATGTGGCCCAGGACGGACGAGGAGCGCGCCCGAGAGAGGAACTGCGGTTTTGTGGCTTTTATGAACCGGAGGGATGCTGAGCGCGCCCTAAAGAACCTAAACGGTACGTCACCGCGAGTTACGGCAGCTGTTACTTGTGTTGGCCGCCAGAGGGCAGGAATTAGCTGCTGTGGGCTGTCGATAAAGACAGAGGTTTCCCTGCTCTGACTGTTGTGGACTTCAGACTGTTGTACACTTTACAAACTGTTCTGGACTTTACAATTGGTGACGGTTGGAGACTCGACAGACTAGTCAGGCTGTTTAACAGGCTGTTGTCCAGTTGTTTGACAGACTGTTGTCAAGCTGTTTTACAGACTGTTGTCAAGCTGTTTTACAGACTGTTGTCAAGCTGTTTGACAGACTGTTGTCAGGCTGTTTGACAGGCTGTTGTCAGGCTGTTGTACAGACTGTTGTCAGGCTGTTGTCAAGCTGTTGTACAGACTGTTGTCAGGCTGTTTGACAGGCTCTTCTGCTCTGTCAACAGGAAAGATGATAATGAACTTTGAGATGAAGCTGGGATGGGGGAAAGGAGTGCCGATCCCCCCCCACCCCATATACATCCCTCCCTCCATGATGGAGCATACGCTGCCCCCCCCTCCCTCCGGCCTGCCCTTCAACGCACAGCCCCGCGAGCGCCTGAAGAACCCTGCGGCCGCGCTCCTCCCCCCACCCAAGAACAAGGAGGAGTTCGACAAGGTAACTAGCATGACAGGCTAGCATCCAGCATCACATGTCTGCTGCCAGTGCTGTTCAGTTAGCTTAGTGTAGCCGCTGTTCTGTTAGCATAGCCGCTGTTCTGTTAGCCCAGCATAGCCCTTGTTCTGTTAGCCAAGCATAGCCCTTTTTCTGTTAGCCTAGCATCGCCCTTGATCTGTTAGCCCAGCATAGCCCTTTTTCTGTTAGCCTAGCATAGCCTATCTTCTGTGAGCTTAGCTGCTCAGACATTAGCCTTGAGTCTAGCCCTTAGCGTGAGTAGTTAAGCTAGTTTTGTGCTGTGTAGTCCAGTGTTTTTAGTGTTTGAGGGCGTTAGCATTTTATCAGTGTTAGAGTCCAGTGGGTTGGGCTGCCGTAGAACTGATAGTTAAGTAGTTTGTGTATTTGCAGTTTTCAATGCATTTTTTATATTTATCACCTGTTGCCTTTTAACAATACTCACATATTCTATGTTTATTATCTGATGTGACTTCATATACAGACTCTGTCGCACGCCATAGTCAAAGTGGTTATCCCAACAGAAAGGTACATGTTTTTCTTTTTTTAATTGGTGTAAAAACTTAGAAAACAAAAAAAAAACATCCCATTAAGAACCCTAAAGTTGGACCAATTGGATCACGGCATGTTCGGGGGGCGGGGCTAGTGTGGGTGAGCAATGGTCCCCGATTGGTCCGAAGACTGACTCATCTCTAAAGCACCCCTCATCCTTCACAGCAGACAGCAGTAGACCAGAATCACACCACACAACACACTATAGACGTAGAGCCACACGACGCTCTCCACGCTGTGACCATTGCTCACGCACCCCGGCCGCCCCCCCGGGCCGCCCCCGGCAGCAGAGCCCCAGCCAGCCTGGCCGCTGCCCCCCCCCAAAAACCCTTCACTAGCCTTAAGAACTTTGACCTTTGACATTGGCCTCGGTGGGCAGCACAAGTTGAACTGTCTGCGGCAGCGAGGGACCCCGCAAGGCATCATGGGATGGATTGGGAAAGTATACAGAATTTCCCCCGCCATTGGTACGATGGGCTCCAATACAAGTACATGTGATCTGTGTTGTCCAATGAAAGACACCCTTCGTTTTGCTGGCCACTTTAGGCTAAAGCCAGCAGAGCTATAGAGCTACACCAATCTGTCTCAGTCTACTGCCTGATATATACATACACACACACACACACACACATGCACGCACGCACACACAGGCCCACATGCACGCACGCACACACGCACACACACACACCCACACACCTAGTCGTACGTAAACACAGCTCTGATCTGTCCCGTGATTGGTCTTCACATCACCGTGGCTTAATGAAGTAGTACACGTGCCCGTGTGTAGTGTTGCTGTGTGGCTGAAGGAGCCGAGCGGCCAGGTGGACGTCTCAATGCGTGTGCTTTAACTGTGTTTTTCTTCTAGGAATTTGCTCTCTCTCATCCATCGAATGATCGAGTTTGTGGTGCGTGAGGGGCCCATGTTCGAAGCCATGATCATGAACCGCGAGATCAACAACCCCATGTACAGGTGAGCCACACGCCACACACGCCCCGGCCGCTGCGGTGATGTCATCACACCTGTCACACCTGCTCCACCTGCTTTGATGTCATCACATCTGCACGGTCCGCTGTGATGTCATCACACGCTGGCCGGGACATCACTTTGACGTTCTGTGCGTCCCTCCCAGGTTCCTATTTGAGAATCAGAGTCCGGCGCACGTGTACTACCGCTGGAAGCTCTACACGATACTCCAGGTACGTGTGGCGTCCTGCGCGGGTCCGCATCAACACCAGGGCTCGCGTGTCGTGTTCCCAGTGACCACCATTCATTCAGTGACCACCATGAGTGACCCCTCTCCCTCCAGGGAGAAGCGCCCGCCAAGTGGAGGACCGAGGACTTCCGGATGTTCAAGAACGGTTCCCTGTGGCGGCCGCCTCCCCTGAACCCCTACCTCCACGGGCCCTACGACGACGCTGAGGACGAAGACGAGGAAGAGGAGGCCGGCAAGAAGGGATCCCTCAAGGAAGAGTGAGTGACACAAGAGGGCCTCGTGTTTACAACAGGAGCATCTGGATCACAGTTTACCACATTATGAGTGTTGTTTACATCCGGATCACAGTTTACCACATTATGAGTGTTGTTTACATCCGGATCACAGTTTACAACATTATGAGTGTTGTTTACATCCGGATCACAGTTTACAACATTATGAGTGTTGTTTACATCCCGATCACAGTTTACCACATTATGAGTGTTGTTTACATCTGGATCACAGTTTACAACATTATGAGTGTTGTTTACATCCGGATCACAGTTTACCACATTATGAGTGTTGTTTACATCCCGATCACAGTTTACAACATTATGAGTGTTGTTTACATCTGGATCACAGTTTACAAGATTATGAGTGTTGTTTACATCCGGATCACAGTTTACAACATTATGAGCGTCGTTTACATCTGGATTACAACATTATGAGCGTTGTTTACATCTGGATTACACTTTACAACATTCTGTGCGTTGTTTACATCTCGATTACAGTTTACCACATTATTAGCATCTGTTACATACAATATTAGGTACGACAACGACATCTACAATAAATGTCTCTTTCCTTCCCCTTCCTATTCTGATATTATCATTACTTGACTAGGACAGATGTGTTGGCATTGTTGTGAGTGTGATGATGGCGGGTGTCCCCCTGTCTCCCTCCAGAGAGAGAGACCAGCTGGAGGAGATGCTGCGGGCGCTGACCCCCAGGAAGGGAGACATCGCGGAGGCCATGTTGTTCTGCCTCACCCGGGCCGAGGCGGCAGAGGAGATCGTGGAGTGCATCACAGAGTCCCTGTCCATCCTGAAGACCGCGCTGCCTAAGAAGGTAGTGTGCTCCTACAACATGTCTCACACACCTCCTCCACCGTCACACCTCCCTCACACACACACACACACCTGCTGCACCATCACACCTACCTCACACACACACACACACACACCTCCTGCCGACACCTCCTCACATGCCCTCGTGTGCAACGTGTGTGTGTGTGTTCCTGTGGCTTCAGATCGCCCGGCTCTACCTGGTCTCTGACGTTCTCTACAACTCCTCTGCCAAAGTGTCCAACGCCTCCTACTACAGGAAGTAGTAAGTCTGCCTCCTGCTCCGCACGGTATCTTCTTCTCCTCGGTGCACCGCTGTGTTGAACCCTCATGTCGTTGTCTCCTGTGCAGCTTTGAGACCAAGCTGTGTCAAATCTTCTCCGACCTCAACGCGACCTACAAGAGCATCCAGGGCCACCTGCAGTCTGAGAACTTCAAGGTATGCGCCATCATCTGCTCCGTTACCTCCTCCATCCTCCCCCTTCATGTCTTCCCTCACGTCAGTCTTCTATGCAGCCAGCAGCTAATGCTAGCCAAGAGGCGAGCTAACAATATATGAACGTAGTGTATGTGAAAGTTGTAAAGAGGCAGTCTTTGTGCGTTGTTGCAGCAACGTGTGATGGCCTGCTTCCGGGCGTGGGAGGACTGGGCCGTGTACCCGGACCCCTTCCTCATCAAGCTCCAGAACATCTTCCTGGGCCTCGTCAATATCACTGTGGAGAAGGAGCCTGTCAGTCTCCCCGTAGAGGTCAGTAGACCTCCCACCATGCCTGGGCCTCCACCTGGAGGTCAGGGCTTCAGTAGATCACGCCATTCACACCATCATGTTTAAATGATTGTGTGACGGTAACGTCTTTAAATGCTCGAGGATGAAGAAGTGAACGAACACGTGGCAGCTCACGGCGTTCCTGAAGGGAAGCACCTCTGCACTCACGCCACACCACACTGCCGTATGTCTAATGTGCATCCTGGACGCTCTGCCCTCCAGCCAGAGGTGGTGGAGGACGTGGACGGGGCCCCCATCGGGGAGCTGGAGGTGGGGTCCCCTCTGGAGGACGTGGACGGGATCCCCATCGACGGGGTGGTGCTGGACGGAGCGCCGCTCGACGACCTGGACGGAGTGCCCATCAAACCCCTGGAGGAAGACCTGGATGGGGTGCCCTGTGAGTGGGCGGGGCTTAGAGGGGCGGGGCTTGGTGTGTCTAGCTGAGTGTCGAGTGTGAGAGTAATCCCCCCCCTCTCTCTCTCTGTTCCAGTGGACCAGTCCAAAGAGGGAACCTTCAAGGTGGCGCCCTCCAAGTGGGAGGCTGTAGACGAAGCGGAGCTGGAGTCACAAGGTAAACACGCACACAGACACACACATACACACACACACACACACACACAGCATTGTGTGCTCCCTGATTGGTTGTGTAACCTGTAATGTGCTAACTTCCCCCCCCCCAGCGGTTACTACTTCAAAGTGGGAGGTGTTTGAGCAGCCAGAAGAATCTAGACCGTGAGTTGGATACATTCAGGACATCCTGGTATGGTAGTAGTGCATGCGGTGGTCGTGGTGTCCTGGTCTCATGCTCTCTGTTCTTGTTGCTGCCCGAAGTGATGAAGATGACAGCGACGACGACAGAAGTCCCTCATCCGACCCGGCCGGCTCGTCCAATCCGCTGCGGGACGACGGAGACGCGAAGAGCAAGCAGGCCGAGATGAACGAGGAGAAACGCACCAAGCTCCGGGAGATCGAGGTACTACCAAGGCCCCATCACAATGAAGGCTTGCCGATTACACTGACTCCACCAAGGCCCTGTCATAACATAAGTCCTAATGATAATCTCTAGCCAGGCCCCGTCACAATAAATACCTTTTAGATGTACTGTTCCCATGACATAATCAAAGCTATCAGGTAGACTATGTACTCAGGCCCCGTGACATGGCGTGTGACATGGTGTGTTGTGTCAGGTAAAGGTGATGAAGTTCCAGGACGAGTTGGAGTCTGGGAAGCGGCCCAAGAAGTCCGGCCAGAGCCTCCAGGAGCAGGTGGAGCACTACCGAGACAAGCTACTGCAGAAGGTATACTTTGATAGGGTAGCTGTGCAGCTCCGTATGGCTTTTACTTTGAAATACTGCTTGATGGGGTAGCTGTGCAGCTCTGTATTGCTTTTACTTTGAAATGCTGTTTGATGGGGTAGCTGTGCAGCTCTGTATGGCTTTTACTTTGAAATGCTGCTTGATGGGTTAGCTGTGCAGCTCCGTATGACTTTTACTTTGAAAGGCTGCTCGATTAGAAGCTGATGCGTGACTGATGACGTTTCAGGAGAAGGAAAAGGAGAAGGCCGAGCGGGAGAAGGAAAAGGAAAAGCGAGAGAAGGAGAAGGCCGAGTCTCGCCTGAAAGAGTTGAAGAAGGAGAAAGAGAAGGAGGACACGCCCACCAGAAAAGAGAGGTACGTCACGTGACCCGGCAGCATCCATCCCGTCCGCCAGCGCCTCCGCAGGGTGTTCTAAAACCTGGTGGTGTTGTTCTCTGTGTGTGGTTGCTAGGAAACGGCGTCACAGCGGCTCTCCCAGCCCGGGCCGCAGCAGCAGCCGGCGGGGTCGCTCCCCCTCCCCGAGGTCAGAGAGGTCCGAGAGGTCCTACTCTAAAGACGCGCCCTCCTCCTCCTCATCCTACTCTAAAGACGCGCCCTCCTCTTCCTCCCGCTCCACACACAAGGACTCCCCGCGCGCCGCCGCCAAGAAGACCTCAAAGAGGTGAGACGCTAGGCTAACTAGCATCACGCTAATTTATGTTACTCTGTGCTACGTCTGTTAGCCCCAAGAAGACCTCAGAGGTGAGACGCTAGGCTAACTAGCTTCACGCTTAATTATGTTACTCTGTGCTACGTCTGTTAGCCCCAAGAAGACCTCCAAGAGGTGAGAAGTTAGGCTAACTAGCTTCACGCTTAATTATGTTACTCTGTGCTACGTCTGTTAGCCCCAAGAAGACCTCCAAGAGGTGAGACGCTAGGCTAACTAGCTTCACGCTTAATTATGTTACTCTGTGCTACGTCTGTTAGCCCCAAGAAGACCTCCAAGAGGTGAGACGCTAGGCTAACTAGCTTCACGCTTAATTATGTTACTCTGTGCTACGTCTGTTAGCCCCTAGAAGACCTCCAAGAGGTGAGACGCTAGGCTAACTAGCTTCACGCTTAATTATGTTACTCTGTGCTACGTCTATAAGCACCAAGAAGACCTCCGGGAGGTGAGACGCTAGGCTAACTGGACTCATGCTACATTACGCTACACACTATATGCCAGCCGCTAGCAGATTTGTTTTGTTCGTCCGCCGTCAAACCCTTTGTCGTGGTCTCCCTCAGGTCCCCCTCTACCCCCCGCACCCCCAAGCGGTCCCGTCGCTCTAGATCCAGAACCCCTAAAAAGTCCAGCAAGAAGTCCCGCTCCAGGTCCCGGTCGCCACACCGCTCCCACAAGAAGTCCAAGAAGAGCAAACACTAACGCTGTGAATGCCTGTTTTATATTGTAACATACTGATCATGTGCTGGTAATGTAGAGCGGGCCGCTCTGTAGTCTGTCTTTTCTTTTTGTAGTTCCATTAAAAATATTCCTAATACACGAGTCTGCTCAAGTCTGTTCACTCACATTCAAAGTTCACAGTAGCTTTAATGTCAATTCCTTCACATGTGAAGACATACAAAGGAATCGAGAAGACGTTTCCCACTCTCCCACGGTGAAACAGATAAGACAAGACATTTCCTAATGCTATGGGCTTTAATCTCATTCATCCAATGCAACTGTTACACACGCACAGGTGTGGTCGGTCAGAGCTTGGCCCAGGTGTTCCTCAGCTGGTCCTGGAGCTCCAGGTGAGCGATGGACGACAGGTGGACCTCGTCTGGGCCGTCAGCGATGCGCAGCGTCCTGGCGTACATATACCTGCCCACATCACCGTGCACATGTTATACGATGACTGCAGAGAGTTCAGCTTAAAAACTGCCATGTTTCTTGTTCAGTAGTTTTTCACAAGGTGCGTGCGGAGCAGCACTCCTGAGAAACTAACCAGCAATTCCCCTTCAAGAACGATACAACACGTACAGTTGTGTTCAAAATAATAGCAGTCCAACAATACTAAGCAGATCAATCACTGTTTTGTTAGAAGTCATATTTCTACAGTAATTTACTAGTAGGTGTAGTAGAGTAATGGAAAACCAACAGACCCAACGGTCATGACATGCATGCTGCTGATTCTGTAATTGAATCATTGGTTCAAAGGGGCTTGTTCAAAATAATAGCAGTGAGGCGTTCAGTTCATGGGGTCATTCATATGAAAAACCATGTATCAAACAGGTGGCCTTTATTTAAGGACAAAGGCAGCAAATGTTGTACATGCTGGTTATAGTGCTATAGTTATAGTCATATTTCTCTGAAAATCAGAGTAAAATGGGTCATTCCAGACATTGTCCAGAATAACAATGTACTTTGATTAAAAAGTTGATTGGAGAGGGGAAAACATAAAGAAGTGCAGTAGGCGGCTCTGCTAAAATGATCTCAAATGCTTAACCAAAACCAGACCTCAAATGGATCAAAGAATACCCACAATGGTAAAGACTCAAAGACTCGGCCAATGATCAGCTCCAGGGAGATCAAAGAAGATCTAAAGTTACCTGTGAGTACTGTAACAATTAGAAGACGCCAATGCCAAGCTATCAGCAAGAAGCCCCCACAAAGTCCCTTGGTTGAAAAAAGGATGTGCTGAATAGGTTACAATTTGCCAAAAAGCACATTGACTGGCCTTAAGAGAAATGGCGCAACATTTTGAGGACTGATGAAAGCAAACTTGTTCTTTTTGGGTCTAGGGGCCGCAGAAAGTTTGTCAGACAACCCCCAAACACTGAACTGTTTCTGAGGCCAAACCAAGAAATGCAGAGGAATTGTGGAATGTAGTCCTTTCGTCCTGGGCTGGCATACCTATTCATAGGTGCCAGTGGTTATACAACTAAATATTAGTTTAGTGAGTCACGGGAAAGCCACATCTTCAAGAATTTTTCAGTTTTTACGGTAAATGTTTGAGTTTGTAAAGAAAAATGCAGACACTGCTATTTTTTTTGAACAGCCTAATATTCCCTTTTCTTCACTTTCTGTACAGGAATAACAAATGTGATAATTTTTGTCTTCATGTTTTGATTTGGAATAGAATGTGCCGTGTTCCCAATGCATTTGCATGTATGGAAATGAAGGCTATTATCAGGATTTTGAGCTTGGCTCACTTTTTCAAAACACACTGCTATTATTTTGAGCACAACAGCATATTCACACACAAAGGACGACTCACATCTGGGCGAGGGGGAAGTCTCCAGACACCCCGGCTCCCCCATGCACCTGGATGGCGCAGTCCACCACGTGACACACCATCCGGGCCGCTACCACCTTGATCATAGAGATCTGATGGACGGACGGATAGACGGACAGACAGACAGGCGGTCAACACGCTGCACGGTAATGGGGGTTCAGTATTAATGGGCGACGACGTCACTCTGCTCACCTGCTTGCGCGCGGCGCGGTTTCCGACGGTGTCCAGGGCGTGAGCAGCGCTCAGCGTCAGCAGGCGACTCTGATCGATCAGCAGACGCATCTCGGCAATCTGGTGGGCTACTACTTCCTGTACCATCAGATCATCACATCACTGCTAGGAGATACCGCTGGAAGATGCAGCATTATGCCCCTACTACCGCTGCAAGATATATAACATTACATCACTGCCTGCTGAAGTGATAATGTGTGGGTAGAGCTCCTTGTGATGCCGTGGTAACCTACATGTTGGTAGAGCTTGTGTTGCCGTGGTAACCTACGCGTTGGCAGAGCTTGTGTTGTCGTGGTAACCTAAGTGTTGGTAGTACACCTTGTGTTGCCATGGTAACCTACGCTTCGGCAGAACTTGTGTTGTCGTGGTAACCTACGTGTTAGGTAGAACACCTTGTGTTGCCATGGTAACCTACGTGTTGGTAGAGCTCCCTGTGTTGCCATGGTAACCTACGTGTTGTTAGACCCTCTTGTGTTGCCGTGGTAACCCACGTGTTGGTAGAGCTCCATGTGTTGCCCTGGTAACCTACGTGTTGTTAGACCCTCTTGTGTTGCCGTGGTAACCCACGTGTTGGTAGAGCTCCATGTGTTGCCCTGGTAACCTACGTGTTGGTAGAGTTTCTTCCCGAAGGCATCGCGGCCGGCTGCGCGTTGGCAGAGCAGCTCCAGCGACCGCTCAGCCATTCCGACCGCCCGCATGCAGTGATGTAACCTTCCTGGACCCAGACGGCCCTGAGCTATCTGGAAGCCCTTCCCCTCACCTGGAGCCACACAAAATATGCACTCAGACACGTACACACACACACACACACACGCACACACACACATAGACACATTTACATACACACACACACTCAGTGATGCGGTGGGATACCTAGGATGATGTTACTCAGAGGAACTCTCACGTTGTCAAACTGCATCTCAAAATGGCCACCATGGATCGCATCTACGGACACACAGACATTAAATAGAGTGCATATCACACAGGACCATACCATTTTATATGACGCATCATACTGGATGTAAATACAACTTATACAGTGCACTTTAAACTAGTAACACTTCAAACTCAAATAGTACATTATAGACAGGATGATAGCATATACAATGCATCATTGTTATGTATTATACATTATGGGGAACAATGGAAATATAACAGTCATAATGTTTTATGGAACATGGCAGGTCATCATTTGATTAAGACATGGTGATTTGTACACCGTGCTGTATTGCGAAGGCAGAGAAACTTTTATTTTGAAAGGAGCCCACCATCCTGTCCGAACACAGTGAGCGGCCGGACTCGCTTCACCCCTGGAGTGTCCAGAGGAACCAGAACCATGCTGTGCTGCTGGTGCCTGGACACACACACACACACACACAATTTAAAAAACAGATATGTGTGTGTGTGAGTGAAGGGATGAGTGGGTGAGGGGGTGAGACAGTGATTGAGTGAGGTTGGTCTGACCTGTGTTCTGCGGAGCTGTTTCTGCACATGACGATAGCGATTGTACACCTGGGATTACCGGCACCTGGGATTCAGAACACAGTGCCTTAGTACATGCGGTATTAACAAAAGTCCACTAGGGGGCAGTGTTTTAGTAATAGTAACACATGTTGAGTATCTCATAACAACAACTGTAGCAGACGCAGAGGAGTGCATTGTCTGGACAACAGATTTAACAGGACTTGACCAGAAACGCGTCAACCCTCATAAACATTCCAACACCTTCCATCAGAAAGAGCACGCGAGAGAGACAAGACAGAGCCAGGACAGCAGAAACCCTACACATCTTCTGTCACACACTGAACACTCATCAGTTCGGAGTTGCATCTAAAATGTAGCCCATGAAGCAGCTTATTTGATACATTATATGTACTCGCAGGATTCTTGTCATTTCTGGGTTGGATCTCCATGGGTGAATGCACGCATTGTGAGTTTTGAGTATAGCCAAATGAATGTAATGTAATGTAGTGCTACTAAGCCTGACACTACTACAGTTGTACAGACCAAATAAGCCACCCTCTAGGCCTGCAATGCAACAAGTACCTCTAGAGCACTTGTTGTTGCTTTTCCGTTGCTTTTCTGCGCTGACAAGACACGTGAAAGTTCTGCAAGGCAGCCGGTATTTTACACCATGTTATTTTGTTTTGCTTTGGTTTGCTCTCGTAGTTTTGCAATCCCAGCTGTGTCTTTCCTTTCAACAGCATATTCCCACCTTTGAACCAGAACCTGTATAGCATATGTGCATGTTGTACAACCCAGTGCGTTGGCATGCGGACCATGTGCAGCATATTTTAGCAGGAATGCTAGGTATATGAAAATGTTATTGTCAACGAAACGATTCGGCATTCACTTTGACCCTCCACCACCACCCTTTCCATCTTCATCATCATCATCATCATCATCTGGGCCTCACTTCATTCAACCAGAGACGACCAGTGTTTCTCTCTCTCTCTCTCTCTCTCTCTCTCTCTCTCTCTCTCTCTCTCTCTCTCTCTCTCTCTCTCCCTCTCCCTCTCTCCCTCACACACACACAGACACACACCCTGCTTGGATTGTGGGTTGGGTATGTTGGTGGAGAGGTGTTCCCTGGAATACGTGAGTCATGGAGTAACGTATTCAAGAGTGCTCAGAGGGAACGCCAGCAGAAAGGCGCCACAGCAGGGACACAAACAACAGCCCCCATCGCACTGCTGCGGGACACAACAGGTATGCACACCTTTATCTGGCATCTCATGTTTGGGTCAGTGGGATCTCTACTGTGGGTTCTGTACTGTGGGTTCCCTAACTGTGGGTTCTGCACGGTGGGTCGTGCTGGAGGTTCTCTGCTGTGGATTCTCTGCGGTAGGTTCTGCACAGTAGGTTGTATAGTGTAGGTTCTCTACTTTAGGTTCTCTACTGTGGGTTCTGTGCTGTAGGTTCTGTACGATAGGTTCTCTGCTGTGGGACCTCTACTGTAGGTTCTCTACTGTTGGTTCTGGATACATGCAATGTTTACAAAGATATGTACAAAGTTACAAAGTGCTATACCACATGACATTACAATTACTTAGCTGACGCTTTGATCCAAAGCGACTTACAATAAGTGCATTCAACCATGAAGATACAACCCAGAAATGGCAAGAATCATGCCAGTGAATACATTTTATGAAATCAGCAAACAGCTGCAAGTGTACTTAGTATTCAAAGTACAATATACACCTAGGGAAGTGTGTTTACTGGAGGATAGAGGTTCCCAAAAATGTCCAGCTCACGACCCAGAAGAGAATTGTGTTGTCTCCCTGGGATCCAAGGGAGAACAATACATAAGGATTTGCCATAAAATTGTCGTTATGCTAATGGGTATCACCACCTAATAACGAACTTGCACTCTGAACCTGCAATGACAACATAGAAGCAACAAGGCAATCTCAGTTAGCAACACATTAGTCACCAACTCACTGACAAAACAAACCAAACAAACTAAACAAACCATCTGAATGCCTCACAAACAAACACATGGGTCAACCATTTCCATGGTTGAAACACTATCTCTCCAAAGTATCTTCTTTCCACATAAAATGTTCAATTCTAAGCTGTCAAAATGGGGTTGTGGTCGACCGGGATTAAGTATCCAACAGCATGGCCTTTTCTAACTGTACTGTTCTAACAGTCAAAGGTCCTTGTTTATAAGGTTTTATGGCATAATAAAGTCACATAACAAAGTAATTATATTCATCATTCAAGCCAGATTCATGTCACATCGAAGTATGACGTAAAATCAACAACGTGATCAGACAGATTTTTCTGGATTCTTATAGTTACAACCACAACCACACAGTAGTTGGTATACAGTGAATTAGCTTCCAGTAGCTAGTTAACATACAGCAGCTAGCACATGGCAGCCAGCGTACAGTAGCTTGTCAGCCTACAGCAGCCGGTTAGCATATAGCTGAGAGTCTGGTGATCCCAGGAAGGCCGTAGTTGGCCGGGCGTTCCTCAGGCGTGCTGATGGAGTAACCATGCGAGGGCAATTAGTCTAACTGCAGCCACCAGACCGTGCACACCGGAATATAGAGTCAACACATCCCACTACAAACTACTAATTGGCTGAAACTGCATTACTGCTGACTAACACGCCGGTGGTTTACACATCCTGTTCCCAACGCCCTCCCCCGGGGAGGTCGTGACCTCTGCTGACCTCCCTGCCGTTCCCTCAGAGCGCAGCGGGATGGAGGACTACTACTACGGCGAGCGCCACAACGACACCTTCCACGACGCCTACGACTACAACTACGACTACGACAACGACTACCAGCAGCACTCCGTCTGCGACAAGGAGTCGGTGCGCTCCTTCGCCGCCATCTTCCTGCCGCTGATGTACGGCGTGACGCTGGCGCTGGGCCTGGCGGGCAACTCCCTGGTGGTGCTGATCTACAGCGGGCGGGGCGGCGGCCGCCTGCGCACCCTGACCGACGTCTGCCTCCTCAACCTGGCGGTGGCCGACCTCCTGCTGCTGGTCACGCTGCCGCTGTGGGCCGCCGCCGCCGCCACCCAGGGCTGGCACCTGGGCGTGGCGCTCTGCAAGCTCACCGCCTTCCTGTACAGCGCCACCTTCAGCTGCGGCATGTTCCTGCTGGCCTGCATCAGCGTGGACCGCTACCTGGCCGTGGCCCGGCCGCCGGCGGTGGCGGGCCGGAGGTGCGGCGGGGGTTGCGGGGCCAGGGTGCTGGTGAGCGCCGGGGTGTGGGTGCTGGCCTGCCTGCTGGGTCTCCCAGAGCTGCTGTTCTCCCACGTGAGGCACGGCTCCCACGGGCTGGCCTGCGTCACCGCCCTGCCCCACGACATGGCCCGGCCCGCCAAGGTGGGCCTGGAGCTGGTGGAGGTGGTGCTGCGCTTCCTGCTGCCGCTCGGCATCATGGGGCTCTGCTATGGCCGCGTGTGGCGCGCGCTGAGCCGCGCGGCGGGGATCCGGCGGGACAGGAAGTGGCGGGCGCTGCGCGTCCTGCTGGCGGTGGTGCTGGTCTTCCTGCTGACCCAGCTGCCGTACAACGTGGTGAGGCTGACGCGCACGCTGGACCGGGCCTACGCCCTCGTCACGAGCTGTGACGTCAGCAAGGGGCTGGACCGCGCCATGCAGGTCACGGAGAGTCTGGCCCTCAGCCACGCCTGCATCAACCCCTTCCTCTACGCCTTCTTAGGCTCCTCCTTCAGGGGCCGGGTGCTCCAGGTGGCCAAGGGCCTGGGCGAGCGCCTGAGGGGCCACAGGGAGAGCGGGCGGCAGAGCCCGGCCGTGGAGATGGCGCTGCGCTCGCCGGCCCGGACGCAGTCTCTCTCGGGGTCGGACGAGGAAGACACGAGCACCTTCACCATCTAGCAACCCGCGGGGTCGACCTGTTCACAGCTCTGTGCGCCTTCACCGTCTCACTCTGTACATCCGTATGAACTGTCAGTGCAGAGACACCCGGTTCAGTATGCTTGCTGAATCTTCTTTATGCTCGAGCCTTCACCTTATAGCCTGCTGGAGCTACCTGTACATCTCACCGTCCAAAACTGACAGGGGTCAGTTCTGATGGTTCATTTTGTAGTATGTTGTGAGAGGACATGTTGGGAAGGTCATCCCTCAGCCAGGGGACCAGACATGTTGGGAAGGTCATCCCTCAGCCAGGGGACCAGACATGTTGAGAAGGTCATCCCTCAGCCAAGGGACCAGACATGTTGCAAAGGTACAGCAAGACGTTGTTTCCATCTCCTAACTCTAACTCCTAACTGTCTCTATCTGATCCTCTCGGCAACACTATCCTCCTCCCTTGACAACAATCACCAGCTGGAAGGACTCAGCCATCACACTCCACAACCACCTGCTTGTCAGCGGAAACACAAGCTTCCTTTATAGAGGGTCGGGGATGGTCTGCCTGCACTGCCCCCAGCTTCCTGTGACATAACAGAACGCTGTTCCCGGTGTCTGGTGCGGTCCAACATCTTGTTACCCAACGTGAACAGGAAGGAAAGATGTGGTGTGTGTGACGTGATTGTGGTGAAATGTTTCCACCACAATCAGGGGCCATGTTATACAGGTTCCAGCCTTTGTAGTAAAACTTTAGAAACAGCGTCATTATGGCTGTTTACAGATGATCTGACCCTTTGTGTTCGTCGCTTTAATTATTGTTCATGATTCATCACCTAATCTAATAAATTCTACTCAATCTACTAATTGTATCCATTCTTCTGAGATGTCAGCATTTTAGATACAGCTGGTACAGTATCTGGATATATACAAAAAATATATAACATCTAAAATATCTCCTTGTTTTTTTTTTCGTTGTTGCTACCATTATAGCACACGTATTATGCTGTCCATGCAGCAAACACCACATTCCTGTAAGGGATGTTATTCTGGGTTCTGGGTTCCTTCTCAAGGTCCCTTCCCTCTGGGTTTGAGGAGCTTTGTCTTTGAAGTCCTCCAGAGGGTTGAGGGTTAAGGGCTGCTGGAGTGAAGTCCTTTGAGACTGGAGCGGGACTCGAGCGCTCGACAAACAAACTCAACTGTGATTTTTCAGTGTGGACGTCCCCCGACATCACACGCGGCACCAGTGCATGTTGAGCGCACGCGGGAATAAAACAGCATTCCTTTCCACTCGGTTGGGTTTTGTGACAAACGGAGGAGCCAGCCAAGTCCTTTACCACCGGCAGATCAGGAAGGCCATCATCAACATCTACTGTATGCCAAAACACTCCCTCTCACCCCACAGCCAGGCAGGAGGCCTGCCAGCCCAATCGCTGGCGAATGCTGCAATAGTTTGTGGTGTACAGTTTGTGGTTACAAAAACACACAGAAACAACACCCTAGGCAACTATCACATGGAAATGATTAAAACCCTTATCGTGATGAAAAGTATTCAAAATGCCATATTTCCCTAGATGTTTTATGTAGCAACAGACAGTCAGTGTGTGTGTGTGTGTGTGTTGTGAATGCTCTTGTTCATATGACAGACTACACCAGTGAGTGATAGGTACGCTAATTATACAACATGATGAAATGAATGATTGATGTTCCCGTAAACAGGCCAGCCAGAGGGATGTTCAGACCTTAAAGGGCAGGTAGGATGGAAGGAAACGTGTTGCGTTTCAAAAGGAAAGGGCAACGACGCAGGGTTCAAAAGTAATCCCTGAATAATGACTGAAGTATGTCACTAATGGCTCCTGATGTCAAGATGAGCGGCGAGATGAGTTCCAACATGAACAAACTCTTCACGCACTCTGGGGACAATTACTCACCCGAGTCTTTTCAGTTTAGGCGTTTCCCCAAACAATGCACCCCCTGACAACCGGAACGTGACTTTGCTCTGCGTGGCTTTGGTTAGTCTTTCTTCTGTGTTTATTTCCACCAGAGGGCAAGAGGGCGGTGTCCCCGCCTCCTCTCTATAGTCCCAGCTGTCTCCTGAGGTGTGTTTGTTAGTCGCCTGTCTATTCCTCGTCTGAGCTGTTGTTGTGTCTTTTTTTTGGTGTGTTTACAGTAGAAAAGTGGTAACAGGATCTTTGCGCGGTAAACAGGCCGTGCTCACACGCAGTAAACCAATACTAACTGGTTAGACCAGCAATCCAGAACCTGTGGAGCCCCTAGTGGCCTGCCGTGACACTGCAGGGGGTCCACCAATTGTATTCATTGAAATGTGCTCCATAAAAACAATGTTAACATTCTTTTTCAGATTAAATGCATTAAATGCATTACAATGTAATATTGACAAGTAAATGTGTACTTAGACCTGGACCAGGACAGGTGAGACCTGGACCAGGGCAGGTTAGACCTGGACCAGGACAGGTTAGATCTGGACCAGGACAGGTTAGACCTGGACCAGGGCAGGTGAGACCTGGACCAGGGCAGGTTAGACCTGGACCAGGGCAGGTTAGACCTGGACCAGGGCAGGTGAGATCTGGACCAGGACAGGTTAGACCTGGACCAGGGCAGGTTAGACCTGGACCAGGGCAGGTTAGACCTGGACCAGGGCAGGTTAGACCTGGACCAGGGCAGGTTAGACCTGGACCAGGGCAGGTGAGACCTGGACCAGGACAGGTGAGACCTGGACCAGGGCAGGTTAGACCAGGACAGAAGCAGGAGTACTTACCGCTGCTCCACCACTTGGTGCCGTTCACCACGTACTGCTCTCCGTCCCGCTGCACAGAGCACACCATGTTGGTGGCATCGCTGGACGCCACGCCGGGCTCTGGAAGACCAGCACACGGTCACCACCACGCAGAACCCAAACCAGCACCAAACATAGCAAACAGTAACCAAACACACCAAACCAGCACCACAAACCAAACCAGCATCAAACATACTAAACCGGCACCAAACATACTGAACCAGCATCAAAAATACTAAACCGGCACCAAACATACTGAATCAGCATCTAACACACCAACCACCTTCATCAAACATGTCTAACCAGTACCCCACACACACAAACCAGCACCAAACAGACACCAAAGCAGTGATGATAGAGAGACTACCTGTCTAGGAGAGAGAGAGAGAGAGAGAGAGAGAGAGAGAGAGAGAGAGAGAGAGAGAGAGAGAGAGAGAGAGAGAGAGAGAGAGAGAGAGAGAGAGAGAGAGAGAGAGAGAGAGAGAGAGAGAGAGAGAGAGAGAGAGAGAGAGAGAGAGAGAGAGAGAGAGAGAGAGAGAGAGACTACCTGTCATGCAGAAGCAGGAGCGAATCTCTCCGCTCATTAGGGGCTCCAGCCAGTTCTTCTTCTGCTCCTCACTGCCAAACATGTGGAGCACCTCCATGTTCCCTGTGTCTGCAACACATCATGATGTCACTTCCTGACAGAACCCCCCCCCCCCCCCCCCAGTTCTGTAGTTCAGTTGCCAAAACAGGGAACTGAAGACATATCAGCCCATTCAGAGACATGCATGCATGAGCATGTGTTAACCTATAGAGGGCTCGTAGCACATGCAGTTAATAGTATTATCAGTACCAGTCAGCAGTAGTAGTAGTACTACTACTCTGTAATGGTAAGTAATACTGTAATACTGTAATACTAGTATTACCAGGAGCCTGACAGTTGAAGACTTCGGGAGCGTAGAAACACCGCCCCGTCTCCTCAGCTATGTGGGCGTAGTCCAGCTGACTCAGACCACTGGCCGCTGGGAGGAAGAGGTTCCATAGCCCCGCCCCCCTCGCCTTCACCTGGAGACACGCACACACACACACACACGCACACACACACGCATGTGCACGCACGTCAATTTGAATGTAAAATAAACCAGGTGGAAGGGATGTGGCAGCAGACCTCTTCCCCGGGAGACCCTCCCTACCTTCAGGTCTTCGATGACCGGAGGGGTCTCCCAACGCTGAGGGGAACCAGCGCCGTGTCTCTCGTAGTACTCTGCCACTTCCTGGGGGAACAGGAAGCACTGAGCTACGAAAATGTTCGGGACGACTCGTGGGCGGCTCAGAGAGCGACTGCCGCTGTTCTGCATCTCAGTGCGAGCCCTGATGACCTTTAACCCCAGACCGACCTTCTGGGCAGGAAGTATGTGTTCCCTCATGAAGTCCTTGACACGCCGGAGGACTTCCTGTCCCTGCGGGCTCTGCAGAAAGAGGTGGTTCTCCGGACCTGGAAGAGATCTGAGACAGGAAGTAGAGCCCTCAGACAAGATGTAAAGACCTCAGACAGAAGAAGAGACATGAAGGAGATACCTCAGACAGGAAACGGCTATATATCGCAGAAAGTAGAGCTAGCTGGTTCTCATCCTACCCAGTAGCTAGCTGCAGCGCGGCCTTGGCTAGTGGCTCCACAATCTGTCCGAACTCCGCGGCGTTGGGGGCGCTTGCATTCCCCAGTAGGTGGCGTGCGTACACCCCCTGTAAACATAGCAGATATAGCCTCTACTGGAGGTACACCCCCTGTAAACATAGCAGATATAGCCTCTACTGGAGGTACAGCCCCTGTAAACATAGCAGATATAGCCTCTACTGGAGGTACAGCCCCTGTAAACACAGCAGATATAGCCTCTACTGGAGGTACAGCCCCTGTAAACACAGCAGATATAGCCTCTACTGGAGGTACAGCCCCTGTAAACATAGCAGATATAGCCTCTACTGGAGGTACAGCCCTGTAAACATAGCAGATATAGCCTCTACTGGAGGGACAGCCCTGTCATCACAGCAGATATAGCCTCTGCTGTGATGACAGGGGTTTCTTTGACTCATAAATCAATAACATGCATATTAAGTGAAGTGACCCCAAGTTGGGTCCTAACTACACTGCTGTAATGAACACTCTCCTTCAGAGAGACTGACCTCTGACCTGGGCTCTGAGTCTCTGACCTGTGCGATGGCTCCGTGACCACGACTGACCTCAGGGAGACTGACCTGGGCTGTGAGTGTCCCTCAGAGAGACTGACCTGGGCTGTGAGTGTCCCTCAGGGAGACTGACCTGGGCTGTGAGTGTCCCTCAGAGAGACTGACCTGGGCTGTGAGTGTCCCTCAGAGAGAGACTGACCTGGGCTGTGAGTGTCCCTCAGAGAGACTGACCTGGGCTGTGAGTGTCCCTCAGAGAGACTGACCTGGGCTGTGAGTGTCCCTCAGGGAGACTGACCTGGGCTGTGAGTGTCCCTCAGGGAGACTGACCTGGGCTGTGAGTGTCCCTCAGAGAGACTGACCTGGGCTGTGAGTGTCCCTCAGAGAGAGACTGACCTGGGCTGTGAGTGTCCCTCAGAGAGACTGACCTGGGCTGTGAGTGTCCCTCAGAGAGACTGACCTGGGCTGTGAGTGTCCCTCAGAGAGAGACTGACCTGGGCTGTGAGTGTCCCTCAGAGAGACTGACCTGGGCTGTGAGTGTCCCTCAGAGAGAGACTGACCTGGGCTGTGAGTGTCCCTCAGGGAGACTGAACCCCGGACTGAGGGAGAGAGACTAATCTCTGAGCCAACTTCTGGGGGGAGACGACAGAGCCGGAGACCAGAAACGGGAAACACCTTGTTCCCTGATTTTTTTTTTTTCCGAAAACAAATAGGAAACGACAAAGACGCTCTGCAACCTCAGCGAGACTTTCCTGACCTCTGACCTCTGACTCACCTGGGCAATGCCTGCCATCTTGAACATGGAGAGCGCCAGGTAGAAATTGAGTGGTGGCAGATCGGACTCCAGCCCGCGACACCGACGGTACACCGACATCAGCTCCTCCGGGCTGGGGACCCCTGGTGGCCAGACAGAAAATAAAGCATACCACTGTGTGTGTGTGTGTGTGCGTGTGCGTGCATGTGTGTGCCTGCGTGCGTGTGTGCGTGTCACCTTCTACTCTACGCAAGTTTCCCATGGTGCTGATGAAGTTGATTGCTTGCGGCCAATAGTGAGGCATCAGGAAGTAGGCAAGGTCCGCCATTGGCTGGCCGGTCGTCGACAGCTCCCAGTCCAACACGGCCAACACCCGTGCCTGGTGACCACAACAACCAGAGGACGACCATGACAACCAGTACAGTGGACTGGGAGGGTCAAGGTTCTACTGGGAGGGTTAGGGTTCTATCGGGACAGTAGATTGGGAGGGTCAGGTTTCAAATGGGAGTGTTGAGGTTCTACCCAGACGGTTTACATTCTACTGGGACATTTTGAGGTTCTACTGAGAGGATCCATGCGCTCCTGTGGGGGTTATGGTACTACTGGGACTACCTCTGTGGGATGGAACACCAGGTTGTCGATACGGAAGTCCCCGTGGACCAGCGTGACCTCGTCCTCCTGCGATGGCAGGTTGTGGCTCAGCCAGCTGGACAGCTCGCTCATGGCTGGAATGTCCTGGTGGGCGGAGGCCTGGTACTGCTTTGTCCAAGTGGACACCTTTAAAACAGATGCGCGCACACACAAACTTTAAACAAGTTATAAATATTTGTATTTAGTCTTACCATTCACCCTCTCAACCCTCCCTAACCCTCTCACCCCTCCCACACCCTCTCACCTGTCTCTGGCAGTAGGCCTGTCCCCGTCCGTAGTCCAGCAGCTGTAGCTCAGAGAGGCTGAGGCTGTGGAGGCGGGCCAGGACCTCCACCGCTGCCACGTACAGGGCCGCCCGCTCCGCCGGGCTCACCCCGGGCAGACGGAGGTCCCGGAAGATCCTGCCCTGAGAGACCGAGACACAGCCGTCTGTTTGACCTCATGTCAATACTCCAATGTCTACAGCTGGCTGCACCTGACTGAGCAGGGGTATGTCATCATTTGGTTTGGTCTGTCGTACATTAACATGTTCCATGAGGTAGAATTCAGTTCCGATGACCGCGTCGTCGGAGCAGAGCAGCAGGGGGCGAGCCACAGGGAAACCAACAGAGGACAGAGCGCTCTGAACGCGGTACTCCCTGTCCACCTTAAAACACACACATACACGTTATTTTTTAATATGGTACACTACTACTACTACTACTACAACTACTGCTACTACTACTACTACTACTACTACTAATACTACTAATAATAATAATACATTTGATTTTGTTTATTCAAAGATGTACAGTGAAAAAAATCTGTATTTCAGTTATATTTATTTTAACTCCCCAAGACCCCCTGCAGGACAGCTCCAGTATAACAACTATAAGTACTACGACTACAAGTACTACGACTATAAGTACTACGCCTATAAATACGATTAAAAGTACCATGACTACAAGTACTACGACTATGCATACTATGATAAGTACTACGACTATACGTACTGCGACCATAAGTGCTACGATTAGAAGTTAGAACAAGTTGGTCGCTGAGACGGTCAAGTATTACTCTATTCAGTCTTAAAACATCAGATCAGCACCAAGAAGCCCACCCTGTGTGCTCCGGGCAGCAGAGACCCCGGAGGTTTCTTCCTGAGGACGTAGCTCTCCGCCTGGCATTGAACCAGGAAGGTGGGGTTGGACTGACCAGCGCTGGAACCACAACACGAACATATGTTTGAAAGGTTATCCAGCGAGTTCACCTTATGAATAATATTCATATTAAACGTACCTGTACTGCCGGACAGTGAGGCGATCCGTGATATTAACCCTTAACTTTCCAGAGAGATATTTTTGGAGCCGAGAAACATTAAATTTGTGCTCTTCCCGTACCGGAGTAATTTGGTCCTCCATGTCTCACAGCAGGTTAATTATTTCTGTGTTGATTCTCCTTCTCCGAGTATACAGTTCAGCACACGCAAGCGCGCACGCACATATATACACACACGCACGCACACACACGCGCACAACTTTCCTTTGCGACGTTTTGTCTGTCGTACGATTTACAGTGTAGTTAAACAATGCAGGCCATTTATTCGTTGCATTGTAATTGTTGTCGCTACGTTGGTTTTCCAGTGGAGTTGTGGCTCAAATAAAAACACAGCCGCGATGTATCCAGGAACCTTTAATTCCTAGCGCAGGGGGTTTCCACTCGGACATTGTTGACAAGAGCACAGCGGTCAGCTAGGTTTAGTAGACGTGTTCCTCGCCGCTCCCATTCGAGACAGAGCGGTGTCGTTCTGACAGAGCCAGAAGTGTTAACATGTCTACGGTGGAGGAGCTGAAGCTGCGGGTCAGGGAGCTGGAGAACGAGCTGATCAAATGTCAGCAGAAGCAGCAGTATAGTGGCGACCAGCCGCTCCACAGGCAAAAGATACACACGATGAGTGCGGAGGTGGTGGACTCCAACCCTTACAGGTAAACACACGTTTGGTTAGAGAGGCTCGGCTTGGTCTTACTCATCATTAGTCAGATTTGTCACACCAGATGTCGGGCCTGACTCCGTCCACTCTGGATCTCTAAAACAAGCGAACTGTGTTTGTTTTCCCAGTCGCCTGATGGCTTTGAAGAGGATGGGCATCGTGCAAGATTATGAGGTATTGAATTCGAATGTGATTTTTTTTTATTGAAGACTTTATTTCTTTCTCCAGTTAGATATTCCACTGACGTCCTCACGTGTTTACAGAAAATCCGGAGCTACACGGTGGCTGTGGTGGGCGTGGGCGGGGTGGGCAGCGTCACGGCGGAGATGCTCACCCGATGTGGCATCGGTAAGGTAAAGTCAACTTTAACCTTTGCGTTAAGACAATGACACCTTTAACTGGGCGGCCTCCACACTGCAGCCGCTGTCCTCGGTGTAGTGTGTTTGCCATTGACGGTAGCTCCTCTTGGGTCCTGCAGCTGCTACTGTTTGACTACGACCGCGTGGAGCTGGCGAACATGAACAGACTGTTCTTCCAGCCGCATCAATCTGGCATGAGCAAGGTGGAGGCTGCTGAGCACACACTCAGGTACTTCGCTGCTCATGCCACTCATGTGTTCAGCACTGTTATGATCACGTTATTCATGTGGTAATGACTAGGATCATGTTGTTCATTTCATCGTCACTGTTTAGCAGCATGTTGTTCATATGGTCAACACTGGGCAGCTTGATATACATGTGGTCATCACTGTTAGGTTCATCATATTCATGTGGTCATCACTGTTATGATCATGTTGTTCATGTGGTCATCACTGTTATGATCATGTTGTTCATGTGGTCATCACTGTTATGATCATGTTGTTCATGTGGTCATCACTGTTATGATCATGTTGTTCATGTGGTCATCACTGTTATGATCATGTTGTTCATGTGGTCATCACTGCTAGGATCATATTTTTCGTACTGGCGTGGACCAAGTGTTCTCCTGGCAGTTCGGCGGTGCTGGGAGGCGGTGACCTGCTCTGTACTGCAACAGGCGGTAACCTTGTGTTGCAGTACAGAGCATCTATATGAGGTTTAATGTGCCCTCTGACAGAAACATCAACCCGGATGTTACCTTCGAGACCCACAACTACAACATCACCACCCTGGACAACTTCAACCACTTCATGGAGCGAATCAGGTAGAGCCCTCCCCCCTACCACTCCCCCCTACCACTCCCCCATTACAGCCCAACCAGCACCATGGCCCCTCCCCCAAAGGACTGATTGTGTGTGTGTGTTTCAGCCATGGAGGACTGGAGGAGGGCAAACCCGTAGACCTGATACTGAGCTGCGTGGACAACTTTGAGGCCCGCATAGCAATCAACACGGTCAGTCAATCAATAGGTCATAGATCACTACCTCATCAATAGCTCAAAGATCAATGTGTGCATTTATGTTGTACATGTTGTTATGTTATTGAACATGTTGTAATACGCGTTGTTGTACATGTAGTAATACCTGTTATGTATGTTATTACCGTGTTATTGTTGTGTGAGCAGGCGTGTAACGAGCTCGGCCAGGTGTGGATGGAGTCTGGCGTCAGTGAGAACGCCGTGTCGGGACACATCCAGCTGATCATCCCTGGAGAGACGGCCTGCTTCTCTGTAAGCACGCACACGCGCACACACACACACACACACACACACACACACACACACACACACACACACACACACACACAGACACACACACACACACACACACACAATCAAAAACAGTCTGAGATGATGAAAGGATCCTATTGTCACAGTCTCCTGAGAAAAGATAGCATATCTACTGATATTCTACTGGCAGGTCTGGGGTCTGTACAGGAGATGGTCTCTAGAATACTGATGTTCTATTGGCTGGTCTGGGGTCTGTACAGGAGATAGCCTCTAGAATACTGATGTTCTATTGGCTGGTCTGGGGTCTGATGTTCAAAATTAGATACTGATGTTCAAAATTGGTCAGATATGTCACTTTATTAATCCTGGGAGGGAAACACACGCACACGCACACGCACACACACCTCGACGTTGAATCACCCTTTGTATGGAACCTTGCTAAGTTAGTTAGCGCATGAACGGGATGTTGTGACCCTTGACCCCGTGCTCCCCTGCTGTGACAGTGCGCCCCTCCCCTGGTGGTGGCGGCCAACATTGACGAGAAGACCTTGAAGAGGGAGGGGGTGTGTGCCGCCAGCCTGCCCACCACCATGGGCGTGGTGGCCGGCATCCTGGTGCAGAACGTACTCAAGTTAGTGTTTTACCATTCATCATTCATCATGAATCTGTCATTCATCATCATTAATCTATCAATGATCAATTATCATTAATCTATCATTCATCCATCATTTATCTATTATTCAATCATTTGTGTATCATTGCCCTATCATTTATAATGTATCTATCATTGATCAATGATTTTATCATAATCTATCTATGTGTGTGTGTGTGTGTGTGTGTGTGTGTGCGCGCGGGCCAGGTACCTGCTGAAGTTCGGAACAGTGAGCCACTACCTGGGCTACAACGCCATGCAGGACTTTTTCCCCCAAATGTCCATGAAGCCCAACCCCCACTGTGACCACAGCCACTGCAGGAGGCAGCAGGAGGAATACAAGGTGGGGGGTTAAGACTGGTGCTTTGCTGTTCACTCGTCAAGCAGACATTTTTATTAGAGACAGGGCATTAAGCAGCACGTAGGGGTTAGACAGTACAGAGACAGGTCATGAAGGAGCAAGCAGGGGTTAGACAGTAGAGACAGGTCATCAAGGAGCAGGTGGAGGTTAGACAGCACATAGACAGGACCATTAAGGACCAAGTAGGGGTTAAGAGTTATTTTGCTGTTGATCTCTTTCTTTAGTCTATTTTACTGTACAATGTTAGTGGAGGTACTTTTGGTGTAAGGGAGTAACGTGTGTGTGTGTGTGTGTGTGTGTGTGTGTGTGTGTGTGTGTGTGTGTGTGTGTGTGTGTGTGTGTGTGTGTGTGTGTGTGTAGAGGAGAGAGGCGGAGCGGCCCAGAGAGGAGGTGGTGGAGGTGGAGGAGGAGGTGGTCCATGAGGAGAACGACTGGGGTACGTATAATTATATACTACCATTATATATAATAATAAAACCAAACTATGAATGACCACAATACTGAATATATATATATATATATATATATATATATATATATATATATCATACTATAATATACCATAGTATACCACAATATATAATAATATACCATACTATAAATACTAACAATGTACCATAATCTATATACCATAGTACCATACTAGCACCAGCCTAATCATCCAGAAGATCAGATGATAGGCACGTCGCCAAACGAACTGGTGAACCGGTGGTGTTTTGTGTTGATGTGTTTGTTGTGTGTAGTGTAGTATCTTGATGTGCTGAGGAAAAGGAGAAACCACTGCTGACACGTCCCACTTGTATATTAAAAGGGTTTATTACAAAGTAGAACAGTGGTCTGAATCTTGAGAGAGCCTCTGTGGCCTTGTCCTGATGCACAGTTTAAGTACTACTTCTCAGATTATCATCTTAACAGTCAGGCACCTCCTGTGCCCAAAGCTATTGTCACAACAACTGGCTTCTTCACACCTCTGACCTCGTAACACCATAAACTTGCGTTCCTTGCAAACAACCTCAAGGAAAACAAACATCTCCTTATACTGTGTAGTATGAACCAGCTGACCATACACTACAGTAGGTGAAGAGGTGTTTTGTGTTAATGTGTTGGTTGTGTTTAGGTTAAGATGTTTTGTGTTGATGTGTTTGTTGTGTGTAGGTTAACATGTGTTCTGTGTTGATGTGTGTAGGTATAGAGGTGGTGTCAGAGGTGACGGAGGAGGAGCTGAAGGCGTCCTCAGGGCCCATCCCTGACCTCCCAGAGGGCATCACCGTGGCCTACACCCTACCTGCTCAGAAGGTCAGGGTGATGCTACGCTTCCTCACAGCGTCTCATAATACTGCCCCCTCAGGACTCATAATCCAGTTTGAGGTTTAAGCTCGGTTTAAGCCTCTTGGTTTTGGATCCTCAGGATTTGGCTGAAGGAGCGACGGTGCAGGAGACGGAGGAGAGCCTGGAGGAGCTGATGGCGCGCATGAAGCAGATCTGAAGCTAGCGGCTAGGAGCTAGCAGCTTGCATCGGCCAGCCCGTACTGACCAACTGGAGCATGCCCACGGCTGACCCCGTTAGCCTTTTCCCAGAGAGCCTGCAGCACTTGTAAAGTAAGGTAAAGCTGGTGCTTGGCTACCGGCAGCAGACCAACCTGAGTCTCCAAAAGAGATAAACCCCAGTAACACGATGAGGGATGCTTGCTCAACAGTGGCCGGGTGCTGTAGAGTCTTAACATAAATATAATACTCTGTTATTTGGTTTGTTCATGAAGAGCCCTACTGTAACATCACATATCAACAACATCTTTCAATAAAATATTTATTAGATGGAACATGTTTTGTCCATTCCAGGCTACATATACATTTTATACAGAATGAATACATAATATAAAACAATGATCACAGTATACTTAAGACTTATCATATAAACAATTTAACACTGTACCATAATCTATTGTGGCACTATAAACATGAAACGTGGCTTCATTATAAAAATGAGTACAGGTTACTTGGCATAATGCACTTAAGGTCACAGAGACGAGCAGCAAATAGTGCACTAGCAGTGAATAGTGCATACT
Organism: Urophycis tenuis; assembly: GCA_036785325.1. Classification (NCBI taxonomy): domain Eukaryota; kingdom Metazoa; phylum Chordata; class Actinopteri; order Gadiformes; family Phycidae; genus Urophycis; species Urophycis tenuis. The sequence goes on from JAXIVH010000009.1 coordinate 6,055,526, forward strand.
GTTGTGAATATTGGGAACAGTACAACCACCTGGCAGCCAAATTGCTCCTGAAAACGATGCTCCATTCATGACTAGTTACTTCATAGGTCAAGTACCTCTCAATATGGCCATTCAGTGCTAATTACTTTATAATTCAGTTAGCTCTGTCTGACCATTCAGTACTAGTTACTAGTCTGTCCATTCTGTGCTAGTTACTTCATAGGTCAAGTACCTCTCAATATGGCCATTCAGTACTAATTTCTTCAGTCTGTCCATTCTGTACTAGTTACTTTGGTTACTTCTGTAGGTTCATTACCTCTGTCCAGAGGTTTTGGACCTCAGTTTGGTGGCGAGAGTACAAGGTCCCACGCTTTGGCTAAAAATATCCACTGAATGGCACACACATGAGTGAATGTTTGAACACATCTTGACTTTGTTTAACAAAGTCATTAGGCATTAAAAGTCTCACTACAGCTTCCATTGTATTACAGTGATGTTGATTTGTTCTAAATACTTCATACAGATGGTAATAATACTTGATGATACTCCTGCTGGCACTGATGTTAGCCACCGACAAAAGATTAACGTTATCAATAAAGTTGTTAATCCTAGCTCCGCCTCGTAGTGTTCACCTTGGAGTCTGGGGGATGAGGGCGGGGCCTCTGAGGCTGAACGTGTCTCCATTGGAGGAGTGACGCGAGGGGGCGGTCCCACACACCAGCGACGGCTCCGCATCCTTGATCTCCATGGCTCGCTTGTAAAGCTCAGCCGCTTTCTCAAAGTCTCCCTCCTCGTAGCTGGAGAGGAGAGAGCAGGGCGTGGGTTAGGCGGGAGTGGATGGTTCTTGAAGGTTCCAGCTGGTTTTAGAACGTCGGCATACCTGAGGACCGCCAGGTTCTTGAGGGTTTCCCCGACACGGGGGTGGGAGGGGCCCAGTGTGTCTTCATAGACCCGAAGCGCCCTCTGGTACAGAGGAAGAGCTTCCTCGTGCTTCTTCTGGAACCCAGGAAGATACCCTGTTATACCAAGACCAAGCCTAGTACCCTGTTATACCCGGACCATAACCTATACATCATTATACCCCAGCGGTGTATTTCTTCATATTCACATACATTTTTTAGCATGCTAGCTGTGTTAGCACGCTACTGGTTATGGCGGTGTGTTAGCACGGTAGCAGTCTCACCAACTGGCAGTAGATGACGGCCAGGTTGACCAGCGCCGTGGCAACGCTGGGATGTTTGGCGCCAAAACTCTTCTGTCTGATGTCTAGCGCTAGCTCATAGAGGGGCACTGCCTTCTCTAGCTTACCCTGGGAAAACACAAGCACACACCTCTCTCAATCTCTCTCTCTCTCTCTCTCTCTGTAGACGAAGGTGTATCAAAACAGTGAGATCTATAGAGCCGTCTATGAGAGATCTCCACCCTGCGTTTGTAGAGCATGGCCAGGTGTTTGAGGGTGTAGGCCAGCGAGGGGTGGTCCGGGGACAGGGCCGCCTTGCGGAGCTCCAGGGCTCTCTGGTAGAGCTCCTCGGCCGCCTGGTACTCCCTGCGCTCGCTGTGCAGCGCCGCCAGGTTGTTGAGAGACTGGGCGCAGTCCGGGTGCTCCGGGCCCAGCACCCGCTGACGCATCTCCAGAGACCGGCTCAGGAAGCCTCGCGCCGCCCTGGCGGTTAGCACACCGTTAGCCAACTGTTAGCACACAGCTAGCCACGCACAGGTAGAACACTGTTAGCACACCGTTAGCACACTGTTAGCACACAGCTAGCCACGCACAGGTAGAACACTGTTAGCAAATGGTAAGCATACATAGTATATATACACATATTTAGTATGTAGTATACATATATGGCATATTTATACTCTAGGTTGTTCTGCAGGTAGTACAGGACCCCCAGCTCGTTCAGGGTCTTGGCACAGTCAGCAGAGTCGTTCCCCAAAGTCAACTCCTCCAGCTGCAGAGCCCTGCGCCTCAACAGAGTGAAACCATACTGGGGAGGAGAGGAGAAATATACACATAAGGATAGAGTGAGAGAGACAGAACCCCTGAAGAAGTGCCAGTATGAAAGTGAAAGACTGTCCATCTGTCTCTCATCTGTCTGTCCGTCTCACCATGTGTCCCTTCTGGTGCGCAGTCTTCTGTCGTATCCTGACTGACCTCTTACGGAGCTTCTCTGCTTGCTCATACCTGACAGCGGAGACAGCGTTACACAACGTACCATCGCACACACGACTCAAACAAAACACACTCAGGACTTGGGTTCCTGTCGTGGGTTCCTGTCGTGGGTGTCCCTTTGGGTGTCCCTTTGGGTGCCAGTGTGGATCGGGGTGTCACAAACTTGTTCTGTTTCTGGTAGAGCGCGGCGAGGGACTCCAGTTCCCGCGCCACGCTGGCGTGCTCGGCTCCGTAGGCGTTTTCGCTGATCTGCAGCGCCTGCTTGTACAGCTGCTCCGCGCTCTCGTACTTTCTCCAGTGCACGTAAACGGCGGCCAGCTGGTGCAGGGAGCGGGCCACGCTGGGGTGGTCCGGGTCCAGGGCCGTCTCCCGGATCTCCAGCGACCGCTGCAGGGGCGCCACAGCCTGGTGGGACAAGGAACTACAGCCTTAGAGGCGCCGACACCCAGAGGAACTGCAGCCTGAGAGGAGCTGACACCCAGAGGAACTACAGCCTGAGAGAAGCAGACACCCAGAGGAACTACAGCCTTAGAGGAGCTGACACCCAGAGGAACTACAGCCTTAGAGGAACAGACACCCAGAGGAACTACAGCCTTAGAGGCGCTGACACCCAGAGGAACTACAGCCTTAGAGGAGCAAACACCCAGAGGAACTACAGCCCTGGAGGAGCTGACACACAGAGGAACTACAGCCCTGGAGGAGCAGACACCCAGAGGAACTCACCTGGCTGACCAGGCCCAGGTCCCGGAGGAAGCGCCCCAGGGTCTCGTAGAGGCAGGCCAGCCTCTTCATGCTGTCCTCCCCCTGGCAGCGCTGCTCGTACTGCCGCAGTGACTCAAAGTACTGAGCGGCCATGGAGCTCCGGTCCTTCCCCACACACTGCCAGTAGCACAGCAGCTCCCAGAACCGACCCCTGGGCGCCAACCACACAGGGACCAGAAGACCAGCGTTAGACTCGGGTTAGGAGACTAAGGGCCTCATTTACTAACAGAATTGCGTCCATTTCTAGCGTAATTTGCGGGTAAAATAGGCGCAAAAACATGGAACCGTATTTACTAACGTGGCGCAACGGGGTAAATGCGCAAATAGCCTGCCTCTGAAGAGGCGATAGGCAAGTTGAGCATCCCGCCTCATATATATGCATAAATGGGAGTGTATCAGGGGAAGTGGGAGTGAATCGCAAAGAGCTGGGAGGTAACGCGTTAAGTGCGCCTTATTATGTATTGCGTGGTATTTACTAAGATTGCCTGAGAAGTGCGCGACTCGAATTGGAGCGCAAATCTCCGCCTCATAAAAGCAGGTGTAAACCAGGAAGCGGGTTTTGCTTGAGCCTGTAAACAAGGACATGGCAGCTGTTGTAAGAGCAAGAAGAAGACACCGACAAAGGCACAGCGCCGACACTTCATGTACCAATAGCTCCACTTCCTGGTCGCTGAACTTTTGTTTTCTTTTTCTTGGATCGTCCATGGTTACGCAAACACGCAGACCCATTCTTCCTTCTTTTAACGGTGCGCTAATTAGACTAGGGCAGAGTATGGCGCTGATTGCCTGATGAAGTACGGGTTTGATAAATACAACGAAAAGTGCGGTGACGAATGCTGCGCAAATAACGGCTCGTCGCTGGCGCAGATTACGCTGCGGTCGCAAATGTTAGTAAATGAGGCCCTAAGAGACCATGGTTAGAGACCAGGAGGAGGCTAGGAGGCCAGGGTTAGGAGGCTAGGAGACAGAAGGAGGAGGCACTTATGCAGCACTCCTGGGACACCAGGGGGTCGAGGATGAGTAAAGTATGTGTACAGAAATAGTAAAGGAGTTGTGGAGGAGGAGTTAAAGGAGGTGTAGACGAGGAGCAGAAGGAGGAGGTACCTTTTGTAGAGATTCTGGGACACCAGGAGGTTGAGGAGCACCAGCTGAAGCTTCTCCTTCTCCCCCTGCTGCTGGAGGAGCCAAGGGAGTTCATCTGCTGTCCTCCAGCAGACCTCCTGCTGGCTACACACACACACACACACACACACACACACACACACACACACACACACACACACACACACACACACACACACACACACACACACACACACACACACACACACGCACACACGCACACACGCACACACGCCCATGCCAATACATACACACAATAAGGGTTGCTGGTTCAAATGGTCCAGGGTTAGGTGAAAGGTGAAAGGCCAGGGGTCATTAGTACCTGAGCTTCTGGTTGAAGTAGAGGATGAGTTTGTCTCTGTAGGGAACCGCTCTGTCCCCCCCACTCAAAAACTCCTGCCTGACAGCCTCCCAGGCCTACACACACACACACACACACACACACACACACACACACACACACACACACACACACACACACACACACACACACACACACACACACACACACACACACACACACACACACACACACACATAGCTGTATGGGTGAGTTACCTGTGATCGACAGTACAATTGATTTATCTCCACCTGATGGACTGCACAGGTGAGTTACCTGCAAGTGATGGAAGCGGACCAGTCCACAGACCAAAGTCAGGATGCGTAGTTTGCTGAGCTGTTGCAGCACAGACGACAGAACAGGAAACTCCAGATCTGGAATCAGCTCCAGGATTTCCGATTCGCTGACTCCATTCCGGCTGGCCCACACGAGACACAGCATCTGCAACCAATGAAACTGTTACATTGCTATACGTTCTGAATCTAAGACGACGAGCAAGCCACGGAGCATCTGCTACCTCAGTGGTGGTGTGCCGGTCTCGCTGGGAGCTCAGGGAGTCCAGGGTCACCTGGAGAGCCAGGCGGTACAGAGACATGGTGTCCTGGCAGAGGAGACACTGTTCCAGGAGCTTCTCAAGAGTCCAGCGCCCCCTACAGCTGGAGCACAGAACACACACACTCAACATCACACTGCCCACAGACAAGACTCCAAACACATTGACGGATAAACTGAACACAGCTTTGTCCAAAGGCAACTATGGATGTCACAGTATTGAACAGATCCTGTGAAGTCCTACGATGGCCACTACCTGGTCCATGATGCTTCATACATCTCATCCAGAAGGACTGACCTGATCCATGATGCTCCGTACAGAGCATCTAAAGGGGACTTAACTGGTTCATCTAGAGACTCTGGGGAGAACTGACCTGGACAGCAGTCTGGCCAGCAGCGTGACGTACAGAGCGCTGCAGGCAGACGCAGAGCGGCAGTGCTGCTCCAGCCTCTTCTCCTGCAACGCAACACAATCCCCTCACAATCCGCTCCTCCCAAAACCTCCTCAGAGCGTTCCATCCACTCCCCCATGTCACGCCTCCTCCTCACACCTCGCACCTTCTAGTCCCCTTTTAAAATCCCTCCCATCCCCTTTAAACTCATCACTCCTTCTCACATCCCCCCCACCGTCTCCCGGGTGAGGAGGTGTTCATGGAGACACTGACCTGGTCCTTGGACAACTGGACCTCCAGGTCCTGGAACTCTGAGCCCACCATGCTCCTTACCTCCCTGGGGCTCAGGGGCTCCATGTGGAGGGTGGGCCACAACCTGGAGGACCGCGCACACACACACACACACACACACACACCATATGCAGTGATACGAGTTCAATAACTATTTATTGATGATTGTTTGATGCGCTGGGTGTTAATTACTGATTGTTAAAGGCGCAGAATGTTAATTGCTGGTGTGGTACCTCCAGGTGTGTGGGCAGGTCTCCACATTGACGGACACCACCACCCTAACGTTGACCGGGAGCGGGTCAATCAGCCACTTCATGTGTCTCTCTGCGTTCTGTAGCACACAACTTCTGTCAGACAGGAAGCCAGCGGAACACCTGGCTACCATGGAAACAAGCAAGGTTTTCGTATGGCTTTGTACCTGGATCTGGTCGATGGAGTCGATGATGATCATGATGTTGCCATGGTGACGAGCCGACAAGCGCTCCAGCCAGCGAGGGAAGTCCTCCAGGATCTTACTGGGCTCCATGGAGAGACCCGACACTGTCCACAGGTGCTGCAGCAGCTGGGGAGCAACATACGGGTCACACCAGGTCACACCTGGACATTCTGATCACATCTGGACTACGCTCAAGACATTCTGAATAGACCTGACCACACCTGGCCACACCTGGACATTTGATCACACCTGGTTACACCTGAACATTCTGATTACACCTGGTTACACCTGGACATTCTGATTATACTGGCAACACCTGGACTAAATGCAACACATACTGAACAATATGATTCAAGCCTTGGCTTTCAGATTAACATTGGCTGAACCCATACAGTCAGCCCACGCCTGGAGCCCAACCGAGACCTTGGGACGTGCAACAGCAAGTCCCAGGGAGCAAGGGTCACCTTGACAGTGAGCCGTTTGATGAGCAGAACAGGTTCTGAGCTGGTGGAGAGGGGACGGCCCACCAGGTGGTACAGGACCAGGGTGTTGGGGGAGTTCTTCTGCTGCAGCTCAATCCTGACGGGAGGCACACACAGAGGTCACATTAATAATAATAATAATAATAATACATTTAATTTAGAGGCACCTTTCAGGTCACCCAAGGTCACCTTACAAAGTATAAAATCATAAACATCATAAACAAAAAAATCATAAACATCATTAAAAAGAGAACAAGACAACATGGTAAAATTATGAGGCATCATAGCCTGGTTCTGAATTACTCCAGGGTGAAACTCTCCTCACCATTTGGACAGCAGGAGAGACTTGCCCGACCCCGGACCCCCAGACAGCAGCAGTGGAGGGGTGGGAGGGGGGGCTGCCACCATGTCATTCAGACGCTCTAGATACTGACGAGAGTGAGACATTTAGACACTCCAGTTACTCAATAGAGAGAGACATTTAAACACTCTAGATACCGAAGAGAGAGAGAGAGAGAGAGAGAGAGAGAGAGAGAGAGAGAGAGAGAGAGAGAGAGAGAGAGAGAGAGAGAGAGAGAGAGAGAGAGAGAGAGAGAGAGAGAGAGAGAGAGAGAGAGAGAGAGAGAGAGAGAGAGAGAGAGAGAGAGAGAGAGAGAGAGAGAGACATTTAGATTATCCAGATACTGAAGATAGATCAATGTAATTTCTAGGAATCATCCAAATGCTCCATAGAGCAATGTGATATGAATGAGGAGGAAAAAGTAGGAAGCAGTCAGGGCACCATTCCTACAGCACATGGTACCCAGGCTCTGGAGGAGTAGGAGGAGAACATGGAGAGCATGGACCTAACCACCCGGAGGAGGAGAACATAGGCTTACCTTCTGCAAGCCTAGAGGGGAGGAGGTGCAGCAAGCCTGTTGGAAGGCCTCACACTGCTCCTGTTCATCATGAAGGTCCCACAGCATATCCCCCCAGTCCTCATCAGGACTCTCCTCCATCCCTGCGTCCTTAGAGTCTGCCTCCGCCCCCTCCAGACCTAGCAGCTCCTGGTAGACCACAAAGACCTTCTTCAGGACTTCTTCAGGTGTGGTGGTTCTTTTTGAGGGTTTGAGGGTGTGGTCATTGTGGTGTGGTTACTGTTAAGAGGGTCTGGAATGTCTCTACCTGTTTGATGACCTTCTCCAACTGAGAGAAGATCAGGGCTGCTCCTTCCTCAGCAGAGCCACTGTGGTCCACCACCTGGACAACATATAGATGACAACAGCGCCATGAGAGACCATATGACAACCATCCATCCATCCATCATGACGTTACCATGACGACCACCGCGACGTCACCACGAACGATGACCGTCCACCATCACAACGTCACCATAAACATTGGCCTCCCCTCACCTGGACCTTGGCGGCCGTGTCAGCGGCATTGACCCTCTCCAGCAGCAGTCGGGTGGGCTCCGGCAAGGTCTGCTCTCCCTCGGTACGGAGGTACACCACCAGGGGGCGCCCGTCCGGGTTCCTCACAAACGCCTCCTCTGCGTCCTCCACCGCCGAGCTGCAAACAACCACACACAACCACACACGGCTGGTTACCTCTGGCAGGGGGGGAGGGGGTCGTGACCTCTGTGGGTGGGTGTGGCCTATACCTGGCGAGGGAGGACTTGAGGAGGAGGACGCACACGGAGCTCTTCTCCATTTCCTGCCTGCGCTCCAGGGAGAAGGAGGCGGCGTGCTCCTCGGGGAAGCTGACACTGAGGTAGAAGTGACCTCTGGCCTCACACAGCCGTTGCAGCCTGCCGGAGTACTTCTGCAACACAACACATCAGGCCCGTCACGGCCGGGACCCGGACCTCCACCAGCACCACATACCACCAGCATCCCCTCCACCGCCACTCCACTAGCAGGTGCGGAGGAGAGGGGAGTGTGGAGGAAAACAAGGGGATGGGGGTGGAGGAGGTGTGGATGTGAGGAGAGAGGAGGAGATGAGGAGCGGGGAGTAGGGCCAGGAAATGGGAAGTGAGGATGTGTGGAGGAGTGGGAGAGGTGAGGAGAGACCAGGGGATGGGGTGTGAGTGAGGAGCTGGAGGAGAAAGGATGAGGTGAGGAGCAAGGAGGAGGAGGAGGAGGAGGTGAGGAAGATGAGGAGGTGTTTTGCTTATTTGATGAATTGTATGTGCTTGCATGATTCTTTTTGGGTTGTATCTTCATGGTTCAATGCACTTAGGACAGAAGCGTCAGCTTCTGAACGCAATATAATTGATGAGAATGAAGTGGAGGAGGACGAGGAGAGGAGGTACCTGAAGGAAGACCTGCAGCTCCTCCTGGGTGTCAGTGCTAGAGATGAGGTAGCAGCGCACCGTGTTGCTGCTCAGGGCCTGGGAGACGTGAGGAGAGACCAGGAGGAGACTGGCCACTGCCGCCTCCCAGTCGTCTTACACACACACACACACACACACACATACGTTGCAACACACACACACAAAGGTGCAATATTGCAAGTAAGCATGTAAACCAAGCGTGTACTACGCTACAGGATGACGTCCTGCTCCCTACCTCTGCTGACGTTGGCGAAGGGCCCCTCAACGTCTATTAGGCTGTGAGCCAGCTCTGGGCCCCTAAGGGTCTGCTGCAGGTGCATCATGCTGCCCATAGAGGGCTCACTGCCCAGGGGCCCGCCCACCCATGACTCACACTGGGTCCCTGCGGCTGAAACACACACGTTAGTTAGGATGAGGGTAAATTAGTTAGGGTTGTTATGGTTATGTTCTTACATGTGGTCATGGGTCTGCTGTCATCGGAGTCAGAGTCATGATTGTTAGGGTTAGTTAGAAGATAGTTACGGTTAGTAAGGGTAATGTTCTTACGCGTGACCGTGGGCCTGTTGTCGTCAGAGTCAGAGTCATCAGAGTGGTACACCTGGATGCCCTGGGCCTGGAGCTGCTGTAGCTTAGCCTCCAGCTCCCTCTTAGCCCTCAGCAGGTCCTGGATCTCCTTCTCCTTCGTTTCCCGGAAGATCTGTCAGGTGGATTGGGTTGTTGAGGTTGGTTGGGGTTGGTCAGTATGTATTACAGAATGCTAGGTATGGATCTACAAGAGGCGGCGTGTGTACTTTAAACTGCCGTTTGACTTTGTCCCGGTCGTGTTCGAAGGTGGCAGCTCTCTCCATGGCCTGGTACTTAGCCTCCAGAGCCCCCTCCCTCTCCCTCAGGATCTTCTGGTAGGTCTTCTGTAGAGCCTACACAAGATGTTGCAGACAGGTCAGATACACAACTTTTATCAACAACGTCTTATCCTATTCTGTATTATCCCATTCCCCTCTAATCATATCCTCCCGCATATCCTACCTTATCTTACTTGCAGTAAGTATGCGTACTACTCTATCCTGTCCTAATCTTATCTTATCTTTGCCTTCTTTTCTTTTTTTAACTGCAGTTGGGTAACTCCTTACCTGCAACTCAGCACGGAGCCTCTTGTTCTCCTCATCCAGCTTCGCCTCCTTCTTCTGCATGGATGATATCTCGTTGTTCTTACTCACACGAAATATCTCGTACTCCTTCCGGAGCCGCTCGTACTCCGCAGCATACTCCAGGTCCACGGAGCCCGTCGACTTAAAACTGGCCCCGATCACCCGGGGACCCCGGCGGAAGGAGCTTCGCAGTAGCCTGGCTTTGGGCTTCACCTCCACGGGGATCTCACATGCTTCTCCTCCTTCACCCCCGTACCCGTCCTCTATTACCTCCCCGGGATTAACCAGGGAGGAGGCGGTGCCCATAGTACCTCCGACGGCTCTCAGTCCTTGGAGACGTCCATCATCTCTCCTCGTTCACTGCGGTGCAGAGAGCGGATAGCGGAGAGTGTATAGACAGGAGAGACAATAAGAACCTTCGTCTGTCTCGTTGTATGTCGCAATGTAGAATGATCCGCTAACGGTGACAGTTTATCGACATAACTGCTTGATATACATCTAACACACACTTTAAGACAGCTTAGCCATATGGACTTTCACGACATTAGTGGCCACAAGTTACTTTTGTACCAAAACACAACGATGGAAAAAAAACATTGAAACTGTGGGGGTGGCTTGCCAACTTTGATATTTTATTTAGACAACTTCAACGCGACCTTTCCTGAACATAACCGTAGTCTTAGACTTTATGAGTCCGGGTGCAGCGAAAGGAGCAGGAATGTACCGCAGACAACCAAACATCACGGATGTTTTCCAAGTATAAAGTGTACTCACAGTCCGCCTGGCTTCGCCCTGCTGCCTTGGTAACAGACCGTTCTACGGAGGCCCGCACCGTTCAAAGGGATCAACAGGACACACATACACCCAAAATAATACTTATTTATTGGTTTGGCTGTTGGGCAAATACTATGAAATTCGACAGAGTAAACCCAATATAATTTATGTTTGAGGTGTATGACCATGAATGTACAATGCACAATACTATAAATGAAGTTGAAATACATAATACTGGATGTTTGTTTCTTTGTCGAATCGGGTAGTAAATGGTCCATACGACTTCGTTTACAACCGAAACATTGTATGTGACCTGTGACAAGTTACTGAAAGTGACACGAAATACAATAGTTCTCATGTTGCCGTTAAAACTGTTACTTTAATTTGCCAGTGCAGTGACGCGTGTGACGTCAAGGGAGGACAGCTCTAACGGGTTATACTCGGGTCGCTGAGCTTCGAGTGAACATCATGAAGACATTAACGGGACGCAGCCCAAAGAAGACATTCCGCTGCTAGCAAAAGCTCCGGGTCCTCTGCTTAGTTTTACATTACAGACCTGTTGATACCACTTAGCATCATTGGCATTCAATATATCTCAGCAATATTACTTTTCCGCTTTACTAGCAGCTGGGCTTTAAACGTTGTCTTGTTTTTATGGAGTCCCAGTCGAAACGGTCTGTGAGGATTCTGCTGGAGAGCTCGAGCTAATGCTAGCGCTAATGCTAGCAGAGAGACCACTACGATTTTAGCTGCAGCAGCTAGTTAGCTTGGCTAGCTCTCCCTCCACAGCTGCTAGGTAGCCTGGCTAGCTCTCCCTCCACAGCTGCTAGTTAGCTTGGCTAGCGCTCCTTCCACATCTGGATCTTCATTGTTTGTACCATGGGCCTCATATTTGCCAAACTGTGGAGCTTCTTTTGTAACCAAGGTTAGTCACTCATTTAACAAGATGGAACTAGATGTGTGTTAACTATGACTAACACGTTAACAAATACACAACAGATGACTCCGAAGTGCTTTTATTGTGGTTCTTGGTTTGAGCGTGGTGATGTGTCTGTATATGTTATTTACACTCATACATTGTATTAAAGTTATTTTTGTCGTAAAAGTTGCTGCTACTTTGTTAGATTGATGTTTGTAGTTGAACAGATTTGTGACCTCGACAAAAGCCTGTCTACGAATATGCAAAGAGTGGCTACTCGGGGTGCTCTTTGTTTGGGAAACAGTTGTTCAACCATAGCTGTGGTTACATCCCAGTCAGCACTATTCATTATAACGGCATTCTTTCCTAACCGTCCTATAAAGTTTAGTACATTGACACCCGTAGAGCAGACGAAGTCAAAATCTAACCCCATGCATAATTTAGAGACTCGTTTTTAAAAGGACTCAACTTTCCACCAGTATCCACAACCAATTCAACTCTACTGTCCATTCACTAATGAGGATTACAACACATTTTTCCTAATCCTTCTTTAGATCAGGATTATCTACTAGTGGCCTGGTCTGCGTTCACTCTCTGCCAGATCTGTATCTCTCCACCTATCTCAGTATCAGCCTACACTGCACTAAGTGGCTCCTGCAACAGGTCTATTCACAACTTTTAACTTGTGTGTTAATTCAAACAGTAATTGTTTGTATTTTAATATATTTGATGAAAACAATGACAAAGTGTTCTATCCGGTTCTATCGAATAGCTTTCCTTTTTAGGAGGCATCCGCATTCATACTCCAATACAATGGAATAGAATGACCTCACTTCCTTCCAGTACCAACATAGCCCCCTGACCTCATGTATACCCCCAGTATGCACCTGCGAAGGCGTAGAGGCCAAAGCTCTCTAGTTTAACTTATGGTTTGTGTCGACACCTGAGCCAAGACGCAGTGTGGACATTTTGGTCGGAACACGCCCAGGCAAATGGGAGTTGGGCTAGTTAGGTACAGACTTTAATCAAATAACTTGACGTCAACAAGCCCTATCCCATATGTGCAGTCTAGTATTCATAAAGACGTACATATTTGCTGAACTACCAACACATGATATGCAAACAGTGAAAAGAAACGGCGAAAGCAGTTCACAGTAGAGGAAGGAAAAGCAACAGGTTACAGAGTTACAAGGGAGCTGTGGGTACTTTTCAAGTGTGTGGTGATCTTTGCAAATTGTATGCAGTTTTGTTTTTCATGCGTGTGCTGTCTTCATGTTTTGTGTAGAACACAAGGTGATCATTGTTGGACTAGACAACGCAGGAAAGACAACCATACTCTACCAGTTGTAAGTACTGCAGTACTAAAAGGGGAAAGGGCCATTTAGCAGATGCTGTTGTCCAAAGAGACTTACAATCAGTACATTTGTGGTGTTTGACATGTGGAAAGTTGGAGTAGGGGGATCGAACCACCGACCCTACGGTTAGTGGACGACCCTCTCTGTCCACCCGCTCTACCCACTGAGCTAATGCTGCCACAGTACTCTACAATATGCCACCATATATTACAATATTGATATTGTAGTGTTTATACTACAGTATTGTACCAGATAGGTGTAAGTAGTGATTAATGTAGTTGTGGTTATACTACCTACAGTATTTTACAAGGTGTAAGTAGACAGATTGTCACATTACCTACACCTCCAGCTGTCCCCAGGGAGCCCAGGTTAGGCTTAGCTGTGTTGTTAATTTTGTGTGTGTGTCTGTGTGTGTGTGTGCGTGTCAGTCTGATGAACGAGGTGGTCCACACGTCTCCCACCATCGGCAGTAATGTGGAGGAGATCGTAGTGAAGAACACACACTTCCTCATGTGGGACATCGGAGGGCAGGAGTCCCTCCGCTCTTCCTGGAACACCTACTACTCTAATACTGAGGTATACTATATACATATACTACTCTAATACTGAGGTAGAAAGTGTGTGTATATATATATATATATATATATATATATATATATATATATATAGGGTTATATATATATATAAAGAGATGTAGATATGTATTGAGGTATCATGTATATGCTAGGATTCTCCCTAGTATTTATTTTCATGGTTGAGCTGCTACTCTCTCAGTTGCAACTGTTTAAATGGGCTACTAAAGATTAAAAAGCTTTACTTACTAATGATGACAACGAGTTTTGAATCAACAAACAACCTTTTATTGATTCATGATATTTGATGTTCTCCCATGTGTCGTTGGAACTACCATTGAAGCTTTGTTGTAACAGTGGAGGCCTCAGGCTAAGATACACATTTTGACATCAACTAAATGTCCACCTTGAGATAAGTGTACAGAGTGTCCAAAACAGTCTCACGGCAGTTTGTGAAATAGTCACGAAATGTAATCTATTGATTTGTGTACATGGACACGAGTTTCCTTTTTTTTCGTGACACTCAGCACGACTTCAAACTACTGTACAGTATTTCAATGGAATTATCTTTTGTGCCTGCACCACGTTTTTACAGTAAATACTACAGTACCCATGAGCCTCCTGGTGAAGACGCCAGCTAAAGCTGCCCGTGGACCCGCCGCCATTTCTCTTTTAATGATCCTAACCCTAGGATATCATTGTTAGGGGTTAGGGTTTGGGTTAGGTTTAGGGTTTGGGTTAGGGTTATAATGAAAGTCGTGCTGAGTGTCACGAAAACAAAGGGACATTTGTGTCCATGTACACGAATCAATAGATTAGGACTATTTCGTGACTATTTCACGACCTGGCGTGAAACTGGGTTGGAATGTCATATGTATCGAGGTGAAAGTGTTGAGCTGCTTAAATGTTTTCCAGAGACAGATGGAGCAACGCAGTGGCAGGTCAAAGGCCAGCCCTTGTTCATCATCCCGGTGGTTCTGATGCTCTCGTTCATCAGCCTGGTGGTTCCGATTCCCTAGTTTATCATCCTGGTGGTTCTGTTTCTCCAGTTCATCATCCTGGTGGTGGACTCCACGGACCGGGAGAGGCTGGTCATCTCTAAAGAGGAGCTATACCGCATGCTGGCACACGAGGTAACCACGGCACCGTCCATACACAATATGTACACAATGCTAAGCTGCAGTAGCCTGCAGACTGTGTGTGGCATGGTCCACAGTGTGTGTCTGTGTGCGTTTGTGTGTGTGTGTGTAGGACCTGCGTAAGGCTGCGGTTCTGATCCTGGCCAACAAGCAGGACATGAAAGGCTGCATGTGTGCAGCAGAGATCTCCAAGTACCTCAGCCTGAGCACCATCAAGGATCACCCCTGGCACATCCAGTCCTGCTGCGCCCTCACAGGGGAGGGGTGAGACACGCTCCATATATCTATATCAATACACACACACCCAGTCCTGCTGTGGCGTGCTGTGTCCAGGTGAAGCTCTGTGTGTGTGTGTTGTAAGGGTGCTGAACGTGTGGCTCGTCTCCAGGTTGTGTCAAGGCCTAGAGTGGATGAGCTCCCGGGTCGGACTCAGATAGCCCCGCCCGTCCCAAGGGGAGGTGGAGGAGGGCTGGAGGAGGAGGAGGGAGCAAAATGAGGAAAAAGTTTCACCTTTGATCTCTAAAGACTAAACAGGAAGACCTGTTGATGGAGCTGCTATTCTCAACCTCCTGGACCAATCAGAGAGGAGGAGCCAACACCACATACATATCATGTTGTCATTGAAACCACGGCCATGGGCAGGTTTTGATTGGTGGGAATCACATTACATTAAGTTCTCTTGGACATTGGTGCTTAAAAGAACCATTTCATAAGCTACGTTCATGTGGTGCATTATGGGTAACAGATTGCATACCTTCCGTATTCATTCCAGCAGCTTTAGCATGCATGCTAGGTACTTGCATACACACTACGGTGCAACACACACACACACACACACACACACACTAGATGATAACACACATGCATTGTCATAGCACATACACAGATGGTCCTAAAACACACGCATCAAATTGTCACAATAAGTTCACACTAATGAGTTGGTGGTAACACACAAGGGTGTAACACACACACTCCACACTAATGAGTTCGCTGTAACACATGAAGACATCAGGGTGTAACACGCATACTAGATCATATGCATCCGGTTGGCCATACAAAACTTAACTTTCAAACATTACAATGCTTATTTTGACAGTATTTTAGTTTTGCTCAAATGTTGCTAAATGTTTTATGTATTTCAGTTATATTATGAGGATTGCCTTTTTAATAATCTTGTATGATGCAGGTTTATATCATCCAGACCTATGTTTTATTACATGTTTGCTTCTAGCTGCCTTTTGCATAGCAGCTGTTAGCCCCAGGTGGCTACAGCTAGCCCCAGCTGTGTGTGTGTGTGTGTGTGTGTGTGTGTGTGTGTGTGTGTGTGTGTGTGTGTGTGTGTGTGTGTGTGTGTGTGTGTGTGTGTGTGTGTGTGTGTGTGTGTGTGTGTGTGTGTGAGAGAGTTACAGAGTGCGTGGGTTGCTATATGACGAGGCAGACTCACTCAGTCCAGGTTAATGTTCTCAACATGTTAAAGTATTTTTACACACTGATGAGGGCCATGTGGACTCAACAGCCAGGATAGTCTGTGACCATGTGTGACCTTGGTCATGCATTTGTTTTTAATAAAACTTTTATTTTGAAACTTAATTCCCTTTGTCTGCTTCTTGACGTGTAGCATGCAGATCATTGTTTCCCACATTACATTGATTAAATTGTCTTCAACCTGGGGATGCAAAGAGCAGGTGTTGGGATTTGTGCCGTAAAAACAATGGATGCAAATGATTATGTAACTGGTTTAGGTCGGTACGATTACGTAATATTGTATACGTATCTAGGCCGTAAGTGTTTCATTTTAAAAGTGGTTTACTTCGATTTCTATGACAACTGGATACACTATGTTACAGTGTGTCGGAACGTTGCCGCGAAATAATCTAAGGGGTTATAAGCGGTGACATTACTTGCATTTAAATTGGGACTCCAAGACGCGTGTCCAAAGTGTTCACTTTTTACAGAAATATGAGAGAGAGAGTCTCCGACGCCGAGTCGCTGGATTCTCCCGTCCAGGACCCGCTGTCCCTCGGATTTATTGTAGCAAGTGTCTTGTTAGTCGCTTCTGTTTTGATAACTCTCAGACGATATATGGGAAACAGAAAGGTGAGGTATTAAAGTAACAAGCTAGAAATAAAATTATTAGTCAAGTATACTAAAATAACTAACGAGTTGCATGCTGTTTTTGTCTTAGCAAGGAGAACAAGAAGTCCCAAACACGTAAGTGTATTTTTGGTTGTGTAATTGCCATCACCACCAATCGACATTATATTCTGAAGACTAACCAGTGACAACAATCTACTCTAGGGAAGAGAAGTTGGAGGAGTTGCATGCACACATGACAGACAGCCCCGAGCACCATTCACAGCAGTCCTCTGCCTGTCACACAGAACAGACTCCACCCCCTGGTGGTCTGGTGTGTCAGGATGACCTGCTCTGGTCTCCCTGCAGCCAATCAAATCCTATCACCTCCTCCTGCTCCGCCTGCCTGCTGTCTCTCTCCTCTCACACCACTGGGCCTGGCCCTTCAGAACCTTCCACCGTTACCATGGAAACAATCCGTCACCAGCGTGTGTTGGTACCCGCCCGAGAGTGGGCCTCTGCCCGCGCCTCGTGGAGACGCTCCATCCTGGCGGTGCGCTTTGTGGTCAGGATGTTGCGGTCCAGGAATAGACCTGGGGCTCAGGGGTTAGAGGTCAGGAGGGATCAGGGGTTAGAGGTCAGGAGGAATCAGGGGTTAAATGTCAGGAGGGCTCAGGGGTTGGAGGACGGGGAGAGGGTCTTCCTCAACTTCCAGATGAAGCAGGCCTTCTTTGAGCGCCAACTGTCCAGGAGGGGCTGGGGCAGGGCAGGGAGCTCCAGAGGAGACGCAGGCCCTGCACTTCCAGGAGCAGCACTCAGACCCTCCGGCAGACCCACACCTCTAGGAGCTCTCAGACCCTCCAGCAGACCCGAACCTCCAGAAGAAGCCCTCAGACACGCAGCAGCAGCACCACCACCACCATCACCACCATCACCAAGTACCACCACCCTGGACCAGAACCTCCAGACTACGACCACTCCCGTCTTCCGTCCCCAACCCGCCCGCCTCCCCAGTTCGCCCCAGGCGGTGGATTTCAGGGCCTGGCTAGATGCCCACCTCAGAAGTCGATTGACCGAGCAGAGCTACAGAATGTCTAGGAACCAGTCCACCACAAGCCGGAAGCTCTCTCTCCTCTCCACCTCTGAGCCACCGTCAGGCCAGGGAATCACCGGCCACACTAAGAGCCGCCAGGAGGCCAGAGACCAGGATATGTGCCCAGAAAGAACCACCAACACCACCCTAGACCCACAGAGAACAACCACCACCCTGGACCTAGAGAGAACCACCACCCAAGGCCCAGAGAGAACCAACAGTACCACCACCCTAGACCCAGAGAAAACCAACAGCACCACCACCACTCTAGACCCAGAGAGAACCACCACCACTACCACCCGAGAATCGGAGAGAACCAACAGTACCATCACCCCAGACACAGAAAAAAACACAGAAGATGGGGGGACAACCACCACCGACAACCTAGACCCAGAGAGAACCACCACGAACAACCTGGACCCAGAGAGAACCACCACACCTAGACCCACACAGAGTTAGTTGATCTTCCATGACCCTGATGACCTGATGATGTAGCGGCCAAGTAGCGGCCACCTCATCCATCTCCATGACAACCAGAGTATCATTATACTTAATAAAGAGGAGTCAGCATCTTCATCTTGTGGTTGCAATCTGTTTCCCCTCCGTAGGAGTGACCTGAGGTACATTTTCAAGAAGCCGTGTTTAGATGTTCACTGTAGAGGACTGGCATGAATATCAATGGGGGCTAGTGTGAACATGAATGAGGACTGTGGTTCTGCGTATTAACTTGATGTTCAACCTCATCTCAGAATCCATTACTTGTCCTGGATGTTCATTACGATGCACGTCATGTGAAAATTCAACCTACTGCATTTTTCATCTGTTCTTCTAGCTACTGGTGTCATATTTCAAACCATGTCCAAATGTTCTCCATATGTTATGTTTTAATTCATTCAGTACATAATAACTGCAGTCCATTTAACGGGTGATTAAATGCATATTGTGTGTAATATATATGATATAATTTGTATACAGTAGATATGTATCGTATTGTATGTATTTTTTATGAAGTCTGGTATGTCCATCTGTCAGGGTGGAGCAGCGGGCGTGTTCCAATAACACGCTCACACCACTGTACGCTCAGCTGTGTGGACAACACCTCTCCTACCTATCATCCAGTCTGCCTTCTAGCCACCTTCAGCCAGCTGGCTATAGAGATGAAGATATGTTTATACAGAGATTACCTTATACATCTACAGAGATCATATATCTCGATGACGATATCCATTCATATTGGACGATACCTCTATAGAGATGAGGATAGTTATGCCATTTGGTGGACAGATTTTGATTATCGATTTTATATGAATGGGTCAAAAATGGTAGTTGAAACGGAAACATTTTTCCATAATTCAGTGTTCTGAAACGATAGATGACCTCTAATCTTACTCTTCCGAAACACCCTCAGGATCCATAGAGGTTTCTATGAAGAATATTCTGTCTCAGCCCATCTGTCTCTTGTATTAATATTGATATTAAAATGCATGCCCAGTCGGCGGTGAGATAATTGGCTTTTAACTCTCTGAGCTGCCAGCGAGCGTGGCCTAGCGTCCTCCTGCCAGCCTCGGGCCAGACAAAGACCAGTACGGACCTGTGTTCATTGCATTAAACCTAAAAACTGACTTCACTTGGCATCAGTGTCTTACAGGAGATGCAGTGCTGCCCCATTTGTGTGGTTGTAGTCGTTTTTATGAAGTTTGAATATGTAGTAAAACTCTTTCCATAGCCGGGGGCCAATCCATGACTTGTTAATCTACCAGCCCTGTTTACAATGCGTGTAGTTACACGTGTTGGCCGCTTGGTGTCGCCCTGGGTCCCGTCACCTGTGTTCTTCGTGGATAAAATTATCCACCTTCTTTACTACTTTATTCTTTTACTTCAACTTCCTTGTGACTGAGCTTCTCTATATCGAATTTTGTTTTCTGTAAGTTAAATATTATACGAAAATACTCAGTCACCTACAGTACTAAAGCTAAACTATAACTAACTATTACTTACGATATACTACAGACTATTTTGGCTCCTGAGGCGATAGCAGAGCTTCTTCCTAGCCTGACCGACAGACAGGGGGCGGTGTTGCTGCAAGTTCGCCGTAGTGCTCCTGTTCCACTGGAGGAGGAGTGGCTGAGGAGTAGGAGGAGGTGGTAGAAGAGGTGGAAGATAAGGTGGAGGAGGAGTTTGGAAGGGGAGGTGGTAGAACAGAGGGTCGAGAAGGAGAGGATCCAATGAATAGGATGAGGAACCAGACTCTCCTCCTTTACTACCGCCCCCTCCTCCTCCTCCACCACCAACATCTCCTCCTCCACCATCTGTTATCCACTTTGCAGTTTGTTTGTATTGCTTATGAAACTGATATTTATTATTTCCTATCTACGATGAAATATGTATTACATTATAAATATTTATTCATCTTGGAGTACACATCTGTTTCCTTCTAACCACTTCTGCCACAACTGCTTCCATTAAAGCCTTCTGTGTGTGTGTGTGTGTGTGTGTGTGTGTGTGTGTGTGTGTGTGTGTGTGTGTGTGTGTGTGTGTGTGTGTGTGGGGGGGGGGGGGGGTCCAAGCATTCCTATTGGCTTTCTCATGGCAACCACAAAATGATCAGCAGCAGCCGAGGTCAGAGGTCAAGCTATGATGAGTGAGGGAACAAATGGGGAGCAGAATCACATCTGTCTTTTAATACAAATCCTAACGATTAGTTCTCAACAAAAGGCTGCTGGGTTTTCCCAGCCAAGCTGTAAACAAGATTTTTTTTTTATCTCACTTACTTACTGCAGCACTCCACTAACCTCTGTTTTGCCATACCGGTAAATTACAAAACGGCTCGAAAGTTAAAGAGAATTCATGTTTATGGTGCAGAGAAGGGGCTACCTTTTAAATTGGCGACAGACTGGAGGGAAAAGGCTTCAGTCCGAAGACTTATTAACCCCTATTAGCCATACAAATACAGATTAGCAGCCATTAGCCATGCTGACACAGATTAGCAGCCATTAGCCAAGACGACACAGATTAGCAGCCACAAGCCATGCTGAAACACATTATGAGTCGTTAGCCATGCTACCGCAGGTTAGCACCTGCTAACGATGCTAACACAGATGAGCAGCAAGTAGCTCATTGTGGGTGCCAGGCTGCAGGTTAAAAGACATTAATGCTACTTTGACGTCCCTGTTTGACAATTTATCAACCGATCGATGCAAAATAATGATCTCTGCTGGAGATCAGAAAGATGCTGCCCTCCCACAGCGTTTAATTGGCTTCATGCTCATTACGCTCCTCTTCTCAGAGCACTCTCCACTTTCCAATCACGTCTTGTAAAATAAAAAAGCCCAGTCATATCTCACGTAAATAAAACACTTGTAATCTCAAGACGCAGCAGATATTTATCAGAAAGGATCATGTTTCACCGATTGAACTGTGGAGTCTTTACTGTGGTTGTTAAACCGAATTTATGACATGACACACACACACACACACACACACCTTGTTGAGCAATAACCATAAAAGTCATTTATTACCCATTTCTCCATGTTAATAGCTTCAGCTAACATACACATCGACCAAGAAACGTTAGCGAGGGAATACGATTATTTAAGGTTTATATATCTATTTAAATTGAATGTTCATATGTCTTGTTGACCGCGTCTCTAATACCAGGAATACACAGCCTGATGGGGCGACGAGCTGGGCTACGGTTAGGAGCACAACGATTAGCGGGGCTCGGGTTAGCGGGGTTGTTGGCCGGTGTATTCCTCTGTGTCCCCGGGTGTGTGGGGACCTGTTCCCCGCAAGAACTCACCTGCGCTCCGGGAACGTGCGCACCCCTGGAGCGTGTCTGTGACTTCACCCCAGACTGTGAGGACGGCAGCGATGAACTGCACTGTGAGTACAGCTGGTTTAAATACACCAGGTTAAAATACACCTGCTGCTACTCACCTGGTTGGTAGTATACTATTGACAATACATTTTCCATAACGATTTAACAAATGTTTTGTTTGTGTTACTACTGCGTATGTTAGCCATTGGACTCCTTGAGGGGGAGGAGGAGGAGTGAGGTCTCACTCTCCGTTCCTTCTGAACATTTATTCCTTGCTCATTAAGGGACATTTTTCTTGCCCTTTCGAGGGGCTAGGCTTAAGGGCGTGTCATCAACCTATGGCCTGTGAAACCCTTTGAGACTAACTGATTAAGTTCTATACAAATACAATTGACCTGACTTCACTTGGTTCAAAATAGACCTGATTCAAAATACACTTGGTCAGAAGTTTATCTGGTTAAAGATCATACCAGGTTAAAATACACAAGAATACACCTGTTAAATACACTTGATTAGACGTATACCGACTAAAAAAACATTGGGTAAAAATACACCTGGTTAAAATTAATGAGTGTCCTCGACTAAGAATTTGCATAGTCAAATCTGATCATAAACAATATACCTTTCATTTAGGCCTCATTTATTGAAGTCATGAAGTCCAGCAGAGCATTGGCTGGTTGATGTGATGGAGCCCTGAGCCTCCAGATCAGTTCTGGTTAGTTTGGTGTGAAGACGAAGATGCGAGGATGCGAAAATGAATGAGTCGTTAGAGTCTCTCTCTCTCTCTCTCTCTCTCTCTCTCTCTCTCTCTCTCTCTCTCTCTCTCTCTCTCTCTCTCTCTCTCTCTCTCTCTCTCTCTCTCTCTCTCTCTCTCTCTCTCTCTCCTCTGTGTTAGAGGACTAGTAGTCCAACCTCTCTCTCTCTCTCTGGTTGTGCAGGTGAGGTGTACCAGCGCTGTGACTTCCAGGACGGGTTCTGTGAGCTGGTCCAGTCCTCTGAGACAGTGCCGGGATGGACCAGGCGATCTGGCGGTCCCAAAATCATACACGACCACACCAACAACGAAACAGGTCAGATGTAACCGTGTACTATCCAATTAGTACATTTAACGTCAAAGGTCTACACATTCAATATGACAAAGATAGAACATATGACAAAGATTACAACATTTTAATTCTCTCTCTCTCTCTCTCTCTCTCTCTCTCTCTCTCTCTCTCTCTCCCTCCAGCCTACTTCCTGTCTCTAGAGCCAATCAGAGGTCAGAGATCTGCAGCTGTGCTGAAAAGTCCTGTCTTCCTCCCCTCCCTCACCTGCCAGGTGAGGCTTCATTGGTTAATATGGTTAAATGCCAAACTGGTTGATTTGTAACCTGGTTAATTGGTTGATTAGTGTTAATGACCTTGCCCATGACAACAGCATGTCTGTTCTCCTGGACCAGGTGAGGTTCTACCACTACACTGAGACCAGCGATGGGGACCTCCAGGTGCTGGTCCGAGACCATCTGTCTGGCCAGACCACCCTGCTATGGAACGCCTCAGCATCCCGGGAACCATGGCAACCCAGCCTGGTCTGGGAGCCATGGCGACGAACCCTGGTCCAGGTCACCAGTGACCAACAGTTTCAGGTACCCACCCTAGTTATAGTCAAGTTGTTGTAGTAAACTAATGGAGAAGACCTGGAGGACCCAGCCCTACATATCACCATGTTGGAGACAGATGGCATAGCAACAGATGGTGTCTCCTTTGCGAGGAGCCGTGAGGTCAAGGACAGACCTTGATGACTATAAGAGGCCTGTCTGGTGTCTCTGACCGTCTGTAAGCAGAGGAGTCCTGCTGTTCACTGTCCTTCGAGATACAGGAAGACAGCATTGAGTCTCTGTTCCACACCATCACACCCCCTACCTCCCCACCACCACCACCCAAAATACCACCCTCACCACTTTTGCCATCACCGCGTCCATCAAGTCCACCACCAGTGACACCACCGACACCAACACCACCACCACCACTTCAGTGACCTCCTGGTTTAACATGACTTCATTACCATGAACTAAAGGCAACAACAGTCTCCCAATACTCTGTTAATACTCATAAAGTGTTACTGCAGCAAGTTAAAGCTTATAACAGCTGTGCACACGCACGCACACACACACGCACGCATGCACACACACACACACACACACACACACACACACACACACACACACACAGACACACTGATCTCTCTGTCTCTGTCTCTCTCTCTCTGTCTGTCTCTCTCTCTCTCTCTCTCTCTCTCTCTCTCTCTCTCTCTCTCTCTCTCTCTCTCTCTCTCTCTCTCTCTCTCTCTCTCTCTACAGGTGCTGATTGGAGGACAGCTATCAGCAGGTGATGGGTCCCAGCAGATTGTTGCTGTTGACGACATCTCCTTCAACTCTGGCTGTCGTCCTGCATATGGTACCCCCCCCACCCCCCCGGGGAAACTGAAACAAACTCACCTGTTATCTCTCAGCTAGCAGACAGTGCTGCTGAATACAGATGAGAGGAACTGGTGCTGTTCTAGATGAAAGACCCATACACAACACTAGGAGCTGTAGCTACGCTAGATAGAAGACACATACAAAGTTTGCATCAACAAGTTTGATTAACACAAACCCAAATGAGGATTTCTCACCTTAATTGTGAGCTTGTTGCGGTAACGAGGTTACATGTGACAGCTGAGCTGCGTACATTGTTCCGGTGCTCTTTGAAGCCAAACTGCAGTTTGCACAGTTGAATTTTAATGAGTGAATGACTTACTGTCATCCATGAATTATAATAGATATATATATAACGATAAACTGTTTGTGAAAGCAGAACGCCAAGCTCATTAATTCAACAAGTCATTACACGTCCAAAGGAAAAGCAATCAAACCTGTGGCCTCAAGTTCCAATCATTCACTTATTCATAGTCATGGCCGTATCCCTGGCGCCAGAAAGAGCAGCCCCTCCCCAAAGGCTGCCAAGGCCAATGACCCCTCATGTGGCAGAGGTCATTCCTCATCCTCAGTGGGAATTGATTGGGGGGAGTGGCGCGCTTGCGGACAGTAGAGGTGCATCATCCATAAGTATGCAGCTTGCCGTGATCATTGCATCTCAACAACAGAAACAGTCAATACACACAACACACACAGCATGATGAACAAGCTCTTAGAAACCGCTCGTTTCATTCTCATGCCTATAATCATTATCAGTACAATTAATTTGTTAAGTTGTTGTTAAGTTGTCTGACACACCGGCTCCAGTTTGAGACCGATGTGAAGTTTCACAGTGTGAATGAAGTTGTCTTTGTTGGAAGCAGATTCTGAATAAAGTTGTGTTTGTTTGATGCAGTGTGAATCAAGTTGTGTTTGTCTGATGCAGAGTGTACATGAAGTTCTGTTCGTTTGGTGTAGAGTGTAAATAAAGTTTGTTTGTCTGGTGCAGAGATCGCGGCGCCATGGCCCACCCCCTGCCCCCCTGGCTCTGTCTCGTGTGGGGGAGCGGGAGGAGGGGGGTGTGTTCAGGCCAGCGAGGTGTGTGACTTCACCCCCCACTGTCCCCATGGCGAGGACGAGAAACACTGCCGTAAGAGCCCTGCTACCAAGCAACGCATCCACTACCTGTTCACATGTATCTCAATCTGATTGGCTGATGGTGCCATTTAATAATGTTACATGAGATGTGATATGAGATGATGGTGTGGGATGTGAAGAGGTGTGGTCAGATGTGGTCAGATGTGATCAGATGTGAATTGTCCAGCGGCGTACTGTGACTTCGCGGCGGACGGCTGCGGCTGGTTTGAGGTCACCCCAGGCGATGGATTTGATTGGGTGAGAGGATCGACGGATGACGTCCCCCCAGACTACCAGGGCCACCCCCAACTCCTTGACCACTCCACCAACACTACTGAAGGTACAAAGAAACACAAACACACACAGACAGACATCTACGCACACTGACACAGTAAACAAGGAGTAATTGGGGCCGCTTCCTGTCTCTCCCTTCAGGTCACTTCCTGTTTGTGGTGCAAAACAGCAGCAGTCTGTCTCCCCGCGCTGTTCTGAGAGGACCTCAGTTCCAGCACTCATCCTCCTCCTGCACCATGACCTTCTGGTGAGGATAGCTCCTTATCACATTTAACACCTCCTTTCTCCTCCTCCTCTTCCTCCTCCTCCTCCTCCCTCTCCTCCTGCACTATGACCTTCTGGTGAGGATAGCTCCTTATCACATTTAACACCTCCTTTCTCCTCCTCCTCTTCCTCCTCCTACTCCCTCTCCTCCTGCACTATGACCTTCTGGTGAGGATAGCTCCTTATCACATTTAACACCTCCTTTCTCCTCCTCCTCTTCCTCCTCCCTCTCCTCCTGCACTATGACCTTCTGGTGAGGATAGCTCCTTATCACATTTAACACCTCCTTCCCTCTCCTCCTGCTCCTCCTCCTCCTCCTCCTCCTCCTCCTTCTCCTCCTTCTCCTCCTGCACCATGACCTTCTGGTGAGGCTACCTCCTTATCACCTTTAACGCCTCCGTCCTCCTACTCCTTCCTTCTTGTCGTTCCTCACACAATGACCTTCTTGTGAGAATGCCTCCTTACTCCTTTGACACCTCCTTCCTTCTCCTCCTCCTACAGCACATTGACCTTCTGGTGAGGCTACCTCCTTATCTTCTTTAACACCTCCTCCCTCCTCCTTGTCCTCCTCCATCCTTCTTCCTCCGACTGCACCGTGACTCTCTGGTGAGGATACCTCCTCAAAACGCTTACTTCCTCCTCCTCCTCCTCCTCCTCCTCCTCCTCTTCCTCCTCCTCCTCTTCCCCCTACAGCATGACCTTCTGATGGAGAACACACCTTTAGTTCTCTCTCTCTCTCTCTTATTTCTCATCCTCTATAGTATTGATGTTACAGTTGGCAGATTGTAGCATTACATCTGTTTCTGCCAGGCCTGTCAGAAACCTGCTGAGAGTTGAGCTGAATGCTTGAATGAGCATTCATTTTGCTGGACTGTCACTGAAGTTGTTATATACAGAGATGGAGTACGCTTAAACACCATGGGATGAACTGCTGTCCTGGCAGACCAGAGGAAAGTCGACCAGAGTAGAGACCAGGCTAGAGTAGAGACCAGAGTAGAGACCAGAGTAGAGACGACCAGAGTAGAAACCAGAGAAGAGGTGACCAGAGTAGAGACCAGGCTACAGTAGAGACAACAGACCAGAGACCAGCATACATGTAGAGGGGACCAGAGAATAGGCTAGAGTTAGCAGAGACCAGAGTAGAGACCAGGGTAAGAGGAGACCAGAGTAGAGACCAGATTAAGAGGAGACCAGAGTAGAGGAACCCACAGTGGAGACCGGAGTAGAGGAGACCAGAGTAGAGACCAGAGTAGAGACTAGAGTAGAGGAGACCAAAGTAGAGACCAGAGCAGACCAGAGTAGACACCACAGCAGGTAAGACCAGAGCAGGCCAGGCTAAAGGATCCCAGAGCTGCATTCGACCGCAGTGTCTCCCTCCCCAGGCACTATAACTCAGGCATCTCCGTGGGGGCGGTGGACATGTACCTGTGTGTGTCCGGCTCGGACAACAACAACACGGTGCTGTGGAGAACCTACTACAACCAGGGACCCCGCTGGCGGCGGGTCACGGTGCAGCTGGGCCGCATCACGCGCCCCTTCCACATCCTGCTGGCCAAGCTCAGCCTGGGCCTGTTCGACGGGGTGTCCGCCCTCGACGACGTGGCGTTCCAGAACTGCTCGTTGCCGCCGGCGATGGAGGCGTGTCCCAAGGCCGGCCAGTTCCACTGCGGACGCAGCCGGGCCTGCGTGGACCACCTGCAGGTCTGCGACCTGACGGACGACTGCGGCGACGCGACCGACGAGGAGGGATGCTGTGAGTCGGTTCACTTAGATGATTTATCTTATCTTGACTTACCTTAACTTACCTCACGCTTGACCACAATAAAGCCCAAGTTATGCTTAAGTTATGCTTCCACGTTGACGCAACGCTAGGGGGCTTACGGACCCATTACGTCCTTGCGGACCCCCCTTGCGTCCACCGCAAGGGCCTGACGTGCACCTCTCAAAAATCCTAGACCCGCGTCGAGGCGACGCAACACCAACGCAGCGGCATTGGCTGTGATCGGTCCGCTAACTACATCCACTGGAGATGGCTTTTCCGGTTTCCACTCGTAAACACCGCCACAGTGTGATAAATGCTTCGACTGATTGGCAACAACATACATATAACTATTGCCTTTATGTCTGTAAACTTTTTTTTTTACTCACTAGTAATCCGTATGTAATGACCAGAATGGTCATTCTGGTCCCTCTACCGGTGTGGCAATGAATTACATTTCGACACGTAAACCCCACGCAGAACCATCACGGTCTCATGACTGCGTCCAAGCAACTGCGTGGTCATTGCGTGATCACTACGTAATCACTACGCGGAACCATAACCGACGCTTAAGAGTGCACTGCTTCTCAAGCATCGGGAGAGTCAATTTCTAAGGTATAGTAATATATACTGTATATAGCATGTACATATATCTATATATCTGGCTCCTCAGCTCCAGAACTGCAGTGTGACTTTGAGGAGGGCATGTGCAGCTGGTCCCAGGACGTCAGCGGGGACGACGTCATTGATTGGACGAGGGTGCGGGGCCCCACCCCCACCTTGAGCACGGGGCCCTGGAAGGACCACACGCTGGGCACGGCCGCCGGCCACTACCTGTACATCGAGTCGTCGGCGCCGCAGGTGTTCGGCGACACGGCCGTGCTGCTCAGCCGCGTCTTCCAGCCCACGCTGCTGGTGGACGGCTTCTCGGGGGGCCGGCGACCTTGCGTCTTCCGCTTCCACTACCACATGTACGGGTCCCGCGTGTTCCGCCTGGCCGTCTACATGAGGACCGCCGCCGCCGGCCGTGGCCACATGCTGTGGGTGCAGTACGGCGACCGCGGCAACCTGTGGCACCGGAAGACCCTCTACCTCAACAGCGGCCGGCCCTTTCAGGTGAGGTCGCGACCTCTGCGGGTGGGACTGTTCGCTGTTTAGGTGTTGGTGTATAGAGACTGATTCGGAGACATTATGGAGCAGGTATGGGTTAGACCAGGGGTCTCCCAACACGTCGCTCGCGGGCTACCAGAAGCTCGCAACCTACCAGAAGCCTGAACCCCCTTTCCAAGTAGCTCGCCAAAGGGTTAATTATATCTAAACAAATTTGTAGATGTCCCGCCCTTCTTACACAAAAAGATTATTTGCTAATTAGTTGTCAATCAAACAGTTATGCTGCTGTCAAGCTTGATGAGTTATTGGCATGGGCGTAGGTTTGGTTTGAAATGTGCTGGGGACAAAGACGCATTCGGAAGTGCATTTTCAGAAGTGCCAGGTACAATGACGCGCACTCGTTTTTTCCCGCCCTTTCGCGCAGGTCATGTTCATTAATAAAAATGTATACAAAAATGTGATGATGTCCGACACGATTTATGAAGAAGAAAGGCAAGCCTTACCCTACGCTCACACTGACGGGCGACCAAGCGTTTTTGTGCTCGGCGATTTTCGCCTGGTGGGCGTTCCGGGGGAGTGTCTGTAGCGATAGTATTGAAACCTGTGTCAGATCGAAAACAATTGATAATATCCAGTCATTGATAATATCCAGCCATACCCATGAACATGTACAGTCACATTCGTTAGATATATCCATAATCCTATCTCTCGCCAACGTGGTCCACCATGTTGGATTATGTTCTAGTTGTGCGGCCGCCACGCCTCCTTCGCTCGGATTGGCTTTCGCAAAAAAACGCTGCGTTTTTTCGCTCATCATTTGCATAGAATAGGACTAGTTTCTATTTTTTGCCCCGCCCTCCTCGCGTTTTGCAGCCCACACGCTTCGCTTTGTCGCCCGTCGCTCACTGCCATTGGAAATGAATGGAAACGCGTCGCCAAGCCTCTGTCAAAAAAACGCCAGTGTGAGCGTAGGGTTAGTTTTCAAAACGCATTAGACATTTGACCCACTGTCTTCTGCTTCATGTGACAATGCAGTGAACAGAGAAGCGTGCGGCTGCCCTCCGCAGCAGCAGCAGCAGCAGCAGCTACAGCTGTGTCTGTGTATGTGTCTGTGTCTGTGTCTGTGTCTGTGCAGATATAGATTTTTGGGATCTGTTGGCATCTGTCGCTCAAGAATTATATGTGTTATGAACTTTATTATTTTTTTTTTTTACTAAATTGAGCTTGAGGTTTTCAAAAAAAGTGGTGGGTACAAAATTACTCGAAAACTGATAGGTACCCATACCCACCGTCCCCCCCGTATTCTACGCGCCTGGTTATTGGTGATGTGAGATGGGCAGCAACCATGGCCGCAGCAAGTACTAATGAGAGGATAAAAACGTACTATTTTCACAAACATTACGTGATGTTTTAATGCCAAGTTGTGAGTGAGTTGTTGAACATTTTGTAAATGTTCAGGCAAAACAAGTTATTCTATTTTTTTAGGTTGAAATAAGCTATGAGAATAAATGTTATAAAACATGAGTAGCTCTCTGCCATTTTGATTTAGTAAAAGTAAGTACCTCTCAGAGGAAACAAGGTTGGAGACCCCTGGGTTAGACAGTACAGAGACAGGTCATTATGGAGCAGGTATGTTAGACAGTACTGTACAGACACAGGTCATTATGGAGCAGGTAGGGTTAGACAGTACTGTACAGACACAGGTCATTATGGAGCAGGTAGGTTTAGACAGTACAGAGACAGGTCATTAAGGAGCAGGTAGGGTTAGACAGTACAGAGACAGGTCATTAAGGAGCAGGTAGGGTTAGACAGTACAGAGACAGGAAATTAAGGAGCAGGTAGGGTTAGACAGTACTGTACAGAGACAGGTAATTATGGAGCAGGTAGGGTAAGACAGTACAGAGACAGGTCATTAAGGAGCAGGTAGGGTTAGACAGTACAGAGACAGGTCATTAAGGAGCAGGTAGGGTTAGACAGTACAGAGACAGGTCATTAAGGAGCAGCTATGGGAGTCAAACGTGGAAGGATGAGAGGAAGAGGAGAGCTCCTCCCTAGAGACACATTTTCTCCTTTAGATGAATGCCCTCCTTTATGAATGTTTTCCCTTTGAGAAATGTTCTCCCCTGAAGGAGAACATTTCTCACTTTCTATTAGCCTAGCATGAATATCATTCATAAGCCTAGCATGGATCATTAGCCCCAGCTTGTGCAGACCTTGTCTGACTCAATATCATGTCACCCACAGTTGCACTCAGTTTGTTGTGTCATATACTGGTTCTTATATAAAGAGTAATGCTGAAAGTTGTCTGTCTGAGTTACTGTGTGTCTGTCGGTCTGCAGATCCTGGTGGAGGGGACGGTGGGCGACGACTTCAACGGGGACATCGCCATCGACGACCTGTCTTTCCTGGACTGTTCCCTGTACAATGGTAGGTGAGACAGGTGTTGTGTAGGACGCTTGGTGAGAAAGGTGTAGGATTGTAGGTGAGACAGGTGTAGTGTAGAACGGTCGGTGAGACGGGTGTTGGATGGTAACTGTGACAAGTGTTGTGTATGATGGTAGGTTAGACGGGTGTTCTGTAGAGTGGTAGGTGAGACCGGTGTTGTGTAGGATGGTAGGTGAGACACGCGTTGTGTAGGATGGTAGGTGAGACCGGGGAACGATGGTAGGTGAAACAGATGCCGAACGGTAGGTGAGACAGCCGTGAGCATCATCTGTAGTTTGACCACAGGGGATGCTATTGGCCCAGGTTTGGGGTTCCACTCTGACACGGTGTCTTGCTCCAGGGTCGCTGCCCACGGTGAGGCCCACCGCCCCCCCACTGAGCACCGTGTCCCCCAGCACCCCCACCCACCACTGCCCCCCCGGCCTGGTGCCCTGCAGCACCCACCCAGAGTGTGTCTCTCGGGAGGCGCTCTGTGACTTCAAACGCGACTGCAGCGACGGCTCTGACGAGGAGCAGTGTGGTGAGGACTTCTGTTCCCCTGCCTAGAGGATCATGGGAACCGGGGTTGAGTCCAGGGGCTCCCAAACGTTTCAGCCTGCGACTGAATAATTATTTAGGAAAATAATTATCACAGTCCACCACAGGCCAATGTTTTCCGTTTTCCTCCTGAAGGTGTACATTGATAATAATATATAAGAGAAACTAAAAATGATATATATATATATATATATATATATATATATATATATATATATATATATATATATATATATGATTATGTATAATATTATAGATAATTATATATAATATAATGTATATATGTATGCATTGCATATAATATACACTATCCCTCTTGTAAGACAGTACACATGTAAAACCTACATGTACGTAATAATGTTGGTGTGTGTGTTGTGTGTGTGTGTGTGTGTGTGTGTGTGTGTGTGTGTGTGTGTGTGTGTGTGTGTGTGTGTGTTTGTGTGTGTGTGTGTGTGTGTGTGTGTGTGTGTGCATGTGGTCTCAGTACGGGAGGTGTGTGACTTTGAGGGAGGAGACCTGTGTGGCTGGAGGGGCTGGTCCCCCCTGGTTCCCTCCCATGTGTACCAGTGGTCCCCCGAGCAGGGAGAGAGCATCCATGAGGGAGAACAGAACCACAGGCCGGTCAACGACCACACGCTGTGAGTCCTGTTGGCCGTCAGCTCTAGCTCACATGGGTGTACCACCCACTTAATTCTGTCTGTCTCTCTGTCTGTCTGTCTCTCTAACTGTCCCTCTGTCTATCTGTCTCTCGACCCGTTTACCCATCTCTCTCTCGCCAACTCTCTCTCTAACTCTCTCTCTACCTGTCTCTCTCTCTACCTGTTTCCCTCTCTACTTCTCTCTCTACCTGTCTATCTCTCTCTACTGGTCTCTCTATCTACTTCTGTCTCTTTGTCTCTCTCTCTCTCCCTGTGTGTCCAGGGGTGGTCCAGAGGGCTGGTACATGTGTGCAGACAGCTCGAAGGGACGCTACGGCCACACCAGCGACCTGCAGACCCCCCTCATCTCCTCCACCGGCCCACAATGCACCCTGGTCTTCTGGTACCACATGGGAGGATTCACCGTGGGCTCACTTCAGGTAGACATATGGGTACCCAGACAGACAGACAGACAGAAAGACAGTTAGAGAGACAGACAGGAAACAGATATATAATTGACTCTATACTTTCATATGTAGAGATTACATGAATTATATTTCTTTGTTTTATTATTTGTGTTGTGACTTGTTGTTGTTGTTGTGTTGTTTCCAGGTGTTGCTAAGGAAGGGGAACTTGACGGACGTGGTGTGGTCCCAGAGTGGTAACCAGGGCAACCGGTGGAAGCGGGGCGAGGTGTTCATCGGGATCGCCAACAGCTTCCAGGTCAGCATCGTACCACTTCCTGTTACATATCTCAACATCGATAGAGATATCTAGATCCATTCATAGCGATGTGTGTATTGTACTTCCTGTTGTACACCTGTATCTAGTTGTAGGTCTAAAGGTCTATTTGTAGAGGAGGGTATGTATGATGTCCTGGTGCAGGTGGTGTTCCGAGCCAGGCGGGGGGTCAGCTACATGGGCGACGTGGTGGTGGACGACGTGAGCTTCCAGCGCTGCGCTCCCCCGCTGGGGACGCGGCCGTGCGGCCCTCAGGAGTACTCCTGCTCCAACGGACACTGCGTGCCCCGGCGGCTCCTGTGTGACTTCATAGACCACTGTGGAGACGCCTCGGACGAGGACCCCTACATCTGCCGTGAGCCTGCCCGCCCACGTGCCCGATTAAAAATACACTCTGGTTTTAAAACTTCACAGTGCAAATGTATAACTGTACACATACAACCAGAATCAAAAGTAAACTAACATTGACAATACTAAAAGCACAAAAACAATTAACAAATGGAGAACGTAATGAAATGAAATGTAATGTACAGCTAACAACGTTAACAACAATGCTAACAACAACAAGGTAACAAATATGCCCTGAGGTTTCTACTTCCTCGTCTCCAGAGGGCTTCCGGGGGCGCTGCGACTTTGAGTTTGACCTCTGCTCGTGGCGCCAGAGCCGCCTGGACGACCACGACTGGTTGATCAAGGCAGGGAGCACCCCCACGCTGGTGGCCGGCCCCGCCACGGAGCAGGTGGCGCGGGCCTCGTCCGGACACTACCTGTACCTGGACAGCTCCTTCCCGCTGGCCCTCGGCGACACGGCGCGCATCAAAGGCCCCCAGTGGAGCTGGCGAAGCACAAACTGCACGGTCAGGGGACTTGGTGTCGTCCACGCGCGTATAATCATTATTGTGATCGATACATCATGCTATCTAACAATACATCGTTTGAATACTTTCAATGGAGCTGTAGTGTTAAGTTATTAAATCACCAAGAAACAGTACAGACAGATGGTTTCCACGGTAGGCCTGTAGGCATCCTAGAGCAAGATCAACTAACCCCTACCTGCTCCTCAATGACCTGTCTCTGCACTGTCTAACCCCTACCTGCTCCTCAATGAACTGTCTCTACACTGCCTAACCCCTACCTGCTCCTCAATGACCTGTCTCTGCACTGTCTAACCCCTACCTGCATCTTAATAACCTGTCTCTGTACTGCCTAACCCCTACATGCTTCTTAATGATCTGTGTCTGCACTGTCTAACCCCTACCTGCTCCTAAATGACCTGTGTCTGCACTGTCTAACCCCTACCCGCTCCTCAATGACCTGTCTTCGTATTTACCATAAGACCCTTTAGATGAACGCGACTGATACATGTAAATGTATTCACATAATGAAATGCACATAAACAATGCAACGACCTTGTTTAAAAGTCAACTATTGCACAATAGAAATGAAACCCTTTGTGTCTCTCTCTCAATCTTCCGCTCACACTCTATCTCTGTCTCTAATTGCCAGTTACATTCCCCTTATTGTGACGACTTTCAATCACTCCAGAGGATTGCTCGCTGTGTGTGTGTGTGTGTGTGTGTGTGTGTGTGTAGACAGAGATTGTGATTGACAGCTGGGTCTGACTGTGAGGCTGATGACTGGTTCCCACAACAACAGAGCTCAATCAGACAGGAAACACACACACACACACACACACACACACACATGCATACACACACACACACACACACACACACACACACACATACACACACACACACACACACACACACACACACATACACACACACACACACACATGCACACACACACACACACACACACACACACACACACACACACACACACTCACGCATGCATGCACGCACACGCACACGCACACGCACACACACACACATACATAAACACAGCTTCAAGGTAGAATTTATTTACTCGGTCTGTATTGATTTGTGTTGCTGTGTTGCGTTGTTCTGTAATCCTTCTCACAACCAATCTATCAACATCAACATCAACAACATGTAGAGCTATATAACTAGAGAGGAATGTGTTCATACATGTAACATGATATTGCACTTTATAACTAGAGAGGATGTGTTAAATCATGTACTATGATGTAGAGCTGTATAACTGGAGAAGATGTGTTGATAAATGTAACTGTAGTGTAGAGCTAAATAACAGCAGTGGATGTTTTCATACATGTAACACAATGCAGAGCTTTAGCTCTGAGTAGATATGGGTGAGTAACCATACAGATGATGAGTGCAGGGTGAACTAGGGTCGAGACATGGACAGAATAGCAAGCAGCCAACCCAACACCTGCGCTCATATCAATAAATAAAACCACGGGGTCAGGCTCTGTGAACTCGATCTATACTCTAACATGTGTTTTCACTAAAGCTAGTTCTTTTGTTCAGGTTTTAGCCGTCACGCCCGGCTAATTTCTAATGTAACAGGGTACTGCTTCACGCATGTTTTGGGTGTTTGTCATGTTGGAGTTATGCTTCACGCGTGTGTTTGGAGAGCCGTGTTGTTTGTTCTAGTCTCTCCAGATGTGTAGAGTCTGTGTTCTTGATTCTGGCCTGTTCAGCTATGTAGAGGTGTGTTCTTGGTCCTGGTCACTCCAAATGGGTTGAGTTTTGTTAATTGTTCTGGTCTTTCCGGGTGTGTTTAGTTGTCTTCTTGGTTCTGGTCTGTCCAGATGTGTAGAGCTGTGCTGTTGGTACTGGTCTCTCCAGATGTGTAGAGCTGTGTTGTTTGCTCCGGTCTCCTCAGATGTGTAGCGCTGTGTTGTTGGCTCCGGTCTCTCCAGATGTGTAGGGCTGTGTTGTTGGCTCCGGTCTCTCCAGATGTGTAGCGCTGTGTTGTTGGCTCTCCCCAGACGCCTGAAGCTGTGTCCTCGGGTCCTTTTAGATGCGCTTCCTCCTCCACATGTCGGGCGACGGCATCGGGACGCTGGCTGTGTTCCTGAGGCGCGGCGGCGCCGTGCGGACGCTGCTCAACGTGACGGGGGATCAGGGCAACTACTGGCAGGGCCGCCAGGTGGCGCTGGCCTCGCCGCAGGACTTCCGGGTGGAGTTCCAGGGCAAGGTGGGACGCAACCCCATGAGGGAGATCTGCCTGGACAACATCGTGTTCTCCCCAGGGTGCCTCCTCGCCGCGCCCGGGGAGACCAGCGGCCCTCCACTCACCCCAGGTGCTCCTCCCCTGAGCCCGCTCACCTCACCCAAACCTCCCCTGAGCCTAGCACACACACCTGGCTCGCTGCAGGGACACGCACTGTGGGGTCGTTTGTCTATGGGTGGTCATATATACTGTAGATAACTATGTGTGTATGTGTTCTGCAGGTTCGTGCGCAACAGGGTTCCTCCAGTGCTCCAACGGTCACTGTGTGTCCGAGGACCAGCTGTGCGACTTCAGGGACGACTGCGGCGACGGCAGCGACGAGGTGCATTGTGGGACGTCGTGTTCGCTGGAGGCGGGGCGATGCGGCTGGAGGCGCTCCCTGGCCGACACCCTGGACTGGACCCTGGGGTCCGGGTCGCCCCACGGCATCAGACCCTCTCACGACCACACCCTCAACAACCCGCAAGGTGTATACCCCCTAAACTCATCCCCACCACATGCCCAGGCCACACCCCCACACCCCCACTTAGTATGATGTAGACTGTGAAGTCCTCTAGAGGGCTTAGGGTGAGGGGTCCTGTACTCTGGTCTGTGAAGCCCTTTGAGACTGGAGCTGTGATTGCAGGTCTACTCCCAGGTCTACTCATTTCCGGTCTTGGCTCGATAATGCATTAGCTTAACTTATCTTAATAATACAATGGATTTGACTTACCTCTCCTCCCCCTACCGCTAGGTCATTTCCTGTACCTGTCGTCCACCCCAGTGGGTCTGCGTGGAGATAAAGCCCACATGAGGAGCTCTGTGTGGAGAGCTTCAGGCCCCCTCTGCAGGCTCTCCTTCTGGTACTACATCTCCCATCAGGCCTCAGGAATCATCCGCCTGCTGGTCAAGGTGATGGAGGAGATGATGTCGTCATGTGGTGGTCATATAAGACACACACACATGCACACGCATTATGGTGTGTGTTGTGGTGTGTGCTATAGTGCAGTGGTTCTCAACTGGTCTCGCTTCAGGACCCACCATCACCCCCTCAGTAACAAGCCGCGACCCAAATCAAGGAACATTCTCAACTTCTCAAATGTATTAAACATAACATAACACTTCAGTAACTGTACTATTGAACTATTCAGTCACTTATTCAGGCAATAGAAAATAGACGGCACTCCGCTGCATACAAAATCCTCTTCAAAATAAAAGCACAGGATTTTTTTCTTAGCATTTGTTTTTGCCCGGACGATGGCCCGTGACCCACTGAAAACGGGTCCGCGACCCACTTTTGGGTCACGACCCACCAGTTGGGAACCACTGCTATAGTGTGTGTTACGGTGTGTGTGTGTGTGTGTTATGTGTGACCAGACGGAGGGGGCTCTGCAGGAGTTGTGGACAAGCCCCGGGGAGCACAGCAGCCAGTGGAGGAGAGCAGAGGTTCCTCTGAGCAGGAGGAGGAACTTTGAGGTGATCTTCGAGGGGATCCGGACCCAGGACGTAGGGGGAGGGGCCGCCCTGGACGACCTGGCGTACACAAACTGTAAGACCAACGCAATGTACACAACATATACAATAGGACACAACACACAAGGCCTGGGCGACCGGGAGAACACACACTGTCCCCCACGTAACACTATGTACAAATTACTATCATATACATAATGCATACTCCAGTACAGAAGAGACACTAGTGTGTGTGTGTGTGTGTGTGTGTGTGTGTGCTCCAGGTGCTGTTGGCCCAGCCATCTGTCCGTCAACCTCAGACTTTGTGTGTGCGAGCGGAGGGTGCATTGAGTCCCGCCTCCGCTGTGACAGCAAACCTGACTGTCTCGACCAATCAGACGAGGCTGGGTGTGGTGAGTAGAGAAGATACTGTATATCTATCCATTCATTGATTGATTTTTGATTGATTGTTGATTATTTATATTCACTGTATACATACAGTATACACAGTATATAAACTCTCCTTCTCTCTCTCTCTCTCTCTCTCTCTCTCTCTCTCTCTCTCTCTCTCAGACCATATCTTCAGCATGCCGGGGGCGTGTAACTTCAACATGCCAGCCGACCAATGGGAAGAGGTCTGCCAGCTCTTCCAGGACCAGAGCGACGACTGTGATTGGACGGTCGCCCGGATGAGTCACACACCAGGAAGTGGACCCCCTGGTGATCACAGCCCAGGTGTGTCTGTTTGGGATAAATCTTCCAATTGGTCAACTTCCTCCACACCCTCATTTGTCTAGAACTTTCGAAGCAGTCAAATTCTTCTGAAAGTCCATAAAAATAACGTTTGCAATAAAAAAGGGTGACCTTTGCAGTAAATGTGCGTGTATGTGTGTGTGTGTATGTGTGTGTGTGTATGTGTGTGTGTGTGTGTGTGTGTGTGTGTGTGTGTGTGTGTGTGTGTGTGTGTGTGTGTGTGTGTGCGTGTGTGTATGCGTGTGTGTCCAGGAGGAGGAGGAGGGTTCCTCTACTTGAACTCAGCTGTTCAGAGGGAAGGGGATGTTGCCATGGTGACAACCAGCAGCCTGTTCCCTGCCAGCAGGGGGCGATGTTACCTCCGCTTCTGGTTCTACATGCACGGCTCTGAGCGCATGGGGACACTCAAGGTCGCTCTGTAATCTATATCAGATTACTAATTTTACCAATTATAATGTACTGTAATCTCATATGAGCTCATCTAATATAGTCTAATATAATATTGATATATATATTCTGTTTTAATTTAATATAATCTTATAAAGTCGCATATAGTCTAAACTAGTCTAAGAAAATCTAATGGAATCTACTATAATTTAATAAGATCCAGTCGCATCTAATGTCTCGTCTAATAGTAACCTAACAAAGTCAACTAAAGTCTAATGATCAGATCAGACCCAAGGTGATCTAGTCTAATCTGATGTGATCTGATATAATCCGGTCTGGTCCAATACAGACAATCTAATCAAATGGAATGTGACGTAATGATCAACACATGGCAACCATTTCGATTTTTAATGGGATCTCATATATCGGTATGTTGGGCACCAACATGTGACATCACTTCCTGTCCTGCAGGTGTACACGGTGGGCTCGACTGGCGTCCGCCTGCTGATGTGGGCGGCGGGCGGTAACCACGCCGACCACTGGACCTACGCCAGCGTGGTCCTGTCGAACCCCACGCCCTTCAGGGTGACCTTCCAGGCCCAGGTGGGCGGGGACACGAGGACCGACGTAGCCCTCGACGACATGACGTATACACCAGAGTGCATGTTGGGAGGTATGACATCATCACATACACACCGGGATGCTTGATGGGATATATGACATCCCTCACAAACCAACCAGAGTGCATGGTTGGGAAGCGTGACATCCCATTCACTCCAGAGTGCATGATGGGAGGCATGACAACACACACATGACCACTGACTGCAAGGGAGACCAATGGAACCCTGATTAGTCCCTGATTATGGCTGTGTTCACAAGCATTTCACTAAATGCATGGCAACTGTTGTTTATACTTTCTGTCTGCCTCATCCTTATCTGCTTTCAATCACCTTTCCTCATGAACCAAATTCACTTGTCCTGTACTCTTTCCCCTCTTCTCTCTTCAATCCCTCTCTCCTCTCTCTCTCTCCAAACTCTGTCTTATATCTCCCTCTGATCCCTCCCTAGAGAGAGACAGGCTCTCTCCTTCCATCTTCTTACTCTCCCCCCTTCCTCTTGTTTTTCAATCTCTCTCTTCCCTCCGCTCTCTTTTTATTCACTCATCCCCTTCTCTCCTTCCCTATGCTTCTCCATCCATTTCCTCCTCCCTCCCTCCTCCCACCTCTCTTTCTACCTCCCCCTCTCCCTCGCTCCCTCTCTCTAACAGTTCCGGGGAGAGAGGGAGTGAGAGACAGGAGGAGGAGGGAGAAAGGGACTAAAAGAGGAGTATAATGAAGGAGCCCTGGGGAAGGTATTCATTTACCCTGGGGTCAGGGTCACTCAGATATCTGCTGGAAGCAATTTCACTTCCCCTCTCCCTCTGCTACCCCCCTCCTCTCCTCTCCTCTCCTCTCCTCTCTTCTCTTTCCTTGACTCTAAGTGTAGTGAGATTTTCTATATGTATATGTGTGTGTATGAGATTGTGTACTCAGATTGTGTACTATTGAAGTGTTTGTGATGATGTGTACAGTATATGTAAATGAAAGTGTATAAGAGTGTATATATGTATATATTATATGTGTGTGAGAGTGTATATGTGTATCAAAGTGTGCATGTCAATGTACTGATTGTGTACCACAGTGTGTGAGTGTACTGCTTGTGTATCAAAGTGTGTGTCAGTGTACCAATGTGTATCAAAGTGTGTGTCAGTGCCAGGGATAAAAGTAGTTTTTATTTCTTGCCGGTACTATCATATTGACCCATAGTGCGTGCACAGAGCCAGCACCGAAAAACACACTTTATTA
Organism: Urophycis tenuis; assembly: GCA_036785325.1. Classification (NCBI taxonomy): domain Eukaryota; kingdom Metazoa; phylum Chordata; class Actinopteri; order Gadiformes; family Phycidae; genus Urophycis; species Urophycis tenuis. The sequence continues at coordinate 6,096,156 of JAXIVH010000009.1, forward strand.
TTTATTATAGTCTACTTATCAAGCATTCACTAGAACTTCTTTTCACTCTAGTACTTTTTATCACACTAGTATATCACTTTCATCCCCCTGTATCAGTTTTGGATGACAAATAAATTAAACACATCATTTCAACAACACAATCATTTTAATTTTTTTTTTTTTTTTGCTGAACAGTAGAAAACTATCTTGACATTAAAACACTTGAAATAAATTCCAAAGAGGCTTGGAGTAGCTGTCCTCATCTGTTTGATGGCAAGCCATGCCGCTCGATGAGTGAGCAGCTCTCCTTCCTTTGCCCAGCCAAGTCTTTACATAAGGAAGGGGATCCCACTGCTTGCATGGTGGTCCCACTGTGTTGATGTAGAGGAGGTTTGCTGCATTTCTTGTTGTCCGTTTGTTTCCATACTCTGTTATAATGCTGTTCATTGTGCTGAACCCCCTCTCACAGTCTGCTTTTTTATTTGGGGGACTTTGCAACAAACGTCTGTCTGCTTAAACATTTTTAATTACCAGCTGCGCACGTTGGCGCAAGATGGTTAAGCAGTAGGCCTATGCGCGCTATCTCACTCGTTGTCTGAGTGAAACACTGCACGGAAGGTTCAGACACAATTCAGAGACAGTTCAGAACGAGTTGTATGCAATGTGTATTGGGGAAAACATGTTGTTTCTGGTAATTTGACGTTAGCAGGTGTGTTGTCATGCTGAAAGTGCAATTCTTTTCAGAGACAGTATATTTTTCTTTCCGGTACGGCGTACCCCCTAAATCTTTTAGTGGTATGCCGTACCGGCCAGTACCGGCTTACTTTCCCCCCTGGTACTGATTGTGTATCAAAGTGTGTGTGAGTGTACTGATTGTGTATCAAAGTGTGTGTCAGTGTAACCCATGTGTATCATAGTGTGTGTGTGAGTGTACTGATTGTGTATCAAGGTGTGTGTCAGTGTAACCCATGTGTATCATAGTGTGTGTGTGAGTGTACTGATTGTGTATCAAGGTGTGTGTCAGTGTAACCCATGTGTATCATAGTGTGTGTGTGAGTGTACTGATTGTGTATCAAGGTGTGTGTCAGTGTAACCCATGTGTATCATAGTGTGTGTGTGAGTGTACTGATTGTGTATAAAAGTGTGTCAGTGTAACTTATGTGTATCATAGTGTGTCTGTGTGAGTGTACTGATTGTGTATCAAAGTGTGTGTCAGTGTAACCTATGTGTATCATAGTGAGTGTGAGTGTACTGATTGTGTATCAAAGTGTGTGTCAGTGTAACCTATGTGTATCATAGTGAGTGTGAGTGTACTGATTGTGTATCAAAGTGTGTGTCAGTGTAACCTATGTGTATCATAGTGAGTGTGAGTGTACTGATTGTGTATCAAAGTGTGTGTCAGTGTAACCCATGTGTATCATAGTGTGTGTGTGAGTGTACTGATTGTGTATCAAAGTGTGTGTCAGTGTAATCTATGTGTATCATAGTGTGTCTGTGTGAGTGTACTGATTGTGTATCAAAGTGTGTGTCAGTGTAACCCATGTGTATCATAGTGTGTGTGTGAGTGTACTGATTGTGTATCAAAGTGTGTATCATAGTGTGTCTGTGTGAGTGTACTGATTGTGTATCAAAGTGTGTGTCAGTGTAACCCATGTGTATCATAGTGTCTGTCTGAGTGTACTGATTGCTCCGGGTGACCCCCCCGTGCCCCCAGACGACGCAACCCCGGCTCCTGCCCCCTGCGGTCCCGGTGAGTTCCAGTGTTCCCACCGCTCCCAGTGCATCCCCCTCAGCTGGCTCTGTGACGGACAGCCGGACTGCTCCGACCGGTCGGACGAGCGGAGCTGCCCGGCGCTGGTGCCCGGGACGCCGCCCCCCCAGGAGGGCTGTCTCCCGGGTCACTTCCGCTGCGCCGGCCGCTGTCTGCCCTCCCTCCTCCGCTGTGACGGGGTCTCCGACTGTCCCCACGCTGAGGACGAGGCCGCCTGCCGTGAGTAGATGGGTCTGTGTCTGTGTGTGTGTGTGTGTGTGTGTGTGTGTGTGTGTGCGTGTGTGCGTGTGTGCGTGTGTGTGTGTGTGTGTGTGTGTGTGTGGGTGCGTGTTTGTGCCAGTTAGCTGTTAAGGAGGCGTACAACATCAGGACTCAAGATGGCTCTGAATCAATCATACTCCTTCAGTTCCTCACTTATACCCGAACAAGTGTGTGTGTGTGTGTGTGTGTGTGCGTTTGCATGTGTATGCGTGTGTGTGTGTGTGTGTGTGTGTGTCTGTGTGTTTGTGTGTGCACTTGTGCAAAGGTGCATGCTCCCATGTGTGAGTGTGTTTGCATAATGGGGACTGGTGTGTGTGTTACAGCACCGTGTGTACATGTAGTGCACGTTGTACTGTGTGTGAGGGAGTGTGTGTCTGTGTTGTAGCGGTGCGGAGGTGTGTGTCAGGGTCTCTGTTGTGTGAGACCTCCTCCACCTGTCTACCCCTGGACCACCGGTGTGACCACACCCCCCACTGCCCCCCCTATCTGCCCGACGAGTCCAGCTGCCATGGTAACCGACACCAGCTCTCACACACGTGCATTCGCACACACATGCATACACACACACACACACACACACACACACACACACACACACACACACACACACACACACACTTCATACACTACATTTACATTTATTGGATACCAATGTATAATGTATATAGCTTTTCCACTCCTGCTCTTCTGCTCTTCTCTCCTCTCCTTTTTTCTTATCATCTCCTCCACTCCTCTCCTTTCCTCCTCTCTACTCCTCTCATCTCCTCTCCTCTCCTCCTTCCCTTTCCTCTCCTCTCCTCTCCTCTCTCCTCTCCTCTTCTCCTTCTCTCCTTTCCTCTCCCCTCCTTTCCTTTTTCCTGTCATCTCCTCCATTCCTCTCCTTTCCTCCTCTCCTCTCCTCTTCTGCGCCTTCTCTCTCCTCCCCTCCCCTCCCCTCCTCAGAGTGTCCTCCGTCGTTTTGTCTCGAGGGAGGAACGTGCACGGTGGAGACGCACGGGCCGACGTGCACGTGAGTGAACGACACGCGGCGGTGCCAATCCATGCAGCACTAAAACACGAATCACTTCCATATCACTTCCACCTTTCCATTGGCCCAGTGGAACCATCTGCGTTTCCATCTGCGTTTCCATTACCCCTTTAAACGCGCCGAGTTGTGCTGAGTCACGCCCGAAACGGACCCCCCAAAACGAGCCCCCCAAAACGAGCCCCCCGACCCGCCACCAGGCGGGCCGCGGCTGTGCAGGACCGGGCTTGCTTGTCGTCAATCAGGGACAATTCAGCGGTCAGACTCACGACCCACTGGACACATTCAGTGGTTCTGTCGTTCCGTGGATGTTTTTTTTTTTTTTTCAATCAATGAGTGGTAGACGCCTTGCAGAATTGTGACAACAGCCAGGATGATCACGGCCAACAGCCGTTGCACGCTGCGATGGTAAGCAGCGCTACAGAGCTGCTTCGAAACGTCATCGACTCGAGGCAAGCGCGCCAATCAGTCGAAGACACCTTTAAGCGGTGAGCCCTTTTCTAAGGGAGATGCAAGACCAAGATGATGCAAACACTGGTCTGACAGGCAGAGAGTCAAATTGAGTCAGCACATGTGTATGGAAAAGGACCCGGAGATGTAGCACTAATACATATTGCACTAATACATGTAGTTTTAGAACATGATCAAAACATAATGCCAGGCCAGCCAGGCTGCTCCTCTGGAATCAAACGTTGTGTTCTGGTTCTGGATTGGCTCATTAAACTGACTGTTGTCTGCCTCTCTGTCGTCTGTCTCTCTCTCTCTGCCTGCCTGTCCGTCTGTCTGTCTGTCTGCCTGTCTGTCTTTCTGGCTGTTATTAATGGTAGAGGTGGTCTTGGATGGCAGGTATATTCTTGGTGTGTTTTTATACCTGTATCATAACCAGTGATTGTGATTGGTTCTCTTTCCAGGTGTAGCCCGGGGTGGACAGGAAACCGCTGTCAGGTGAAAGAAAAGGACACGCCCAAAACAACGCCTCCCCCATCTCCCCCGCCTCCCCCACCTCACCGTCACCCACGCCTGGGTAACAAAGACCAGCTTCCTCCTCCTCCGCCTCTACCTCTCCAACCAGACTATTTACTGTGTAGTCAGTCGTCACACCCTTTTATCTGAAGTGACTTACATAGTCTTCCCAGGAACACCAATGCAACATAAATGATAGTAATGTATGTTGAAATGCTACAGGAACGGCCTTGCAACAGAAAGATAAGTAGTGTAAGGTGAAAGTTTGCAGCAATGTCCTTGTAATGTAACTGATGGGGTAGGGGCTAGACAGTACAGAGACAGGTCATTAAGGAGAGAAAAGGGGTGAGACAATACAGAGACAGTCCATTAAGGAGAAGGAAGGGGTAACCAGCGGGTATTGGGGTTTGAACCCAGAACTGTTCAGCTGAGTGTCTAACACCCTAAAAGCCATTAGACCGCTGTACACCTGTCTCATCAACTTTATTTCCTGGATACTTCAGCCTGTTAAACAGATTATCTTCCATTCTAAACTACTTCCTGTGTCTGCCTCTTCAGACACTATATTTGTGGCTGTCACCATGGGACTGGTGCTGGCTGTCATGGCAACGGGACTGCTGGTCCTATACACCAAAATGTGAGATAGCTACTACTGAACTGATGATCTGACTAGTGGTGACAATTACATTGATGACGATGACGACGACGACGACGACGACGACGACGACGACGATGATGATGATGATGATGATGATGATGATGATGATGATGATGGTATTTATTTGCTCCAGGGGTTGTGTAGACAGAGGAGTGGTGGGTTCCACTAAAGACCCCAAATCAGAGGTCAGGATGAAACACACACACACACACACACACACACTCACTTGTTCGGGTATAAGTGAGGAACTGAAGGAGAGCCGGATGTATGATTGAGAGCCAGCTTGGCCCCTGATGTTGTACGCCTCCTTAACAGCTAACCGGAGGTGGAGCATCAAAGGCGTGGCCCTGTGGTTACCCCAGGAGGAGTGCTCTCTCTGGGCTGTCCATCAGCGTCTACCCCTGGAGCGACACGGAGGTATCGAAACCCTAACTTTAATGTCCACCCACCTTCTCTGTTCACAGATCACATCACTAATCGCTCTCGTCTCCTCCCCTCTCCTCTCCTCTCCTCTCCTGCAGAGGTCCACAGGGACCGGCTCTAGGTTGTCGTTTGCTAACCCGCTGTACCAGCACTCTGCTGGGGCTAAAGACTCAGCCACCTCAGCGCGTGTGACAGCAGAGGGCCAGCAAACCTCCATGACCTGCTTCGAGTGAACCTCCGATGCTGTTTACTATGACCAGCTGACGGCCAGGAGCTAGAGGGTTAAAGAGAGGACAGGTGAGGAGAGGAGAAGATATAGTAGGAGCTTAAAGGAGAGGCAGAGAGGAAATATGAGGGTTGTAGAATCTTTAGTTATTCATTAATATGAGTGCTAAAAAAGAATTCAGCTGTGGAGATTAAAAGCACTTTTTTACATTAAGAGTTTTTTCACAATAAAAGCGGTATGCAGAATGTTGTGTAATTACTGCTTACCTTGCACGGTCCTGTGCCCAACCAATCAGAAGCCTTGATAGAGGTCCTATAGCTATAATCTGTAACACAACACAGCAACACCACAGAAAAACTCTCGCCCAACCCTCCGGCTGTGTGTTGTTGTAGGGTGGCAAAAATGATGTGATGAAAGGTCTACATTAACAAGCCTTTCTCATCCTCAAGAGATGAAATAAAATCTGTCAGGTTTGATTTATACTCACTCACTGGAAATTAAAACGACTTTGTGTGCATGTGTGTGTGTGTGTGTGTGTGTGTGTGTGTGTGTGTGTGCCTCTGTGCTCTTTTGTGTGAGTGCACATTGGGGTTTTATAAACCTTTTATTTTAAGAATTGTCAGGTTTCTGATTAGACAAGATTTTATTCAGGTTGATTTTTAAGATAATTTAAACTGTTAAAGTTGTTCTGCTCTGTTGTCATGTTTCTCATTCCATATTCAGAATAATAATATTTTTTTTATAACTGGCTGATGACATGACATTTATATGAAGGAATGTGTTTCCCTGCTGATTGTTTCTGGTCCGGCTCGGTCCAGAACAGAGTCTCTCTGGAAGCTTCTCCATTCATCAGCTGAGCGGTCGTGAGGTCAGCTGTTGTTCTCGTGTTGTTGTTCAATAAAGCTTTGCTCAGCGCTCGCTGCTGTCTCACTGGTCACACATTTTGTCTCTCTCTCTCACACACACACCAGACATGGATAATTAAATGTTAAAAAAAAAAAACTAAAATATATTGAGCGAAAATAATATGTCAATACTAACCTCATTTATCTATTGTAACCTACCACACAGTACCTTTTGTTAATTATAGTCATTCCTTTCATTCTTGAAACTAACATAGTATAATTATGTTATACAAATGATAATATCATAATAATAGGTGTTAATAAAAGAATGTAATATAATCACTATAATAATCTAGTAATAGCACGACCCTCTCTCTGGGTCTACAGGCTGCTTGCTCTCTTTCTCTGGGTCTATGGGGCACTCTCTGGTCCACAGAGCACCCTCTTTGGTCTACAGACAACTCTCTCTCTTGGGCCACAGACCTCTCTCTGGGTCTACAGACCATGCTCTTTCTCTGGGTCTACAGACCACTCTTTCTACCTGGGTAAAGATTTGTAGTAAAATGAAGCAGAGCAACGATAGAGAGGTTTTAATAGAGATAGATTTAGGGGGAGTCTCCAAATAAATAGAAATATCTCGAAAGCCTATTGTACAATTTTGACATTTGACCCCTCAATTGAAAAATTGTGAATAAGAGTGAATCAAATTGCACTATACATCTATCTACCAAATGGCGATAAAGAGTGTGCTCTGATTGAATGCAATTTACATCGGAAATAGTTTTCGGTTGTAGCCTAACTACGAAAACTGATTCTGATGCTTTTACAAAGGTTTCTGACAGCTAGTTCAGCTGGTTTGGTTACAGTTGGAATGTGCACAGTGATAACGTATAACTATAGCACGTGTTGTTAGATACATTGGGTTGGAATTGTAACAATTGTTTTGATGGACTAAACGAGTTGAAAATCTAATCATTCTAAAGATGCCTCGCGTGTTTAAATCCCTACTTTACACTCTTTTTTGTTTTTCTGGAGGAGACGTAGCCCGCATATGGGTCCTCTCGGGATGAAAACGTTAATAGGCCTACACGCTAGATGTCTGGGTGATATCCCGGGTGAAACAGGGAAGGTATCTCGGGTAAAAAAACAAAAAAACAAAAACAAAAAACGGAACAATACCCCGCGTGAAAGAGGGACAATTTTCCGGGTGAAACAGAGACGATGTCCCCGGTGAAAGAGCGATAAAGTGATTTGGTTCAGCTTTGTCTCTGCCAACGGGTCCCCCAGGAGACTATTGGTTTGAGTTGAGTAGGTGACGGAGGAGACAAGGGGAGGAGGCCAGGCGGGGGTTGGGGGTGGGGGTGGGAGGAGGTGGGAGGGAGGAGGAGAAAGGAGCAGCGCTCCGGGATCACCTCGACGGTTTCCACCTCTCCACCTCTCCGCTGCTGTGTTTCCACCTCTCCGCTGCCTCGCGACCCACGAGCACGCGCCTGAAGCCCGCGGGCACGGCGACAGAGTGGCGAGCGCAGCGCGCAGTGTGATCACAACAGGCGGAAACAAGGGGCTCGCACACCAGAGTGTGTGAGTGCACAGTGTGGATGTGTCTCCGTGAGCCAGAGGAACCTTCTTGGATCTACGCTGTAGCTCGGGGACATGGCGACTGTGAAGGCGGCGGAGCTCGCCCTGGGACTTGTTCTGCTTCTCCGGTGTTTGGGGAATGTTCTCCCTGCACCGAGCGACCCTCCAGCCCACGGTAAGACCGACCGTTACACTCCTCCACTCCGGCAGTTGTGTGCTTATTGTACATTGTGCCCTGTAACTTCCAGACCCGTTTTTATCCCCGAAGACTTTGTTGCACACATTAAAACGTTTAAATACAACTTAAACTAAAAAAAAACACTAAGTGATCAGGTGGTCCCCCCATTACAAAAAAGCTGTCAGTGGTTGCCTTATATTGTATTGACGAACCAGTGGAGTCAAATCCTCCGCTTATAACAGCACCTACTCTAGTCTCTTCCCTGCACCTCCTCTAGTCGCCACCTGCAACTCCTCAGGTCTCCTCCTTGCACCTCCTCTAGTCTCCTCCTTGCACCTCCTCTAATATCCCCCTGCACCTCCTTTAGTCTCCTCCCTCCACCTCCTCTCGTCTCCCCCTGCACCCCCGCAAATCTCCTCCCTGCAGCTCCTTCTAGTCTCCTCCCTGCACCCCCTCTGGTCTATCCCTGCACCTCCTTCTCTAGTCTCCTCCCTTCACCTCCTCCAGTGTCCTCCCTCCCTGCAGCTCATCTCGTCTCCTCCCTGCACTGCCTCCTCTAGTCTTATCCCCGCTCCTTGTCCTCTAGACCTTCCCTGCACCTCCTCCTCTAGACTTCCCCTGCACCTCCTCCTGTAGACTCCTCCCTGCACCTCCTCTCGTGCCTCTCCTCCTATAGGGCAGGTGTGTACAGGTGTGTGTGTATTTTGGTGTTTTTGCAGGTTGTTTCGTGTGTGTGTGTGTGTTTATGTCTGTGTGTGTGTCATTCCATTCCAGTCCTACAATATGTAGGACAGTATTTTTAGCCTGCGACACCTCTCGTCTGCTCCTCTTCTCCTCCTCATGTGCTCCTCTTCTCCTCTCCTGGTAGATGGAGCTGCCATATTCTCCTATTAATAGTACGAGAGAGATGTAGGGGAGAGATGGTTCTAGGGGGGAGGGAGAGAGAGGTGGGGAGAGAGAAAGGGGTAGAGGAGAGAGATTACTGAGGAGGAAGAGAGGGGGGGGGGGGAGAGAGGAGGAGAGAGATTACTGAGGAGGAAGAGAGAGGGGGAGGGAGGAGGAGGAGGAGAGAGGGGTTGTAAGAGCTATCACAATAGTAACAAACTGTAACAAAAGTAAACAAAATTTAGAAAAACATTTCATTCCGAATGACCTCACTTTCCAGGAAGAAAACACACACACACACACATACACCGTGTGTGTGTGACGTGTGTGTTCCATGAGTTCGCTAACTCTAACTAACAAGCACCGTCACCCCCCCGACCCCTGACCCCATCCTCTGCCCGGTCTTGTCAGATTTGCCAGGCTGTGTGTGTGTGTGTGTGTGTGTAAGACGGTGAGTGTGTGTAAGTGAAAGTGTATGAGAGTGTGTATGTGCCCTCCCTGACCCCCCCCCCCCCCCACCCCCGCCCCTGTGTCTCTGACACTGCACATTCTAGAAGACTGAGTGAGGGGAGCTCTTTATGCGCCGAGTGACCTGCTGAAAGAGCCTGCTATGAATGGACCGGGGGGGGGGGGAGTATTGTCTTGTCCCAGTAGGGGGTCTCTGAGCCGTAGCGTCTTAAGGAGGCGGTATGCGGATGCACTTAGGTCATGTGAACAGGTGTTTTAATCACATATCACATCTCGTGATGCTGAGTGTATACGCATAGAGTCAGGAAGCCCGACGGTTCCTCTTGTACCCTCTTGAAGCTTGACGTGTCGACATCTTGACCTGTCACAACATTACGCAACCATAACTTGACATGACATGGCACCGCAACATGACCCAACACAACCGTAACCAACCCAACCTAACCGTTACCACAGCCAACGCAACGCAACAGTACAAACCACAACACAACATCACCACACCATAACAGAACCAGGAGAGATCAGAAAATGAGGGGGAGACGGGTGGGGTGGAGATGGGAGGGGGGGGGGGGGGGGGGGGGGGGGGTGGGGGGGGGGGGGGGGTGCAGAGGAAGGAGGGTGACGGACAGGAGAGCAGGAGAGAGGAGGAAGGAGGGGAGAGCACGGGGAGGCGAGAGGAGAAAGGGCGAAGGGGATTTGGAGGAAGGGAATAGAAAGGGGAGGAGATGACTTGAATAGGAGAGCAAGGAGACAAAAGAGGAGAGCCGAACGGCGTCCAAAGCTCCTCTCTGTCCGGGGGACCACCAGAGGGCCGGGGGGGTCTTCTGGCTCCGAAACCACCAGGGCCCCCCCCCCCTCCGGGACGTTTCCCACCGGCAGTGAGCGCTCCCTTCGGTGGTGAGGCGTTCTGACTTCATCCTGAGGGGCGGGGGGTGGGGTGGTAGGGTGGGGGGGGGGGTTTTCGCCGGACGCCATGCGGTTGGCGCGGAGGACGTGACTCACGGCGTCACGAGTGGCGGCATCTGCGTTAGTTCCCCTGTCCGTCGCCGTCTCCGCTTCTGCTTTCCCCCCCCGCCGTGGCGCTCTCACGTGAGAGAACGAGCCCCAAACAACACGTCAGCCGCTTTCACAGAGATGACGGCCGGCCGGACGCTGCACCCCGCACCCCCCCCCCTCCCAACTGAGGAGCATTGTAACAGTCACATCACATCCTTTATACCTTAGTTATGTACGCCACAGTGTTGCGCAATACTTGATCTTGTCAATATGAGAGAGAGAGAGAGAGAGAGGGAGACAGACAGAGAGAGAGAGAGAGAGAGAGAGAGAGAGAGAGACAGAGAGAGAGAGAGAGAGAGAGAGAGACAGAGAGAGAGAGAGAGAGAGAGAGAGAGAGAGAGAGAGAGAGAGAGACAGAGAGATCAAGCAGTGATCCGAGGTGCCCGTGGACTGATGATTCCGGAGGCTTCTTGAGCAATGCTCTGTGCTCTCCGGGTCATGCCTGCAGGTCAGTGGGACATGGCGTTGTGCATGCAGGTAACGTGGCGCGACACGCGTGTTGAAGCTCAACAACACATGAAGAAGAACAACGGGGCCTCCCGCACGGCTCACATCCGCTCTCCCTCCTCAACTCTCACCTCCTCTTCCTCTCCCCTGCTCTCCTTCGCTCCTTCCCTCGTGACGTCGCCGCGTCGTCTGAAGCAAGCAGCAACACGTCTCTAAATGCCCAGGATTACGTCTGTCTGTCCTGACTGTCTGACTGTCTGTCTGTCCTGACTGTCTGACTGTCTGTCTGTCTGTCTGTCTGTTTCTGTTTTTCTTTTTCGTTTTGTTCATCTGCTTTATTTTGGGGTTATAGCATTAGTGGGGGTAGTAATTACTTGGTAGTCGTGTAAAGCAGTATGAAGAGAGTGATTTGGTGGCAGTGGTACACATAGATGCCTGGTACACTAACATCTAGTCTCTTTTATCCAAAGTGACTAACCGGCTGAGAGCAATCAGCATACAATCAATAGTGGAATAACTAACTGACTGTTTCCCCCCAATCATCTCTATCTCCCCCCTTCCCTCCTTCCCTCTCTATCTCTGTCTCCCCACCACGCTCTCTTCTCCCCCCTTTCCACCCTCTCTCTCCCCCCTTCCCTCCTTCCCTCTCTATCTCTGTCTCCCCACCACGCTCTCTTCTCCCCCCTTTCCACCCTCTCTCTCCCCCTCCTGTCCAGACATGTCTGTTGTTCAGCTGTTGACAGTGTTTGAAACGTGATGTCACTTCTTATAAGCCAGGTTGTCAACAGAGACAAATCTCAGCATGAGAAGCTCCTCTCGCTTCAGACTGGAAACCAGTTTCAGCCTATCTGCAACTCACCCACCCTTGCAACCTAGCCCTGACTCACCCTAACTAAACCTGACCAACCGTAATTAAGCCGAGCAAGCCCTGATCAACCCAATGTAACCCTGATTAACCCTACCCAATCCCTCACTATCCCTGACTTACCTTAACTTACCCTAACTAACCCTGATTAACCTTAATTAACCCTGACAAACCCTGACCAATCCTATCTAACCCCGACTAACCCTGACCAACCCAAGCTAACTTTAACACAAATCTAATCATGTGTCTTTCTGATGTCAGGTTTTAGTTCTGAAGTCTCTGAAGTCTCGTATCGTTGTGATTTCTGACTGTGGTTTCGACATCAGAGTGTAGTTCTGTTGTCATGCTGTAGTTGTGATGTCCGACTTTAGTGTAGTTATGATGACATGCTGTAGTTGTGTTGTCAGACTGTAGCTGTGGCACCTTGCTGTAGTTGTGATGTCTGACTGTATTTGCTGTGTCACTCTGTAGTTGTGGCAAAAGCTGTAGTTGTGTTATCCTGTTGTAGTTGAGATGTCAGACTGTAGTGACGTCAGTCTAGAGATGTCCTGCTGTATTTGCTGTGTCACTCTGTAGTTGTGATGTCAGATTGTTGTTGTGGTGTCATGATGCATGTGATGTGTATAGGAGCTACATGTAACAAATAAACAAATAAATGTGTAACAAACACCCATGATATGTCACCAGAGATTAAGTAAACAGGCTGGCTTTTACAACAGGTATTATGTTCTCCTTAACGTTTGTTTTTGTTTGGGCCTATGTGTTATAATTAACAATTCTCCAAGCACCACGGGTTGCCAGATATGAAACAAATTGGAAAACAAACACAGTGTGCTGCAGTCATGGAAGCAAGCAAAAAAAACTGGATCAACCGAGATTGTTCTATATTCTAACTGACCTAAAAAGTCTCGTCCTCTTTCGAAAAAACTCTGTGGCCAGAGCCTTGCTAAAAGCCGGTCCAGCTCGGGGCTGAAAGACGGAGACAGCTTTGAGCAAAAGTCGGATTGCACGACGAATGCCACTCGAGCTGTCTTATGCTTTGACAACAATGAGCACCAAACGTTTTACATCACCCATCAACTCACACTTTACGGCCCCGTTGTCGCTCGTCATTGTGGAAATAGAATAATTGCGCCTGTTCCCAAAATCATTTTTTTCAGCTCATCTCGCGCTCATGTTCACTCAGTGTTCTCAACCTGGCAACCCGAGAACTCCAATAAACGCCCTGTGTCAATGTTACACTTTGTACCTTTAAGTGAAGAGCATGAGTTGAGTTACTGTGCCGCCGTTGTGAAGCTGTCTGACGTTGATATGAAGGTCAGATGTAGCGTTAAGTAAGTCGTCCATCATGATGATGTACAGCTACTGTCCTGTGAGAGATGGCTTCAGCTCCACCATCTCTGCAGGAGCGTCTAGCGCTCACTTCTACGCAGTCGGCCTCGTCTCATTAAATGCTGACAGACGAGGAGAACTGTGGGCTGTTATCTTCAAGCCCTTGAACCTGCTGTGTCTGCCTGGGTCCCTGGTTCCCCTGATTTCACAATGTGTTCAAATAGTGTGTGTGTGTGTGTGTGTGTGTGTGTGTGTGTGTGTGTGTGTGTGTGTGTGTGTGTGTGTGTGTGTGTGTGTGTGTGTGTGTGTGTGTGTGTTTGGGGTGTGTGTGTGTGTTTGGGTGTGTGTGTGTGTGTGTGTGTGTGTGTGTGTGTGTGTGTGTGTGTTTGGGTGTGTGTGGGTGTGTTTGGGTGTGTTTGGGTGTGTGCGTGTGTGTGTGTGTGTGTGTGTGTGTGTGTGTGTGTGTGTGTGTGTGTGTTTGGGTGTGTGTGTCAGGGTGGGGTGGGGAGGCTGGAGTCACTTGTGTTTGTGATTTTAGTCTTTTCGCCAAGATTTCCCTCCATAACCACCACGGACTGGACAACGGTTTTAAAGTGAGAGAAAAGAGAGAGAGAGAGAGAGAGAGAAAGGGAGAGAGAGAGAGAGAGAGAGAGAGAGAGAGAGAGAGAGAAAGAGGGGAGTGTTGATATGAGAGCAGGCCCTCTGTACAGCCACCTTTCATCTCTCCTCTCTCTTCTTTCTCTTTCTCTTTCTCTTTCTCTCTCTCTTTCTCTTTCTCTCTCTCTCTCTCTCTCTCTCTCTCTCTCTCTCTCTCTCTCTCTCTCTCTCTCTCTCTCTCTCTCTCTCTCTCTCTTTCTCTCTCTCACTCTTTCTCTCTCATCTGAGCCTGCTGGTGTGATGGCCCTCCACAGAGAGCCAATCACAGCAGATAAAGTGTCCAATCAATAAAGAGATGACTGGCGGCCAGAACACCAGCCCGCCCGCCCCTAGAGGGGAGTCGATATTATAGATCTCTTTGTACTTCTTTACAAACCATGGAGGACATTTCACACCCAGAAAATGGACTCATAACTCCTTTTAATGTATATTTCCACCAACAAAAACACTGAACAGATCAAAACATCAACGTAGGATATGTACACATACATGAGCTATAGGTGGCTGATAAGTGGTTTGTATGGAAGCCGTCTCCTTTAGGGGTGAGGTGAGGTAAACCAGGGTATCGGCAGCCATGTTGTTTTTCAGCATTCCATTCCGACAGTCTACAGTACAGATTACAGTACAGGTACAGCAGGTCATTGTTCTGCTACCACATGTAGGTACTACATAACCACACCTTCACCTGGTGGTGTAACCGCAACTTTACCTGATGGTGTAACTGCACCTTACCTGGTGATGTAAGGAGGTTCAGGTCCTGGTCCAGTAGCTGAGGTCTTCCCAGAGGTTAATCCTGACATTGGTCTCATTCGTCATTAATCATTATCATGAATCAATAGTAAATAGCATGACCCTGTGGTAGAGAACCACATCAGACACACCAGTCAGTGCTCTGGTGAGTTCAGCACTCGGTAAAAAGTTGGTTTGTGAACTTGTATCTCCCAAAGTCAAACACACTCTCTAGATCAATAATCAATTAGTCTGACCATGCAGGACAGACCAACATGTCTGGTATCCTGAGGACCACCTGACCACCATCTGACTGACCCTTTCTCTTTCTCGTCTGATCACCTTTCGATCATTGTCCAACCACCATCAAGCCCCCACATTGCCCCTATCCAACCCCATCTGACCACTGTCTGACCACCTTCAGATCAACGTCTGACCTCTGTCTGACCCCTGGCAGACCACCGTCTGACAACGGCTGCGAGGAGACCAGATGATATGCGGGATTTGTCTGCTCTCCCCACCAATCCCAAGATGCATAGCTGCTCCCCTCCTCTCTCCCCTACTGTCCCCCCTTCTGTCTCTCCTCCTGTCTATCGTCCTGTCTCTCCCACTGTCTCTCCTCCTCTTTGTCCTCATCTCACCATGTCTCAGCTCCTGCCTCTCCACTTGTCTCTCCTCTTGCCTCTCTCCTCCTGTATCTCCTCCTCGGTTTTTTAACCGGGCCTGTCGAGCGGTCGTCATCGCGTTAATTTACCACCAGATGAATCTGGTCTCTAATGTCATTCAAGTAGAGAGGAGAGAGAAGGGAAGTGAGAGAGTGGGGGAGGGAGGCAGTGGGGGAGAGAGAGAGAGAGAGAGAGAGAGAGAGAGAGAGCGTGTGTCTCCAGAGCATCTTGTTGATGTAACCCACATCTAGGTGAGGAGCTGACAGCGACGTTCAGTCGAACGTTGAGCTGTGCGCTCCGGGAGGCACAGAGGGGGGGAGAGGCGTGGGGGGGGGGGGGGGGGAGAGACCAGGGGGGGGGGGGGGGGAGAGACCAGGGGGGGGTTTGGAAAGTGAAGTCAGTCCAGTAACGACGTGTTTGCGGGGACAGGCCTGCTCCTGCCAGGACATAAACATGTCCTCCTCGAGGCAAAGTTCGCCGCGATAACGACCGGTGTGAGGCGTGTGTGTTCAGACAGACGGTAAAAAAACCCCACGCTTCTCCAGTGATGACAGTCATCTGCGTGGTAATGACCGGCTCCCCCATGTTTTAAGGGGCTGCAGTCTGCTGTTGTGCTCAGCCCCAGCATGTTGACTACAGAGGTGGTGAAGGGGGAAAAAAAGAAATCCTGCTTATTGTATTAACCGCATGTACTGTATATACTGTACACTAGACTGTACTTGTTTGTTTGTTATTGTCCTAATATATTCTATACGGTGCTTCTCTGTGCTGTGGTACATTTATATACAGTATGTGTGTATATACCTGTTTACACATGGCTGTCTTTCAGTTTAGCTCAACCTGAATATTTTATCTACTCATTACCCAATAATAGATCAGCCTTATCTAGAGTCCAGAGGCTGACGAGACTGGCTTTGTCTGACGGCTTCGCAGTGAGGTATGATTGCTTGCAGATATAGAGGGAGGTTAATTCATGCGGTTATATCGTGATTTGCTCTTTGGAACAAATCTTCGGGGCAGACAGACAATGTGTCTGTCCGGCTGGGTCGTTCAGCGTTATTCCATGCGTTCTCTTCGCCTGTCTGTCTCTCTGTATGTCTCTCTCACTCTCACTCTCACTCTTTGTCTCTCTCTCCCCCCCCCCCCCCCCCCCCCCCCCCTCCTCGCCCATGGCCCACCAGTTGATCTTGTACTTTGAAGTTAGATGAATCAGATTAATGAAGCCGGACGGATCAGGAGTCAGGCCGTGTCACGCTTCAACATGAAAGCCGAGGTCACCGGCGCGGCGTTACCGGTGCCTCCTCCCTGTGATCCCTCGCTTCTGCCCTTTAATGTGGGGATTGGAGGACCTACTGGAGGACCGTCGGTGACCGCTGACGCTGTCTCCTGTTGGACCTGTGAGAGGAGAGGGGTGGTCAGCGGGGGTCCGTTCACAGGTTAAACTCACAGGTTTGGACCGTTGGTGTGTGCTGAGCCAAACGAGCCGAACCCTGCCCCCCCCCCAAAACACACTCACATACACACACACACACACACACACACACACACACACACACACACACACACACATAAAACAGGCCGCTGCTCGCAAATCAAATACCAAACCATATGAACTCCCTCACTCACTCACTCACCCGCTCTCTCTCTCTCTCTCTCTCTCTCTCTCTCTCTCTCTCTGTGCTAGGGTGTGAAGAGGAGGGTGTAGCTGTAGGTGAAGCAACAGTGCGCTGACACAACGCTAATTAGAGAGACAGGGAGATTATCAGAGAGGCATCCCTGGGCTAAGATGTCCTCACCCCTGCCTGCTCCTGAATGACATGATGTGTGTTGGTCGACTCAAGCTTTCTTAGTATCGGTTATTGGATGCTTGTATGATTGGAATGTCGATTATTGTACTATAAATAACCATCAGCTGGCCCTAGTCTAGTGTTTATCTCACGACTCTTGTGTGGCTCTCCTCCTAAGGGGTCTCCCTACGGCTACATCCAGGGGCTGCTGGATGAGGAGGCGGGGTGAGGATCTCCACCTCGCGGTGAGACGCTCGTTGCAGCAACACCACATCACCATGGACAGCAACCACACTGTCCAGGCAGAACCCGGCCGGGACCCGACCCCCAGGACCAAGACCCCCAGGACCAAGACCCCCAGGACCACTCAGACCAGGAGCAGGATGAGGAGGGCGTCCCCTGGGCTGCCGTCATCTGAAGAGACGGACAGCAGCTCCCAGATCGAGGTACAGAGTCTTTGCCAGAGGCTAAATGAATCATGAATGTTCTTGTAATCCATTTTTCCAACATCATCGTGGGTTTCACTCTCCGGACTCCGGACCCACCCGTTAGAGAGCGCGGGATGCAGCTTCAGATTAGAGAGACGGTGTACATTGCAGCTAAATGTGTGATCCTGTTACAGGAGGAGTTCACCTTGTAACCTTTTGCTAGTATTTGCTAGTTTGCCAGCAGCAACCAGGAGCCTCAATGGAGGAACTTGACCCCGACGGCCTCCACGGCAGCATGTCTTCTGGTGTCTGCATGCAGATAACAAGCAGCATTATGTAAATGAGGAGAGCAGTGGTGTTCTGTCTTGATGATGAAGGAGGCGGAGTTAGATGGCTCGTTTGGCTCGTTAAGAGTTCTATTTATCTGGGCCTGCGCACATGGCACGCAGCCATGCTCAAAGATACACACACCTCTTGATCATTCGGGAACAAAAGCGCTACCTGTGGCCTGCCTTCTCTGTACACGCACGCCTGAACACTGCGCACACACACACACACACACACACATACAAACAAACAGGAGGACTACACAGGCAGGATGGAAACTGTGATGAACCCCTAACTCTGACCCCAAGCCCTGACCCTGATGTTCACCCCTCACCCTGAACCCTGACCCTGACCCCTGACCCAGTCTGATTCCCTCAGCTGAAGTCCTCTCTTTGAAGTCCAGACCTTTCCTTTTTCTGGTCCTCATTCAGGTCTTCATTCAGTTTCTCTTTCAAGTTGCGTTGTACTCTCTGGGGTGGCTGTGAGAGTATCATCAGTCGGTTGTAAATCGTTCAGCTGAAGATTTCTTCATGTTAGAGATAAGATCCAGCAGCACTTGAACATGACAAGAACTTGGCTGATGAAATATTTATACTTCTGACTCAAGTGATATCTCAACGGAAAATCTGACGTTCTGAGCAGACCGGTTCCCACGGGGATATCGGACAAAACCATCTGTTTATTCATTATTCTGCCTCACCTTTACAGGAATTCCCGAATTTACCGTCTGGGATCAGCAAAATACTCTTATCTTAAGCACATTCTTACAACATTTAGGGTAGCAATAAAATGCGAAGAAATGTGAAACGAAAGAGAGAGCAGGGACCGGATTTTGGTTTCCCTGCAGCTCCCATTTTATTTACATGTAATGCAAAGCTGTGGGAAACTGAAACTACTGTATTTAAAATAGAAAATGATGGGGGCGAACTCATAATCGTTTTGTTCAGAGGCAAGTCGGGGGTAGACAGTACAGAGACACATGTCATTAATTAACCCAGGCCCTTTCAGCCGCGAGTCAAACACCTCGATGTCCCTCGATGGCCGAGCTGTCGTTTGTTCACCAGAAGCTATTGCTCATAGTAGTAGTATAGTGAAGTCAGGATGTTGGTAGTTGGTAATGTTAATGGTCGGTAATATAAGTAGCACAGCTTTGGTAACGGCGTGTTGGTGGGCCTTAAGGATTGCCAGAGCATCAGGGGTCCTGGCTTGTCCGTGCTGGTGGAGCTGGGGTGTCTGCAGGGCTTCTGCTTCTAGTCTGCTTCTGTGCCAGGATGTCACCTGTGGTTTTCCCACCATGCATCTGGGTGTTTAAAACGACCCAGCTGCCCGCTGTTAGCCGGCAGCGCTAATGTCTTGCCTCCTGTTTACATTTAACAAGGATTCAACATATTGAGAGCGTGTGGAGTTTGGCGCCCAATAAAAAGTGATTTCCTGTTTCCTGCGTGCTTATATAACCACTGGAAAGGGTTATTTTTAAAATCTGTAGAATGGAACCCGGAGGCTGGCATGGAGTTGGTTAATCCCGTTAGCCAACTGATGAGTGGTTTCTGAATACCTTGTGTTAATAACATAGCACGTTAGCATAACATTGTTTTATTGTGTTTGTTATGATAAAAGAAAGGAGCAGAAGGGAGACGGAAGCCGATGTTATAGCGTGTCTCCAGTCCCGCCAGCCAATTAAAATGCTGATTAGAAGCCACGTGCACACACACACACACACACACACACACACACACACACACACACACACACACACACATCAAACACCTAATCATTTGGTAAGTTGCGGCCAATTTGTCGCACGGCTGAATGACCGAGAAACTGTCACCTTGTTTTATGAATTGACTTTCAGACCCGGAAGCCCTGGGTGTTGCCATAGCAACAGCCATGACAGCCACGCTGGGCTAAGATGCATAACATGAGCGTCGTCGTTAGCACAGAATTCAGGGATACGGGAACAAATAGGATGAAACCACCTCATAATACCCAGTATCAGTTTGTGGGGAACTGGGTTCCCTAAACTATGGGTCGCGGTTCAGTTTGAGGTGGGTCGCGGAACGCTGACAGTGCTCAGCACACTCTGAACACGCTGAGCACTCTGAACACTCTGAACACTGAGAACACTCTGAATAGTCAGAACACTTTGAACACCCTGAACACGCTGAGCACTCTGAACACTCAGTACACCCTGAACATTCTGAGCACTCAGTACACCCGGAACATTCTGAGCACTCAGTACACCCTGAATACACCAGAATTGGTGATTGTTTCATTGAATGAGTGACACACATAACCTGTCCTTTGGATGCCTCTGTCCTCTCTAACGAACTGTACAAACTCTTCTTTGGTTTTGTGTTTTGTGTCCAATAGGAAGACGTGGATCATAAACTACTACACTTCGAAGACATATGGCCCCACAGACCCCATGAGCAAAGAGTTCTGGGTAAACATCGAGCAGATGGAGAAGGATAAGGTGAAGATCCATGGAATCCTCTCCAACACGCACAGACAAGCAGCGTAAGACCTCACGCACCACACACACACACACACACATACACACACACAGCTGTCTGTCTGGGAGCAGCTAGTCTGGTCTGGGATCAGGAAGTCAGGTGTGTGGCACATTCTGATGAGGTCACACTGCAGCGATGGGGCGACAGAGTGTCCGTGTGAGTGATGGATGAAGACCGAGAGGAGCGCTTCTTCTCATTCAGCATTCAGACCCTCGCCGGCTCGCCGGCTCACGATGGATGCTGGCGGGGGAAGCGGGGGGGGGGGGGGGGGGCAGACTGCCCCTCCCTTCAGACGGCGCAGGGTCCATGCCCAGGTTCCTCCTAAGCTCCGGCCGATCAATATGTTGGATCAGTAAGTGTGACTGCTGCTCTGTGGGTCACTAGAGGACATTAAGAGGGCTAAGAGGATAACGAGTCAGCAGGAAGATGATGTGGATATTGAAGTGTAACGGGGGGGGGGAGAGGTCCCTCCACTCTCACACAGATGATTAAACGGCTTTGCCCCGCCACGAGGAACCTCTCGGAGGTGTCGATTCGGTTCCAGTTTTTAATCATCTCAGACGCAACGAGCCAGGAGTGTGGGTGAAGCGTTACGATGGGAAAAACACTGATACAGGATACAGGCCACCGTTCCACTGTGTTAGCAATTAGTCTGTAAACCCATGTGTCTGTCTGTCTGTCCGTCTGTCTGTCTCAGAGGGTGAACCTGTCCTTTGATTTCCCCTTCTATGGACATTCCCTGCGAGAAATTACCGTGGCAACTGGTGGTAAGTGAGCATTACATTCACATTTACATTTAGGGCACTTAGCAGACGCAGTCTCTCTCTCTCTCTCTCTCTCTCTCTCTCTCTCGCTCGCTCTCTCAGGGTTTATTTGACTCAAACCCACACACATCGTACAATGGGCAGTGAAGTGCTTCAACTTGCCGGCTCCTTTCACTGTGTTTCGGCCGCACCTGCAGCAAATAACACGCAAGGGGCGCGGGGTGGCTGGCCAGGTGCTGAGGATAATCACAGCTTTGCCGTTTATTAGTCAACGGTAACGAGTGACAGGTAATGATCGGTGCACTTGGATTCGCCCCCCCCCCCTGCACAAATATTTGCAGCTCGCTTGTTGGTTTGCGTGGGTCTACACATGTCACCGCAGGCCAGGCACTTTGTGTGGCGCACATCCGCGCGTTTCCATTTATGGTGGAAGCAGTGAAACACCCGCCACTGCCGCCGCCCCCTCTGCCGCCGCCCCCCTCATCCGGCGGGCCCCTGGACATAGCCGTAGGAGACCCCCTCGGGTAGCAGAGCCACAGAAGGGTCATTAGATGAGGCCCTGTTTACACATAGCCGGGTCTTTAGAGAAATGAATATTTCTTCCCGCTCCATTTTCAATAATAACATTGTGTACACAACATCGTTTTCAAGAAAGTTGTCAGTTACATCAACCCACATAATATGGCGTCGAGTGCCGTTATAGCCATGCCAAAGCTATCACAATCCTCAGAATTGAAAAATAAGTACCACCTTAACAGCATCCATGATAGCCAAACAAACTGTAAACACAGGGCGCTCACATGGCGTTAAGCATTTTCTGGCACATAGTGTGACGTCTGAGAGCCTAAAACCCTGTTTCTCCCAGTTGACATGGCAACACATAAACGCCGTTATCAGAAATCTCCACTTTGCCGGTGTATTTAGAAATAATCGTTTTCTGTGATGAAAACAGGGTTTTTGTGTAAATGAGAGGCCAAACCCGCAGGGAAATATCTGCGTCTTGACTTTGTGTAAACGAGGCCTGAGTCTGTTGACTGGTGGCTTTGCTGGCATATGATTCCCATGAGTTAAAAGCTTGATCAGACAGCACGCAGCTCCATCTTTTCTAAGGTAAAGGGGGCAATTAGCATACACTTTTGTACAGAGCAACTTACAATCAGTTCATTTGTGGGGTTAGACATGTGGACAGTTGGAGGAGGGGGAACAAGGGGATCGAACCGCCGACCCTACGGTTAGCGGACGACCCGCTCTGTCCACCCGCTCTACCCACTGAGCTAATGCCGCCTTTTCAGGCCTTTTCGCCTTTTCTCGCCTTTTCTGGCCTCTTTCCTCTGCACCTTCGTCCTCTTATCGTCGTGTGACTCAAATGTTAAATGAAGTTGGTCACAATCTAAACGAGACAACGATAGTTCATGTAATTGACGGTTTTGAGAGACACCTGTAAGCAGAGCAGAGTGATTCATGTGTCGTTAAAAGCCCCACTGCTGTTATCCTCTGTTATACTCTATCAAATGCCTTGATGGATACACAATGATTCTGTACATAAAAGTGAAGCAAGACGGTGGGGAAACAAATCTCCTTGTCTACATCAAATAAAATAGAGCAAAATGTTTTATGGTGATGTTTTCCCTAAATGTGCACAGAGGATGCTGTGCATAAAACACACAGAACACCCCCGTGCCGTGTGCAGCTGCGTCTGCTTAAAGTGACAGTGCACGGTATTCCAGATACCGCGCATTGTCACACCGAGTAAATCATAGTCTGCCGTGAGAGTCTATAGATCACATAAGCATACTTCAGGGGGCAGAGCCCGTTCCCTCAGGCGCGGTCCTCATTCAGGCACCGCATGGCGCTGGGGGTCGTAGCTCAGCCCCAGCGTCTCGGCCCGGACCGCAGCCCGGAGCAGGAGGCCGCGGTGAGGTTGGCAGGAGGCCGCGGTGCGGTCGGCTGGAGTCCTGACTGATGTTCCTGGGTGTGACAAGTCTCTCCCGATCAGCAGGCCCACTAAAAGGCCTGGTTATACTTCTACAACGGCGTGATCCGTAATCCAACTGCGTGACTACGGAGACCCCTCGAGCCCTCATAGTTCTCCGTCGTGGTGACGGATACGCAATGCAATTTCCCGCTTGACCAGTAGGGGTCGCTACGCAAGACTGGCCATGACCTTCACGCAAGTAAATAAGTACAAAAGGGAAAAATAGTTAAGAGGGGATCAATTATTAAATAGAAAAGGGGATACATTATAAATTAAATGCTTTTAAAAGTAAAAACCTACACAAACTAAAAAAAACAAACAAAAACAAACTATTTACAACAATTTAGTGCAATTTGCCACCATCTCTTTTAAGTTTCACAAGTTCAAGTAGGTCAGCTTGGCATTTTGGAGCTTTATGCGTCCATATAGTAAAGCGTATATACTGTATGTAGCGTATATATATAGCGTATAAAGCGTATATACTGTATATATAAATGGCGCTGCCAGTGTTTACATTGTGATAGAAGTCAAACCGGAAAAGTAATTCCGGGAATGACGTTTTTAGAGGACCAATCGCAGCCTTGCAGTCTCCGTTATGCGTTGACGGAGTGACGGATACTTAAAAAATATTTCAGGCCGACGGAGACGACGCAGAGGCTCTCCGTCAGGCTCTCCGTCGACGTAGAGGGCTCTCCGTAACCGACGTACGGCACTTTACGCAGGAGTATAAACTAGGCTTAATGTGTAATGTGTAGAATAGGGGGGGAACCCCCCCTCAGAGGGTGAGTTTCCCCTGGACGGCTGAGGCAGTGAAGGCGCCGTCGTGGCTTTTTCACCAGCGTATCCGCGTGGACGGTTCGCGTCAGGTCCTCTCCGTGATGTGGAGAGCGGGTACTGGAAGCTGTTCACCTCCTCCACAGGCACCCCATTGTTATAACCCTCTGTCTCTGTCTCTGTCTCTGTCTCTCTCTGTCTCTCTCTGTCTCTCTCTCTCTCTCTGTTTCTGTCTCTCTCTGTCTCTGTCTCTGTTTCTGTCTCTCTCTTTCTCTTTCTCTGTCTCTCTCTTTCTCTGTCTCTCTCTCTCTCTCTCTCTCTCTCTCTCTCTCTCTCTCTCTCTCTCTCTCTCTCTCTCTCTCTCTCTCTCTTCTCTCTCTCTCTCTCTCTCTCTCCTCTCTCTCTCTCTCTCTCTCTCTATTTGTCTCTTCTAACCCCAGTGTGCTACAGTTACCCAGAACCTGCTCCTCTCACCCCGTACGGTGATGTGTGTGTGTGTAGATTTAGAGAAGGAGGAGGAGTAGGAAGAGGAGAAGAGGGAGGAGGAGGAGGAGGAGGAGAATTTCTGCAGACCTCCAGTGTCAGAAATACCTTCAGTCCCATCCCCCGCTCCAGACGTTCTGCTCTGTCAGTCTATTTTCTCAGTTTGACAAACACACTCCTTTCATCTTCATCATCCTTGTCCTCCTCCTCTGAAAAGGAAGAAACCAGAGCAGCTGAGTTTGAGTTCTACCCATTTGTATGTGTGTGTGTGTGTGTGTGTGTGTGTGTGTGCGATTGAGTGAGGTGTGTACACCAGGTGTGTACAGACAGCAGATCAGTAGAGATTAACCTGTATACTTAACCATTATAGACCTGTATAGACCAGTCTGAACCAGGAAAGGCCAGCCTGTACCAGTATATACCAGTCTGAACCACTTTAACACAATTTGAATCAGATACACACACACACACACACACACACACACACACACACACACAAACACGCACACACACACACACACACACACACACACACACACACACACACACAAACACGCACACACACACACACACACAGCAGCATGGCTACAGGCGCAGTGTTTGGATTGCCGTCTAGCTGACTCATGGCCGGGTCGCGATTGCCAGAGAATTCAACTGAAAACTGAAATAGTCGGTGAAAAACACTCACTCAAACACCCGCGCACACACACAAACACACACACACACACACACACACACACACACACACACACACACACACACACACACCTGTCCATTTCCGTTGCACACCCCAACTGTCTTCACTCCCTTCACACTCAAATCATAACATGACCTTTAACCCCAGACCTTGTCTTTGAGTCTGCCCTGCGGCCCCCTCCCTCCCTTGTGACTGATGTGGAAGTCCGATACCAGACTGGAGGCGGTGCGTCGGCTCCTGGCTCCTCTCCCCACCGCTAAATGTTTCCTCTCTGATGAGGCGCGATAGCGCTGCGGCGGGACCTGAATATTTCCTTGTGAACTCGCGCTGTCAAAACATTGGTTTCCCGTCGGAGAGCCGGTGAAAGTGGAGACCCCCGCTGTAGGGTTCAGACAAAGGCGCCTCCAGTAAGCGACTCGGGGGGGTGTGGCTGGATGCTGCAGCCGGATGACTGACGGGTTCCCAACTTTGTGAATAGGAAGGTTCTCTGCCCGAGTGTCTGGTACTCCTGAATACGGGGGGCTGACGCCTGTGAGCAGCTAACGGCTAGTGACAGCTGGTGGCTAACGCCAGCTAATGGCTAGGGGCTAAGGGAGTGCTAGCCTGGCCTCAAGCTACGGAGAAATACTTTTGGTTCTCAGTGTTTCCACGAACACCCACATAGCTGCCCACAAACAGGCACGCGCACACGCACGCACACACACACACACACACACACACATACACACGCACACACACTCAGCAACACACATGCACACACTATTTAATATGGCAGTATATCATACACTATATCATTATATAATATAGTGTATGATATATTGGATATAAAATGTGATAACAGCTGAATCTGCAGATCCTTCTTCAAATTCTCTTT
The DNA here is from genome assembly GCA_036785325.1 of Urophycis tenuis. Classification (NCBI taxonomy): domain Eukaryota; kingdom Metazoa; phylum Chordata; class Actinopteri; order Gadiformes; family Phycidae; genus Urophycis; species Urophycis tenuis. The sequence goes on from JAXIVH010000009.1 coordinate 6,121,788, forward strand.
TTGTCCAAACAATACACTCCTAAAACTAGAGCGATAGAGAGATGGGAAGAGAGATTTTCTCTGATTATTGATTATTAGTTAGTATACACTATTGTTATTAGTTGTTGTGTCTTACTTTTTTTTTTGCAACCCTTGTGTTTGTATTTGTTATGTTGAAACAGGTTGCCAGTTTTATGTTTTATAGATCGTGTAGATGAAACCTTCACGCCAATACAGCATTTTGAATTTAGAATTGACCGAGAGAGAGAAGAGAGATGAAACGTCTGTGTGTGTGTGTGTGTGTGTGTGTCAGGGTTCATCTACACCGGTGATGTGGTCCACAGGATGCTAACGGCTACTCAGTACATCGCTCCTCTCATGGCGAACTTTGACCCCAGCGTCTCACGGAACTCAACCGTCATCTACTTTGACAACGGTAATTCAAGTTTTGTAGTCTAAAGTTATGTGGTTTCAAGTTATATGGTATGACGTTGCATGGCAGATTTGCATAACATAAAGTGATGTGGTAGGGTTATGGGGTTCAAAGTTGTATAGTAGTTATATTTTAAAGGTAAAAAATAGTTAGGTATTATTGTTAAATGGTATACGTAATTAAATATGATAGTTTTTGGTAAAGTTCCATGGTTTAAATACTTTTATATTATAATGATATGGTATAATGTCGTAAAGCTGAGTTTTATATGGTGGGGAGTTGCTATTGGTGGCGTGCTCTGTGTGATGTCATGCTGTTTTTTTTTAACCCATAATGCAATCTGATCGGCCCCAGACACAGACAAGAAATAGTCAGACACTCAGACACCAAGCTGTCTTGTCTTTCTGTATGTGTTCCATTTTCTCTTTTAATTAAATGTAAATAACTTCCTGGATTAAGAGTGAGACTGAGTTAGTTAGTTTGGAAGAGAGAGAGATGGAGAGGGAGAGAGAGAGAGGGAGAGGGAGAGGAGAGAGAGAGAGGGAGCAACCAGAAGAGAGATTGAAGGGGTAGATAGAAAATGAGGCATAGACAGAGACAATTTAAATGTTTATTTTCCATGCTTAGTTGTAGACAGTACTACAGCCACATAGTATTAAGTAATATGGCAACAGAGTATTAAGTATTACAGCCACATAAGTACTGCAGCCACAGAGTATTACGTACTACAGCTGCAGAGTATTAAGTACTACAGCAACAGAGTACTCAGTACTACAGCCTCAGTGTATTAAGTACTAGAGCCACAGAGTATTAAGTACTAGAGCCACAGAGTATTAAGTACTACAGCCACAGAGTATCACACTCCTAAGGTGTAGTGTTGGTGCAGCTGTCATTGTGGTTTTGGGGCGAAGCTCCATCAGAGCTATCGACCCGCCGTGTTAAGCTTTATGAGCCTGGAGCACGCCAACTCACCTGATAGGACCACGGACAGCACATCCGTCATGTCCTCCGTGAGGTCCTCAGTAATTCAGACAGGACAGCAACATCAGGATCCCTGACTGGAACACGAGTTGTGGACCGCACAGCGCTCGGGTCGGAGATGAGGTGGTCGTGTTGTGCTTCTGTTTAGTTCTGTAGGAGCAGGCGTGTTTGGGTGTGTTTGTGTCCGTGTAGTAAGACCAGAGTGCGTCTGTGTGTGTGTGTGTGTGTGTGTCTTTGGTTCCACAGTGTGTGTTGTTTATTCAATGTGTTCTATGGTTGTGCAGGAACAGCCCTGGTGGTGCAGTGGACCGCGTGCGCCTGCAGGACCTGAACCACCTGGGCAGCTTCACCTTCCAGCCTCGCTGCACCGTGACGGCAGGATCGTCTTCGCCTACCAAGAGGTCAGAGGTCATCTCCATCGCCGGCGTTGTCCACCTCAGGCTATTAGGTCTTAGAACACAGGGCAGGGAGACAGCTATAGGGGCAGAACGGTAGACAATGAGACAGGTAGTAAGACACACAGTGATACAGTGAGACCGGTAATGAGAGAGTTAGATAGTGAGACAGGTAGTAAACCAGACAGTGAGACAGACAGTTAGACAGCTAATGTGACAGAGTGTAAGACCTTT
>JAXIVH010000009.1:6124009-6221509 GCA_036785325.1 Urophycis tenuis
GATTCTGGTCCCCGGGTGGCTCTGTTCCCCGGATGGTTCCATGAGCTGCCGGTTGGGAAACTCTAAACTCTCTGAGAAGTGGGTGGAGGCCTACAGCTATAGCCAACCCCTGAGTACTCTCTGTTGAATTATGCATGTTGGACCATATTTATAAGAGTCATTGGAAATTCCATAATTAATTGATGTAATTAAATCTCTTTCTCCCTCTGCCTTATCTGCCCCCATACTCCCTCTCTCTCTCTCTCTCTCTCTCTCTCTCTCTCTCTCTCTCTCCACAGATGACACAAGATTGCCCTACACCTCAAAGATAGTGGAGGTAAGCGACCAGGGAACACATTGACTATAAATATCAATATATATTGCCTATTTGTGTTTTAAATGGTTTGTGAGACACCATGACTGTGCACGAAAATCTCTACAGAAAATGTGGGGAGAGACAGAGAGAGAGAGAGAGAGAGAGAGAGAGAGAGAGAGAGAGGTTGTGAAATCAGATTATCTGACCGCCAACATGTCGCTCTCTTCAGCGTTTCCATGGAAACTACCGCTGCATACCAGCGTCTGAAAAACGTCCCACGGTTTCCTTTAAAAAAAAAACCCAGGGTGCCGTCCAGGTGTGAATACATACATCATGAACTGAGGAGAAACTAATAGCCACTTCAGCATTTGGAGGATTATTAAACCCACTATTCAAGGCTGTGAACGCTCAGGAGATGGATTCCCTGACGACGCTCCACTCATTCACTCAGGGTTGTAGAATTAAGTTTAAGTGTTGTAATATTTTAGCACTTGGCATAGGGGCGGCCAAGGTTTTGAAGAGCGTTTGTTTTTGTCTGGCTGGCCGCGGGATAGGAAGGTGTTTTGTGGTCTCCCCAGCTCAGAACTGAGTCAGGGTCCTGGGGTAGACCAAGACCCAGGCAGGACCCTCCACCAGCCCCATGAAATATTCACACTCACAATGCTTTGTTAATCCCTAGGGAATTGTTTGTTTCTGTTTCTCTCCTCAAGATTTTATGTTAGAATGAGTTCATAGAATTGAAATAAAATATAAGTACATGAACAGTATATGAACACAGAAATACAGTTAGGAATACAAACTATTCGAATCACTCAAAACAGAAGATAGCCCCAAAAGCATGACACTAAAATGATCAGGTAAGTTCAAAGGGTAATCGACAAGGTTTGATCGAGGAACAGGCAAGGGTCAAAACCAGAAGATCAATCCAATCAGATAAAAAGAGGCAGTGGTCAGGCAGAGAATCAGAGTCCAGAGAACCAGCTGAAGATTCAGAGTTCAGAGAAACAGATGAAGAATCAGAGTCCAGAGTAACAGGTGAAGAATCAGAGTCCAGAGAAACAGGTGAAGAATCAGAGTCAGAGTAACAGGTGAAGAATCAGAGTCCAGAGAATCAGGTGAAGAATCAGAGTCCCGAGAATCAGGCAGAAGTTCAGAACGTGTGATTCCAAAAGACATTGTGTCAGAGGACAGAGATAAATGTCTTGTACATATGCTGGGCAACTAATAAGGAACAGGAATTATTCAGCGGGGGGTAGACAATTGCAGATAGGAACGGAAGTGAAGTCTCTGAAATGAGAACAGAGCTGAGTATAGCAAAAATAAAACAGGAAATGATGAATAACTTAAATACACTCCAAAGCGTTCGCCGAGGATGCATGGCAGAAACGATTTAAAGAAACCGTTTCTCCTGCTGGGGGAAAACGCTAACAGACGGGAGCGCATTTCCATTTCGCTGTGTGGCTTAAAACACAGCCGAGATTAGATGGCGTTTCTCGCGCGGTTTAAATGTATTTTATGGAAATGCGACGCAAGTTGCCTGCCTGTACATTGTTTTGTTTCCAAACGCTGTGTGCATACAAAACCTGGGAGGACACACCACAGAACCCCAGAGGGGCTTAGCTGCATGCACCTCGCGGGGGGGCAGGGGCAGATCAATAAGCTCTCCTGCAACCAGCCAACCAGTAGCCAGGGGTGAGGAGGAGGAGGAGGAGGAGGAGGATGAGGAGGAGGAGGAGGAGGAGGAGGAGTTGAGGAGGAGGGAAGGGGAGAGGAGATGAGAGAGAGGAGAGGACAGGTGCGGGGCAGGGCTAGGGTTGGGAGTGGTCTTTGTTAGATGGATGGCCAGCTAGATAAATATTACAGAGCTTGCAAGATTTTGGGGAAATGTGTAGGTGACTAGCAGTTCAAAGCTCACTGCTCGCACATTTCATATTTTTCGTTGATAATCTTTCAACCGAGAACAGCGACACACAGCTTCGATTCCTCAGGACAGCAATAATAACAAACAGTAAAAAATGTTACTAAAGGGTTGGACCGGACTCCTGTGCAATTGCTTCCCAATCACGGACACTTTCTGCTCGGCTTGCAAGCAAGCAACACAACAGCTTATCTCTCTGAGTTGAGCTTCAAGAGAAAACAACATGAACACACCAAAACACTTGACCACACGGTAATGAGAACACTGTTTCTGCTGCTTGATGTCGGACAGGGAGCAGAATCAAGAGCATTCAGGTCTGTGGATGTGGACGTGTCTGTGTACATCAAGTACACCTCGGGGGCTTGTGTCTCAGCTTCATGCTTTCTCAAACCACCGTTTCATTTCATCCGCAGTACAAGGAACTTCCATAATGAGTTTACAAGACAAATGCAGACAGCAAACAGCAGTAGAAGAGCAATAGAACTTGGACAGCCGTTGCTGGCTGAGGAGTGCCCCCTATTGGCTGAAACAGAAAATAAAAAGGCGTGTGTGATTGCCTTCCTAACTGTATGTGTGTGTGTCTGCTTGTCTGTGTGTTTGTGTGTGTGTCTTGACTGTCTGTGTGTTTGTGTGTGTGTGTGTGTGCCTGTGTGTGTGTGTGTGTGTGTGTGTGTGTGTGTGTGTGTGTGTGTGTGTGTGTGTGTGTGTGTGTGTGTGTGTGTGTTTGGGTGTGTGTGTGTGTGTTTGGGTGTGTGTGTGTGTGTGTGTGTGTGTGTGTGTGTGTGTGTGTGTGTGTGTGTGTGTGTGTGCTTGTCTGTGTGTTTGTGTGTGTGTGTGTGTGTGTGTGTGTATGTGTGTGTGTGTGTCTGTGTGTGTGCCTGTGTGTGTGTGTGTGTGTGTGTGTGTGTGTGTGTGTGCCTGTGTGTGTGTGTCTGTGTGTGTGTGTGTGTGTGTGCCTGTGTGTGTCAGCAGCACCAGACAACGGTGCAGTGCAGAGGGTGTCTGGGACACGCCCTGCCCACACTGGCCTGATCCTGGGTGTCATCATGGTGATAGTTGTCATGGCGGCGGGGGCGTTGCTCAGCCTGTACATCTACCACCACCCCACCTCGACCACCGGACTGTTCTTCATCGAGGTCAGCCCCCACCCTCCTCTTCCTCTTTTGCACACACCCGCAATCGCGCTATGCTCATTCTCTAGTTGAAAAACCATGTCGCGAGTTTTCAGATGTGCCTGTGTGTGTGTGCATACCTGTGTATGTGTGTGTGTCCGTATCTACCGTATTAACTCACCGTGACCCTGTGACCCCCCCCCCCCCTTCCAGAGGCGTCCCAGACGATGGCCCGCGATGAAGTTCTACCGCGGGTCAGGTCGCCCGGCTTACACTGAGGTGGAACCCACCGGACCAGGGAAGGAGGTCTTCATGGACCCCGAACAGTTCTGAGACCCCGCCACCCCTCCCCCACCCAGGACCAGCAGAGACCAGGACCAGCCTGCTGACAGGGTTCAACCTCTCTGTTTCCATAGCAACCAAAGAGGGATTATTGTGGACGAGTAGACCTGGTCCTGGACCTCTCATCTGGACCAGCCGGAGACCTGGGCCCTGTTGCTACGACGACCAGCTCTGCACCGGATGGCGGCTGGGAGGGGAGGGTGCTGGTGACATCATGGGTACCGGGGGTGGGGGGGGGGGGGGGGGGGGGGGGGTAGAGTTCTATATGATCTATATTTTCACAAACAAAACGCATTCGATTACTTCGACTGGGGTGAACGGCTTTCTTATATTCATTCGATAGATTTTTTTTTCGATTTGTTTCCTTTTCAAACTCTAGGCAGTTCTTGCACCAGGGGGGGCTGATATATTACGATGAATTGCGCTTTCCGGGAGCTAAGCTAGGCTAGGGGAAGCTACATTGCAGTGGTATCAACTACCTATACTGTATTTCACGGCCACAACTAGCTTAAAGAGCTGTAAAACGTATCGTACGTACCAGCTTAAACTAGCTATTACCATCAAAGGTGGCTAAAACTAGCTATTCAGATCATATGTACCAGCTAAAACTAGCTTAAAAATCACGATCGTACATAGCTGTTAGAACTAGAGAACTTTTACGATTGGACGTAACAGCTGGCTCTAGCTAGCTCAGCCATGCATAGAATATAGTGGAAGACTAAAGTGGAAGTCTCGAAAATCTCCAAAGATTTAAATTTAAATAGATGTCAGTTCAGTTACTATCACCGAATGAGGTAACACAATGGTGATTGATGGCCCACTGCCCTTGCATTTGCAGTAGCTGATATCGTAGCATTATCAATGTTACAAACGGGGTGTCAGTCAGGCGAATTTCACACTGTGCATTCAAGTTGCAAGCGACACAGTGACGCATTGTCCATCACCCAGCAGTGGTTGTTCTGCCAGAGAGGGTGGTGGAGCTCGCACAACAGACACACTTGTGTGTATGGCGGAGCACTGCTTTATTTTGCCATAGGTGGCGCCAAAGAGAACGAAACAGAGGTCTTTGAGACTACCACTTTAACAGCATTCACAACATCATGAGTATGTTGGTGCAGATTGATTTACTGGGGATTGGTGAAGGGCACTGTGTCAAATTCCTGCAGTCTTATTTGAGTTGATTCACGATGATTTATGTTTGTTTCCCTGCCATTTCGTCCTTGACTCGAGTTTGCACAAAGTTGTCCCTGCACTTATAAGGTCTCATTTGACACAACTAATGCAATGTGGTACTAACGCAATGTTACAAGACAGGCACTTGTGAATGTGCACCCTCCATGCTGTGTTATGCCTGGGATTCCTTGATTTTGTTTGTGTAACGCACCCGCGTGTGCATGTCTATTGGAGCTGGCTCTGTGCTGTTTATTCTTATTTTTATGATCTGATAGGTGACCTATTTGATGCGCTTTCGTATCATTTGCCCTCTCATTTGCCCTCATTGAGGTAATGATTAGTGTACTCAAAGAATTTATGTGCTAGGATTAGGGTTGGGTTTAGTGAAACCTACGAAGCCTTTTGATGAAGTTAGCTGATGGCTAGCCTAGCATACCACTGTGGTGTTACCTATTGCATTTATTATTTTGTGGCCTTTTGTCTTCAACTTTTTACCAAAATGTGAACATTTCTGGTCATCGCGTGCAGTTCAGCCTGATCATCAAAAAAAAACATTTCAATGATTTCAAATTCACAGATAAACAGACAATTATTACAGAATTATTACAGATCGTCTCCGGGCATTCTACAATTTCAATGAAAAGGAAAAACAGTGCAATATTACATAAATGTTCATCAACATAACATCTGTCCAGTGTTGTATGTTACAAGGCATACCACAATACACCCTGTTTCCCTGGTAACAAGACCAAAGACTCAACCAAAATATGTACCTCAACCATTAGACCATCACATCCCATCTCTGTGCCGTGAATACACAACCCATACGTTATCCATAAATGACCCATACAGGTAGAGACATACCTATATCTGCATCTGGCTTTCCACCGTTAAAGCGATAACGGTGTGACGTCATTTCCAGGTGAATATTCAGGATGCCGGTGAAGGACGGAAGGATTTCGATTTATTTGATTGGTGATTTGCCGATGGGGCTATAGCGTGACTTTTACTTTGAAGCCCAGAGTGTTCTGGAACTGCTTGGGGTGCGTTTGTTTTACTGTGACTGGGGGAGTGTTGAAGACGGAGAGATGCGTTGCCCCTACATGTTTCTTGAGGCTTTGAGGGTTGAAGTCGACATTTATTCCCTGCTTTGCTTCTCTGGATCTGGATGCTTTCTTTGGTCTGACTTCTGGCCGTGACGCTGCGGAGGAACATGGATGATTTTGGGAGGATGAAGGTTAGACATGACATGCCGAGGACAAGACGAGGAGGACTTAGAGAGAAGAGTGGGAGGGAGGGGCAAGGAGAGAGGAGGAAGGAAATGAGTAGAGAGGGAGGGGTGGGGATATGAGGAGGAAGAGGAGAGGAGAGGGAGGGGTGAGGAGAGAGAGGGGCAGGGACAGCAGGGGGAAGAGAAGAGGGGAGAGAGAGGAGGGGAGAAGCTGTGTTTATCTCAGTGGTCCAGTATCGTATGTTTCTGTATTCTCTGTAACTTCTGGTGTTTTGATTACTTTTGAAATAATAAAGAACATTGTTTAAAGAGCCTACCCTAATATCCCCACCCCCCTCACACACACACACACACACACACACACACACACACACACACACACACACACACACACACACACACACACACACACACACTCAAACAAACACAAATTGTGTAAGAGTGCTCACATCTGTATTCATCTTCGTTGTTTATAATTATGTACTACATTATATATTCCACAACATAAAATATACCATTATCTCCAGCATACGGTCCAGTGCTAAAGAATAAATGAACATGATTGATCATCTATATTTAAATTGGCATAAAGCGCAACCACTACTATGGAGTGTATCACCTAGCACAATACTGCCCTCTAGTGGAACCGCTGGAAATGGCTGTTTTGTATAAGAGACATACAAATTATTATTCAAAAATAACAATGTGAATAATGACGTTCTCTAAGTGCAATGATAAAGAACGGTATTGAAAATGATTAGCTCGGTTTGTCAGCATTATAGTTTGAAAGGGATAATAACGTGTTGTTTGAACAGAAGTGACCTTTCCTCTGTAACTGGACACCTAAAGTATCTGAGGAACAAACCCACTCGGCCCGCCCACCCGCACTGCGCACGTTCACACCACGACAAATAAAGAAAGAAACAGTTGCTTACATTAAACATGAGTTTATTTCTGTAGAAAAGTAGCTGAGTGGATTCTGATTTTTTGGAGGAAAAAGGATATTAACCAATAGGAGTGAAGAACTTATTATTATGATGATTATTGTTATTATTATGATTATTATTATTATACCACCAATACGTCCATTCAGTAACATATCTACATAACTTATGTAAAGTAAGTATAAAGAAATCATATAAGGTAAGAGCTGCTATATTCTTAAGTCTAGTGCATTGCTAACTTCATTCATGGTAGCCATCTCAGCAATCAGAAAACATTGGAAGGTAACATGTTCAAAACGATAATTGACAGTTTTTTTTGACACCGGTAAAGCAGAGGTTTCTGCTGTACTGGACTAAACACACTAAACACACTGACAAACTTGGAATATCTGTAGCTCTTGGTGGGCTAAATAGACACAGAGATGGACAACAGATGAATCAGGAAGCTTGACTTAGTGCTTAGTGCAGTACGCTTTAGGAAACATGCTGTCTTAAATTTTGGTCACTATAGATGAGAATCTTTTAGAATCCCTTGTCTTAACATGTCAGCAATAAGTTAGTGCACTTCTGCCATGAGAGCAGACATACAGGAGAACACACAGAACATTCGATACCAGGGGACATCCCAGAACATACCTGACCAGGAGGAAAACACAAGTGACTAGAAGGACAGCAGTCAGGGACGACGTTTTGTTTTCCTGAGTAACGTGTTTCCTCGTCAGAGGTACAAGGGGGCGAACAACATGAAATACGCTAACACTAACAAACTGAAAGCACCCCAAAAAAACACATGAAATACACAAAACGATCAACTAAAACCAGCCAACCGTCCCATGTCTGGCCTTAACGGCGCCACATGTCTGCAGGCTTTAAGCAGGACAGAGGGTAATGACAAATGATCTGCGATTTCAGAATAGTAAGAGCATTACCCTAAGCACCCAGTATGCCTCCCAATACATTAAAACTATCAACATACTAAGAGGCGTACATTCAGCTGACTTTAGTAAACTGTGAGGGTTTTTGGATGGTCTGTAACTGATGGGTGGGTGGAGAAGATTTTGAGAAGGTGTAGGAGGAGTGTAGAAGGTCTGTGATAGGAGGGTGGAGGAGGAGGAGGAGGAGGAGGAGTGTAGAAGGTCTGTGGTGTGAGGGTGGAGGTGGGTGTAGATGGTCTGTCTGTGGTGGGAGGGTGGAGGTGGGTGTAGATGGTCTGTCTGTGGTGGGAGGGTGGAGGCGGGTGTAGAAGGTCTGTCTGTGGTGGCAGGGTGGAGAAGGCGTTTAGACGGTCTGTGATGGGAGGGTGGAGGTGTTGGAGGTCCATACCCTTACTGTTAGGCTGAACACAAAACACATGTTAGAATGGGGTTCACAACAACCAACGTTGTCTATAATAAGAGGTACACAATACAGCTTAAGTAGGAATATTGTCATATTCATAAAACATTAATATCATAAAAGAATGTTGGATTTGTATAATGTTCATGTTATTTCTGAATATATGAATAATAACGGCTCTCAGATCCTATTCTGATCTTCCCACAACCTCCTGTACTGCTGAACCAGTCTGACAGACCAGACGATTATTCATTCTAACCCACTTTAGACTTTATGCTTACGGCATTACACATTGTACACATTGTACACATTGTACACATTGTACACATTGTACACATTGTACACATTGTACTGTCCTCTATATTGTGTTGCCTTGCTGTACTATTACTGCGGTTACTGATGTTCTATTGTTCTATTATGTTCTATATCCAAACACACTACAGTCCTTTCTATGCAGAGCAGGGGCCAGAAGCGTTTCCACCCGGACGAATAAAGTACCGTTGATGTTTTGATGCAATGTATCGATTAAGTACTCATCGAGTATCGATGGAGCACGAGCAAATTATCGCTAAAGCACCGGCAATGCATTGAGTGTATGGACAAAGTACTGGCGTGTGAAGGTGAATCAGGGCGACTCACTGCACAGTCTGGGCGCCGAGTTCAGTTTGGGCCGCGCCCCGAGGTCCCGACCGCCCGCCGTACCCTCCTGGGGGCTCGGTCTCTCAGCTGCCGCCGCCGCCGCCGCCGCCGCCGCCGCCGCCGCCTCCTCCTTCGCCTTCTCCTCCTCCTCCTTCCCCTCCGGCCCTGCATTGGGGAGGTACACCCCGCCCACCTCCGCCACCAGCTTCTCCACGGCCTCCAGCAGGCGGGCCACCTGCGGGTGCTCCCCCCAGATGTTGTTGTTGATCACAAAGTACCGCTTGCCGCAGCGCTCCAGCACCCACTTGAGCTCGCGGCCCTCCCGCCGGATGTAGCGCTCGATGCTGATGTCCTTCAGCACCTCGGACCACGTGAACACCACCAGGGTGTGCCTCCACGCCCGCTCCCCGAACAGGGCCACGTGCTCCTGGATGCGTGCGCGGTCCACGTCGGAGAACATGCCCACGGGGATCACCAGGAGGAAGGCGTGGGCGCCGGGCTCGCACATGGCGGCGCCCCTGACGATCTCCTGCTGGTAGGAGGGCGGGGTGATCTGGGTGGAGAACCAGCCGGGGGTGTCCACCACCGTCACCTGGCGCCCCTCCACCTCCGTCTGCCGCTTCACGCAGAACTCGGCGGCGCGCTCCAGGCGGAACTCCTCCCGCCCCAGGATGGTGTTCCCCGTCAGGCTCTTTCCGGGCCAGCGCCAGCCCAGCAGGACCAGGCGCAGCTCGTCCAGGCGGTTAGCCGCCGCCGCCGCGCGTCTCTCCTCCTCGGGGTCCGGACCGTCCTCTGGCCGCGCGGATGGAGGAGGAGAAAGGTGGAGAAGGAGAAATGTTACATGTGTCGCTACGGCTAGCAGTCCCAGCTGATAGAATAATATGGAACACCTCGCTACTTCTCACTGTCCCAGAGGATAGAATGATAATAATCTGAACTGTATCTATATAGCACCTTTTTAAAACAAAGTTTACAGAGTGCTTTAACAGAAGATACACATTTTTACTGGATATATTAAAAACTATACAGTATTATATATAAAGCAATCCAAAAAGGTAGGGACGGAGAATAACCATTCCATTCAAAGGCCTACACGCCAAGGTATTGAAAATATGCTTGTCATAAACAAAAAGATATAAAATATAAACTAGTGGTCCATATCTTGTACGGTTCTAAGTCCGACGAATTTAATCAGCGATGATGTGTAAAGCCAGATGGAGTAAAGCATGAAGTAATGGGACTTCTGAAAGCCCAGTTCACTACACAGCTTCCTTCCTGGCCCAGTGACCCACACAGCCGGTCAACCCAGTGCGACGTCACGTTCACGACACATCGGTAACAATAGACCGATCAGCCATTTATTACACTCATATTATGATATATGTATTACATTAGTCCAGTCACGTTAGACAAAATAGCCCTGTATTACATAAATCTGATTATAATTGTATTACAATACAGTCAATGTATTATGTATGTAGACGTACACTACTACATTAACAGCTGCGTACCGAAACGGGGTTAAAGTTATTGAGCGACTCACCCGATTCCTGTCTCTTCGGTGTCTTACTCATCTTTTAGTTCTGGGTGTGAGGTCTATACGTTTATTACTTTGGGTGTATTAGTTTTTAGTGAGTTAGTAAGTTAACTCACGCAGGCATTAGTTTGGAGCAGGTTAGTTTCGGGAGGATTTCCTGCCTGTCTGTCAGCAGGCGGGGCTAGAACCCTGGACGACCGGTCAGCCTAGTGGCCAGCTGGTGTAATGCACTAGGCTTAAACAATAACTTGAACACTGCTCAGATGTAGTTTTTTATTACAGAATTATTAAACATACTTTTACCCAAGGTAATAAAACATAGGGTCAAGCATATGATAGAGGCATTTGCTCTATCAAAAGATTTTCTTTGACAAAATGTTAATGGATTCTTCATTAAGCCTCTATATTCTCAATAGCGTTCTTGTTTAGCTCACATTCTTCTGGCACGGTTCATGATTTTATTGATTTGAATGAAAGTATTTACAGCAGTTTGGCATCATGTTAACAATGATGCATAATACAAAGGTGGTCTGTATTTTAGGAAACATTGAAAACATACTGTATCATAAAAGGCACATGTACAGGTTATTCCTTCGTTTATGTGTATAAATTAATGTTGTTAATAATAATAATACTAATAATAATAATAATATAACAATTATGTACCAGCAGGTCTTCAAAACAATCAAAGCACTTCATATTCCCTGGCAACACTACTGCATAGTTATAAAGTCTTCATTAAAATAATGTATTAATGTATTTTACAAATGTGTGTGTGTGTGTGTGTGTGTGTGTGTGTCTCTCTCTCTCTCTCTCTCCCTCTCTCTCTCTTATGTAGCCCATGCAGCCAGTGTCTTCATGTCCGTATCATCCTCCACCCTCTTCTTGGATTCTGAAAAACAATAAATTCATTGAAATGTAAGATACGGTTACAGCCCCCAGCTTGACGATTACAATCTGAGATGGCTAACAACCACAACTTGTTGTGTTGTTTTTTTTACAAAAACGCCCTCCACAAGATCCCCTAAAGATTGCATTAATAAGAGATTTAAACTGGACAATGTTGTGATACAGATGGTTGCTGCAGCAGCTGCTGTTGTACCTGACCAGTTAATATCAAGCGTCAGGGGTCTTAGGTGCAACTTAACACATAAACATGATGCCAGAGAGGGATCAGAGAGGCACATACTGGTTCTCTGGCTGGAGGACCCTGATGGCATCCTGGAGCTCGGGGTCTTGGAGGAGGGCACCCTGGGGAGCCTGGCCATCTCCGACATCGTCTCCTCCTCTTTCTCCTTCTCCAGCTCCTCCAGCTCTGCAAGGAGGTCATCCTACACACACACACACACAGGGTTACAACACCCACAGTTTTCACCAACATCTTATACATCGTATCCATAGACCAATCAAAATGCTCGCAGACTCACCTCATCAAACGTGTCACCGAACGGTCTGCCAATAGCATCGCAGATCTCCTGAGCAACTTCCTGTTGCTCTGTGATGTCCTGCATCAGAGAATCTATCTTATCTAGGTCCCTGATGAAGAGAGACAGAGAGAGAGAGACATAGTGAGACAGAGAGGGATAGAGACAGACAGACAGAGAGAGGCACCACATGTTAGACATAGGGTAAGCTAGTGTCTTAATGCCAGGCCCAGACCCACTAGTGGTTCTTACATGTTCTGGTGGACCCCCTTGATGGCCTTGGCGGCGTAGCTCATGTTCTTCAGAACCTCCGTGTTGGTGCTGGCGTTCTCCAGCGCGTCCCGCTGGAACTCGATGGTGGACAGGGTCCCGTCAATCTGGGACAGCTGCTGCTCGTGGCGTTTCTTCCTCTTCAGGGCCTGCAGGGCGCCTGGCAACACCGGGGTCAGAGCAGGAGCGGATCAGACCAGACCTGAATACTCTTTCATGATACTTGTGTACAATACTAAAAAAACACTCTGCTACGCGGGAATAAAGAAGTGTTTATTTTGTCGTCATTCCTTTGGTGACCACGTGGTTACATGGTTACCATGAGGTCACACCCATGCAGGTTACCCATCCCTAGGCGTTCCTGCCTTGTGATAGAAACATGTAGGCCTACGTTTGTTTAGTGTTGTAGGCATTCCCTTGGCGGAACTCATTTACTGTTTAATTTGCGCAGCAGTGGCTCAGGAGGTAGAGCAGGTTCGTTCCCCTGCTCTTCCCAGCGGAGTGGCGAGGGGTCCCTGAGAGAGACAAGACACCTAACCCTTTCTGCCCCAGACGCGCTGGCCTGGTTGTCACCGCTGTTGGTGTACGAGTGTGTCTGCGAATGGGGGGCGTGTAGTATCGAGTATCTGTTCAGCACTGGCCACTGGTCTGAAGAGCTATGCGTTTTAAACAGTAAATGGAATGTGCTATATTCAGCGCACATTCAATTTACTGTTCAATTTAACCCAAGTGTATACAAACAAACAGTGCGCAACAAACCTCGCTTGTTTTTGGTGCCATATTTCTTGGCGATGGCTATTTCTTGCTCTATCTTCTGCTCCAGGTACTCCTGTTTCTTGGTCAGCATTTCCTCAGTTTCTCTGAGTCGGTGGATGGCCTCCTGGGGAGAAGAACCCGACTGGTGCTTCCTGGATTTAGAAGAACTCGACGAACCGGAGCTCCCTTTGAACATCCTTGATATTTTACTCATTTTGTCGGACTTTAGAGTTGCGATAAACCAACAGACACGGACTCCACGGGTGTACCTAACCGTCCAGCTCGGGTTGTTCTGCGAGACAATACCCGACGGACGACTTTTCAAATCAGTTCAAAACAAGCCAGTGAAAGACGCCTTTCACTACACCTGTCCGCTTTCATACCTGGCTGACGTCACGTGAAACCTGACACTAGAAATAAAAGGTCAGTAAAGACGCCATTATTGTAAATAGACTCAAGGTCCAAAATGTAGGACGTCGAGTCGCTATAAAAGAACAATCTATTTATTTAAATATTAATATTTGTAGGCATCTTTTATAGCATCTTCAAAGTGCATTATGAATATAAATTCATAAAATCACAAACTAACTAGGCCTTATCATTGATATTTGTATTATACTGCTATACATGCTTTCTGGTGTTAATGCTATTTTAACCTTATAAGATGTTAGAAACTTTAACTTTATAAGAGGGTTATAACCATAGACTGGTTATAACTCATGCCTTTAGGGTTACCCTAGACTAGAGTCCTTTAGAGAGAGGACTCTAAACATTGGGGCAGCGAGGTGAGGGTCAGAGTTCATGTGACGTCATCATGGCTGAACTAGACATAGGAAAGCGCTGTGACACGGAGTCCTGCAAGCAGCAAGGTTCGTCTCCCACAAGAGTGACTTTACGATAGCGATATGATTCCGAGTGTCCCTTTGGCTCATTTAGTTTTGGAAAATACAAAAAATGAAACCTCAACGTGATGTTGTGTTGTTAGCTCGCCGCTAATGCTAACGTGGTACGGATGAAGTCGACGCTGTTGGTACCAGTCTCCTCCACAGAGAGCGTTACGAATGGAAATACATGTCTTAGCGATAAACTCACCGATATTACACTCCAACGGACAGCTTAGGTAATCCTCTTTGTATTGGCAGGCCTTTTGGTTTCACCAAAAACAACGTTTTTCATGTAAGATGCAACTTTCTGTCAACATTTTCTGAAGCGTTGTATTTTTCACTTTTATGAAGTGATTGAATGCTTAAGACTTCTTGACAGAAAGCTGCTCCTACACTGAAGTGGCAGTAAACTACCCAGATGGGTAGTTTGTGGACGTCCCGTTAGTTGTTTGCGGCTAGTCGGAGCTCACGCTTGTAAACAATGTACTGTATACGGTTGATCTGTTGATGGCAGACTCCAGCTGGTACTGTATTGCGATGAGCAAAGCCGGATGATAGAACAAGACCCAGATGCTGGTACCGAGCATGTCCTGAATCACAATGGTTTCCTTGTCCTCTTTTTAGATTTCCTTCCTTTTGCGTGCGACTCCTGCGGTGGGGTTTTCTGGTAAGATTGGATTTGTATGCCATTTAGATTCGTGCCTGATTAAAGTGAAGTCCTAAATCACCTTTCGTTTTATTAGATTTCTAGCAAATTATGGTGAATTCGTGGTTCACGTTTTATTTTAATTTGCAGTGTTGAACACAGAAGTAGATCATCACATTCATGTCCAGAGGTAGGCCTCCTGTGTTTTAACATCATCATCATAATTCAGCCTTCTATATTAATATATACTCCATCTGTCCATTATGTGGTTTATGTGAATATGTTTGGTTGTGTATTATCATACTATAAGTCAATATGTTTGGTTGTGTATCATCTTTTGTATGTGAATATCTTGGGTTGTGTATTCTCCAGAAGCCGTCTGTCTCGAGAGACCTTCATCCGACTGGGGGGACTAAGAGTTACCCCTGCTCCTACCAAGACTGTAGAGGGAAAGAGCTGTTCCCTGTGACGTGTCCACACTGTGAAAAACACTTCTGCCTGCCGTAGGTACCCTCTTTAGATACCACTACTACTACTGTCCATATGTACCCCTCTATAAATACTACCACTACTATCCCTAGGTTCAGCTGTATAGATACTACTGCTACTATCCATAGGTTCCCCTCTATAGATAATACTGCTACTATTCCTAGGTTCCCCTCTATAGATACTACTACTACTACTATCCCTAGGTTCCCCTGTATAGATACTACTACTACTATCCATAGGTTCACCTGTATAGATACTACTACTACTATCCATAGGTTCCCCTCTATAGATACTACTACTACTATCCCTAGGTTCCCCTCTATAGATACTACTACTACTACTACACTATCCCTATGTTCCCTGTATAGATACTAATACTACTACTATCCATAGGTCCCCTTATATAGATACTACTACTACTATCCCTAGGTTCCCCTTATATAGATACTACTACTACTATCCCTAGGTTCCCATCTATAGATACTACTACTACTATCCCTAGGTTCCCCTCTATAGATACTACTACTACTACTACTACTAGACATTGGTTCCTTTTCATAGATGTTATTCCTAAATTATTCTAATAATAATGTTTGTAGTCCTGAGTTTCACACAGTGCTTCGAGCAGACACGGGTCACTGTGGTGGGTGACGCTGTCATGCAGATTCCAGAATATTGGGGACAGTGGAGGGGTGGATCTCCTCCAACAACCTCTCTTTGTCCTGCATTCACAGCCATCGACACCAGGATGACCACTGCTGTGAGAAACTGGAGGCGCCGAGACCCAAGATGGCGGCCACCAAGGAGTTGGTCCAGAAGATAGTGGGTGGGTGTTTCTTTTTATTACAACGCTAGATGGAGTTATAGTCTGTGGAACTTCCTCTTCCATTCTGTTTACTAGCAGATGCTTTTTAGAGAAGTGTAACCATCCTGTAAATCATCCTGTCCGCGTGGGTGCGTCTCTGTTTAGTGGTCTGCTGACGTGTGTGTGTGTGTGTGTACGTGCACGTGCACGTGTACATGCATGTGCTGACTCCAGACTCCAAGACCCCAGCGCCTCCTAAAGGACGACGAGGAGTAAAGAGCAGTGCCACGGCAGCGAAGGTGGCGTTGATGAAACTGAAACTCCACGCCACGGGAGATAAAGGACTGCCCCAGGTCACCTCCTCCTCCATATTATTATAAATGCAGTCCTCAGTCTGTCTTGAGTAGAGCAGCTTTTAAAAGGGAGTGTTTTGGGTCGCAGGAGATTGCTGACTTAACAAGCTCTCATAAATGTCCATATAGTAACTACTACTACTGCTACTATTACTAATACTAGTGACTTTGTGACTAGTGAATAAATTGACATTATGGGTACATGTTGAGTGTCAGTTGGGGTTACAAAAATGTTTAACTCAAAATGGGGTCTCAGGCTAGTGGGATATTCTCTGCAAAGATCATATTGGAGGGGCAGTTCACTGACATACTAAACACTGTAATATTGTTGTGTAACCAGGTGGAGAGGACGTACCTCCAGGTGTATCTCCCTAAAGAGTCTGCACTGCCCAGCCAGCCCATGTTCTTCTGCTCTAAGTGGAGTGTGGGCAAGGTGGTGGACTATGCTGCCTCTCTTGCCGGCCTCAAGAACCACAACAACGTACTCAACGCTAAGGTAGCATAGCATCATACCTGCTACTGAGCTAAACAAAACACAGCACAGTATTGACAGCTAAGCTAATGATGACAAAATAACTTTTAGGCCAACGTTGGCATGACAACAAAGTGACAGCCTGACTGACAGCCATGCTCCTCCTTTATGCACCACAGAGCGACACAGGAAATCATTCCTGCCTGTGGTCATCAAACTATACAACACCTCCCTCAGAGAGTCAGCCACTCCCTCTCTTTAAGTGGTCACTTATCACTTTATTGCGCACTTATCACTTTATAACTTTGACATTCAGTGTCTTCACTGAGATTTTTATCATTCTAATTTCAACTAACTGTATGTACTGTATGCACATTGTGTATGCTATTTATTTTACATATTATTTTTACATATTTTACATGTATTTTTACATATTTTTATATTTTACATTTATATTTCATGTTATATACTTCTATACTGTTTTTCTTTTCCCTTTACCATTTCACCATTCAACTGGAGTATTTGTAACAAAAGCGATTTCCCTCAGGGATTATAAGAGTATTTTTGTCTGTCTGTCTGCCTGTCTGCCAACACCGCTCATCTCTCTTCATGTCTTGTACAATAAGCTAACCAGGTGCCGACACTGCTTGTCTCTCCTCGTGTCTTATAGAACAGAGCTAACATGCCACCGGCTTTCTCCCACGTGTAGAAGCTGCGGCTGTGTCATCCTCAGACCGGAGAGGCGCTGCAGATGGACGACACCCTGCTCTCCCTGCTCTCGCACCCGGACACGCCGCTCCACAACGGGGGCAACGTCGTCTTGGAGTACCTGGACAACCACCTGACGGCGCTGGACAACGTGTCGTCCTACCTCCCCCACACCTAGCGCAACGCTGGGCTAGCTTGTTTATATTTCTGCTTTTATTAAAGTTTTTCACCGTTTCACCTGGCAAGCTGAGTGTTGTGTGATCATGTGACTGTGATGTCGTTGGTGGAAGGAAGGTACACCACTTGGAGATTTACATTTTGGGGCATTTAGCAGACAGCTTTTATCCAAAACGATTTGCAAAGAGTACATTTGTCATAAGAAGGTGAAACATTTCATTGCTGCCAATACAGTGAGAAAGTCAGCAGAACAAGTTTCAAGCATTTCAATTGCTAGGTTAACCATTGCTGGTATACAACATCTCTAACATCTCTGGCTATGATGAGATGAGATAGTCAGTGAAGATGGTCTCTCTGTGGAGATGGTCAGTGAAGTCAGTGAATGTCCAAGTTATAAAGTGATAATCAGGGGTGAAAATAGTTTTTATTTCTTGTGCACAGAGACTGCACTGAAAAATACATGTAATTTTTCATTATAGTCTACTTATCACTAGGACATCTTATCACTCGTACTTTTTTTTATCACACCAGTATATCGGTATATCAGTATATCAGTTTTTGATTATATAAATTAAATAATTATATAAAATAAATTAAACACATTTCAACAACACAATCATTTTAATATTATTGATAATACTTTTTTTTAGCTGAACAGTTGAAAACTAGCTTGACTTTTCATTTTGGACAGTGGAACAGAACAGAAAAATGAACGTTTAGGTAAAACACTTGAAATAAATTCCAAAGAGGCTTGAAGTAGCGGTCCACATCTGTTTGACGGCGAGCCACGCCGCTTGGTGAGTGAGCAGCTCTCCTTCCTTTGCCCAGCCACAAAGTGGATGCCACTGCTTGCACTCTGTTGATGAAGAAGAGGTTTGCTGCATTTCTTGTTGTCAGTTTGTTTCTATACTCTGTTATAATACTGTTCATTGTTCTGAACCCCCTCTCACAGTCTGCTTTTTTGTTTGGAAGACTTTGCAACAAACGTCTGTCTGCTTAAAACATTTTTAATTACCAGCTGCGCACGTTGGCGCAAGATGGTTAAGCAGTAGGCCTACGCGCGCTATCTATCTCGTTGTCTGAGTGAAACACTGCACGGAAGGTTCAGACACAATTCAGAGACAGTTCAGAACGAATTGTATGCAATGTGTATTGGGGAAGACGTGTTGCTTCGGGTCATTTGACGTTATCAGGTGTGGTGTCATGATGAAAGTGCAATTTTTTTTAGAGACAGTAGGCCTATATTTTTCTTTCCGGTACGGCGTACCCGTTCCAAATCTTTTCGTGGTAGGCTATGCCGTACCGGCCAGTACAGGTGCACCCTAAGTGACCACTAAACTGAGAAGTGTCCACTTAAAGAGAGGGGGTGGCTGATTCTCGGAGAGGTGATGACCACTGTGAAAAGGCTAAAAAAATAAATAAAAAGGCTTTAAAACTTCAATAATAGATTTGGTTTGAGAAGGTTTATAGAAACTGGGCTTAAAAAAGTATTTTAATCTTACTATATTTATTGCAGGTTTATTGAAACAAAACGGTTATTGTAGACTTTTGTCATGTACCAAATTTATCAAGATGAAACAACGAAGTGAGGCAGTTTAATCTAACCATTCCACCGGTTTCCCTATTCCAAGCTCCAAAGTCACCGTTTCAAGTGTAAGGGTTCAGGTGTATTTTTTATTCACTAAATGATTGATGACCGACCCAGATGGGACTTGAACCCACAATCTCCAGCTCCGGAGGCTGACGCCTTATCCATTAGGCCACTGGGCCGCGAAAGTCTTTGTGGCGGACAAACTATTCTACCACATGACGTCGGACAATTATGTGCTGTGATAACGCACGTAGGCCTATTGTTGCTTTCACAGAGCGAGGCTATTCATTATGTAGACATACAGTACAAGTGCAAGCTGGAGAACAATACATCTAATAGTGCATATTAGTTACCATTAACTGATAATGGAATCATTGACTTTCATATTTTTCACGACAATAAAAAAACAATAGAAAATTGGATCTTGGTGTCGATAACAAAGCGATGATGTTGGAAATCATTGGAATTGGTCGTAAGCTAGTTAACGTGAGGTTGTTGAATCAACATAAAGAGACTTCTCCGACCAAAGAGTAATGACCAGGAAAAGAGATCCATAATGACACTTGATGAGATAAGATAAGATATATTGTGTTGATCGGGACAATTACGAGCATCCTGTCTGTGTTCAGTATATTGAATAGTGAACTTTTGCACTTGTGCAACTTTGTACCGACCGTAACCTATTTACCCTATTTACCCCATAACCCATGTCTGTTGTAATTGTATCATACGCCATAGAAATCACTGAGCAGCTATGGTAAATAATAATTATAATAATTTGATTAATGTAATAATTTAATCTCGTAATTTTTAAATATATACTGCTGCAGCATATTCGTTTCACCCCTGGGGAATCAATAAAGTCTTATCTTATAAATAATTGTATCATACGCCATACAGAGACTGATTCCAGACCAGCTGGGTTAAATACACGGTTTCCAATATCCCTGTGGGTTGGACGACACTAAAACCAACCAATTACATCAGTTCCTTTTTAAACGAACATGCCCGCTAGCCAATTAAATGTATGTGGGCGTGACATGTGACCAAGGGGGTTTTATATGCTAATGGGCGGGGCTTCTTTGTACATCAGAACCAAGTAGAGCTGTTGTTTTGGTCGGGCTGAGCTGTTTTATTCAGTACGTTTCGACAAACCAACACCACATATTCTCGTTTTGCACGTCGAGTAGTTCGTTACTCAGTATCGTACCGATCGGGTCGCTTATTGAGCGTCTCGGTCCAGTCAGAGATCTCCGGTACTTAAGGGAAGGGATGCCGCTGCAGAGCCAACCTCACAGACTCTACACAGCCTTGGATTTAATTTCATCGCATTTAATCGGGAATAGTAGTTTTTCTATACAATTTAATTGTACCAGGATACATCACCCTCGACCGAGTGGTTTAAAAATATGTTTATGTTCAGCTGCGAATTAAATTAACCAAGCAGCATAAGCTAACAGTTAGCCTGTCAACAAAGCGCGGAACGCTCGTCTTGACCCTCAAACTGATCACTCGACAACGGCTTTGTTTGCTCCTTTTTTTGTCTCCGCTGAAATCAGTAATTGGTGAGTTTTATACTTTTATTCATGTAAATACACTGAACCAGGAAGACAAACGGACCTCTTTGGGTCAGAGTGGGGGAAGGGCAGCTCAAGAGAAGGATATAGTGGTGGCGCCCTGCGGCATCTAGGGGCGCTGTGGCTCTGTGGTTACACCGTTAACTCTTCTCACCTCTGATCTGTGGATGTCTATCTAATGTATGGAAATGCAGAATTCCGATGTTGATGCAGAAGTAGAGTGTTACTCTCCCGAGTCATTTTAAGTCTATGTCAATATCCAGTCCCAAATCGAACCTGACCAACGGTCCACTCAAACCAAGTCCGTGAACTGAACGGCGTCCCTGGTAACATATTCAGTGTTTGTTTATTTACAGACCGAGAAGATGAAACTTTTGGAGAACTCGAGCTTCGAGGCGCTGAGCTCCCAGCTCTGCGTGGAGACCGGAGAGTCCCGCATCCTCGGGAGGTAAACGTCAACTAACGGCACGCACACATGTTACACAATAACATTTCAAACACCGACATCCGCACGGATGGAGTATTGTAAAGTTCTCTAGATTGTTTATACTCAATTTAAAACGAGTAACATTCGTTATACTGAACGCACTAGTGTACTAAAATAATTCTATCCTTGATTCACACCTGTTACTATATTTAGCAAGCGTGCCCGTTTTGATTTTAGGTGGTTTCCTTTGATTGTGAGCAAAACAAAGTTGAATATGTGCGTAGGCAACATTGTACTGGAGCACTCTACAGCAGTCCATACTGGATTACAAGGAGGTGTCTTGATGTGTGTCTAGTGGGTCTAATTTAACCTGCAGCCGGTAGTCAAAGCATCAGTTGTTATCAGCGCTGTGGCCATGGGCTCAGACTGCTCCTCTCTGGGAAGCAATACAATACCTCAGCACTACACAGTACACCATCAGCACCACAGAGTACACAGGCGATACTACAGTACCACAGAGTGCAATGTATAATGAAGGTGGTGTTTGGTTGGTCAGAGACTAGAAACCGAAACCCTTGAACCTGGTGTAACCAGGTCACATCTCTCCTACTGATAACCAGAGTCGGTGGAAGATTACGCAACACAGCAGGTTATTGAATTTAGGACCCTCTGCCAGGGGAGTTGTAGTGTCGTTACGTAACCGTAGGTTGCCATGGTTATGTAGAGAGACGGGTGTTGGCAGACTGATAGCCAGCCGCTAGACATCATGTGACCTGGCATAGCGACCCAGTGTCCTTTAACACCATGCTCGCTATTAGGGGGGCCAGGACACACACACACAATCACACCCCAACAGATACACAAACACATGTAAATAAAATGCCTGCTGCTAAGGGGGAGGGGTGAGGGATATTTTAACTGCAGCCTCCTGACTCTCAGCACTGAGTGTCCTGTCTCTGGGTGGCTGGACTCTCATTGAGAGACATTGGACATGACCACGTGTACAAGATCATGTTTACCTTCACTTATCCTCATGTTAACCCCGGTACACCTTTACAATACCCCACAGACGCATTGCCTATTCTGCACATCTCCATTATCTGATCTAAGGATCTATGAAGCCTAATCCGGTCAGAAGAGGAACCTAGTTTTCATAAGCATGTACCGTCATGTTGCGTCAATTTACTAATGCAACAGGCGTGTCTCTCTTTCCCTCCCTGTGCCTCTCTGCCTCCCTTTCTCCCTGTCTGCCCCTCCCTGTCTCTTAGGATCGAGAGCTACTCATGTAAGATGGCGGGGGACGACAAGCACATGTTTAAGCAGTTCTGTCAGGAGGGGGAGCCCCACATTCTGGAGGCCCTGTCTCCCCCCCAGTCCACCAGTGCCACCAGCCCCTCCCAGTGAGTACTCCACCCTAGAAATCCCCATAACACCCCCCCCCCCCCCCCCCCCCACACACACACACACACACACACAGTGAGGACTTCACGCTTATAACATAACGTAACCCCCCCCCCCCCCCCCCCCCCCCCACAGTGAGGACATCACACTTATAACATAACACGCCCATCACAGTGAGTGCTGCACCCTTACAACATAACATGACATACACACCACAGTGAGTGCTGCACCGTTATTACATAACATAACATGCCCACCACAGTGAGTGCTGCAGCCCTATAACATGACATACACACCACAGTGAGTG
Organism: Urophycis tenuis; assembly: GCA_036785325.1. Classification (NCBI taxonomy): domain Eukaryota; kingdom Metazoa; phylum Chordata; class Actinopteri; order Gadiformes; family Phycidae; genus Urophycis; species Urophycis tenuis. The sequence continues at coordinate 6,146,823 of JAXIVH010000009.1, forward strand.
CTGCACCCCTATAACATGACATACACACCACAGTGAGTGCTGCACCGTTATTACATAACATAACACCACCACAGTGAGTGCTGCAACCTTACAACATAACATGACACACACACACCAGAGTGAGTACTGCACCCTTATTACATAACATAACATTAGTCGATATTTCTGCACAATAGACCAATTGCAAAGTAAGCTACCCTGCCCCTAACTAAAACGCAATGAACTCCATTATAACTTTGGGGTATTTCTTGCATCCCTACTGTCCACTACATCAGTTGTCCTTTTGTATTTAGTCCCAGTACCTTTCTGCTGCCTTCTGTACCGTGTTCATTGTATCTCTACGGTTCCAAGATGAGATTACCTCTGCATGTTTTCAGTCAAATAAGGAAGATGGAGGAGGTTGGGATCACGGCTTCCCATAGCACTGACATTGCTCTCTGTCTGTCTCCGTCTCTCCCTCCAGGCTGGGTAAGAGCAGTGAGGAGGGCGAGGACCCCCTGAGTGACAAGTGTTGCAGGAAGACCCTGTTCTACCTCATCACCACCCTCAACGAGTCCTTCAAGCCCGACTACGACTTCAGCACCGCCCGCGCCCACGAGTTCAGCCGCGAGCCGAGCCTCAACTGGGTCAGAACCACACAGACACACGCACCTAAACCAGAGCCAAAACACCTGCAGACACGCATAGAGACACTTCCCCATTGCTACGATATTTGCATGCGGCTACGCTAGCCCCGGAAACTCTTTTGAATTTTTTAAAGGAATTTAAACCTGCTTCAGAATTCCCCTCTGTGCGTCACTAATGTCTAATGCATGCGTGGTGATGTGTGTTTGTCTCCCCCAGGTGGCCAACGCCGTGAACAGCAGCCTGTTCTCTGCCGTGGGGGAGGAGTTTAACTCTCTGGGTCCTGAGGTCTGGAGCACCATTGATCAAGAGATCAACCTGCAGGGCTGTGACATATACAGGTATGTATACCTGCAGGGCTGTGACTTTAACAGACAGGAGACTCACCTGTAGGTGAGGTTGAAACAAATTATTTAACAAAAAAAATGTAGTTAGAAGTTAGATTTGATAAATGTTTTTTCTGTCTGTTAGTGCTTTTAGTCTAAATTATAAGGCTAGTTGTAGCCTATTCTTTCAAATGGAATTCAGATGACATGAACTAATGTGCACATCGTCGTCATATTGGGAAGTGAATTTGTAGGCAGCGGTGCTGAGCCTCACCTTTTAAAAGAGCTGTGGAAAACCCTGATAGGCCAATTGATTATTTTTGCTTAAGGCACAGAAAAGCCACAAAAAATTAGCACAATTTAGCTGCTTATATTTGAAAATCTATAGAACATCATAACAATCAGTCGTTGATGGGTCTGTTCTGACGAGTGAGATTGGACAATGTAAAATCTGAGTCAAGGAGACCCCTCGCGTGTGTGTGTGTGTTGTAATGGAAAATGAGTGTGTGTGTGATGGTCTGGAACGTCACCTGGGTGTGCGGGTGTGTATGTGTGATGGTCTGGAACCTCTCCTGGCTGTGTGTGTGGTGGTCTGTAACATCTCCCGGGTGTGTCCTGACAGCTACAACCCGGACCTGGACTCCGACCCGTTCGGGGAGGAGGGAAGTCTGTGGTCCTTCAACTACTTCTTCTACAACAAGAAGCTGAAGAGGATAGTCTTCCTCACCTGCCGCTCCATCAGGTATGTGACATCATGACATCACAGGCCACCTCACCAGGAGTGGGGGGGAGGGGGGGGGGACTCTGAGGGGCCTTGTGCTGACGGTTATGTTTCCATGGCAACAGTGTGCTGAGCGGGTATGGTCGGGATAGCCAGGACAACGAGCTGGACATGGAGTTGGAGGACGAGGAGGAGATGGATGGCTTCACTGAGGACCGGTGGGAACTGCGGCCCTTCATCACATCTCACCATATTTAATCATCACCTCACATTTATAATGATAGCTCACATGCATAATCACATTTCATCATCCTTTATCACATTTCATTGAGTCTGTAGTAATCTGACATTCTTTAGTTCTAGATAAGTCTATAGCAGTACTATGAGGTTCTGATGGTTCTTCTCTTTTCCCTCCAGGTTCCCCAGAGTTCTGTGTGTCTAACCTCCCCCAAGGACCACCTTATCCCGCTCTTTTCTCTTTATCTCTATCCCTCGTTTTCTATCATCTTGTTTTACGCTGCCTCCTCCAGCCCCCCTACCCCCTACCTGGAGGACACGATAAGGAGTTACCCTCAGACATTTTGAAGAGGGCAGATGTCGAGAAAGCCCTCTCAGATGCTATGAAGAGGACTGATGTTGAGAAAGCCCTCTCAGATGCTATGAAGAGGACAGATGTCGAGAAAGCCCTCTCAGATGCTATGAAGAGGACTGATGTTGAGAAAGCCCTCTCAGATGCTATGAAGAGGACAGATGTCGAGAAAGCCCTCTCAGATGCTATGAAGAGGACTGATGTTGAGAATGCCCTCTAAGATGCTATGAAGAGGACAGATGTTGAGGAAGCCCTCTCAGATGCTATGAAGAGGACAGATGTTGAGGAAGCCCTCTCAGGCGTTCTGAAGAGGACAGATGTTGGTTCAGAGGGAGCGTCTCTCTTACTCATGAGGACTTGTTTTCCACAAGACAGACCACCAGCATTACCACAGAGAACATGGGCTGGCCTGGAGGGCAGCTGGGCGGAGCCTATTAAAGACTATCCGCTTTTTGATCAGCCGACTGGCATATATATGACATATATTTTGCTTGCTTGTTTTTTTGTGTTGCTTCGTATGCCTGCCAGTGGTGACTGTGACGAGTGCTTCTCTAGCACCCCGGTCTCAGACTATATGCTGCATTGTGAACCTTCTGTCGGTTGAACTTCTGCCTATTTTAGATGAGAGTTGTCTTTGTTTAGCTTGTGTCCGTACTAAAGGGCATCCTTTTGTTTTTCTCTGTATCTGTTGTTCATGTCTGGCCAGCCTCTCCGCTGGTGAATGTACATTCTCTTTAATATGGAGCCTTCCCAGCTTCACTCCTTCAGCTTTTCTTTCCTACATTTATGGATTATTAATATATTTCTCTGCCGTGTTTAGAGTGTAGAAAATATATCAGAAATGTGAATAAAGTTGTTTCAAACGAACCAGCAGTGTCCGCTGTGGTGGCAGACACAATGGTGGTTTATTTTATTATTTGTGTTGCTCAACAGTAACAGAAGGAGCTAATATGTCAAAAATAATCTAATAATCTTTAACCCAACCAACAAGGAGTTTCAATTCAGCCTCTCACCTAGCGCTATCTTGTTTTTTAATGGAACCACATGAAGGTAGTGCAGAACCATTCTACTGTCATATATTTGGGTATTGGCCACTAACCAGTGACCTTATTAAATCTATACTCATCTGGAAGTAATGACGTAATAAGGAGAGAGCGTAAACGATATCAACAAGAGAAACTCAACGCAGCGCTCCCATGTCTCCCGATGGTTGTAGATCAATACCAGCTGTCTAGGAATACTACAAGTATCAATACCGACTGTCTAGGATTACAAGTATACTTTGTAGACTAATACCAGCTGTGTAGGAATACTACAAGTATACTTTGTAGAGCCGATACCAGCTGTCTAGCAATACTACAAGCATCATTTGGTGGAGCAATATCAGCCGTCTAGGAATACTACAGGCATACTTTGCTGTGATTGATCATCACCGGAGGAACGTCCAACATGACAGCACTTCGAAAGAGTACAGTACCGGTTCTCCAACATAACACAGTTCACAAATAGTGTGTAAAACGTCCGACGAGGCGGTGAGTTTACTCCCGTTCACTGATCATGTCGTCATCAGTCGGCGTCAGCGGAGTAAACAGTAAACACGGAAGGAGTAGGGTGTTAAAATGCCTCTTTAGTGGCTTTATTCTACGTCTTAACTGCTATAAGAGGCAATCTGGACGTATTCTTTGTGTGTTACAACCGGCCTATCGAGTGGTGTTTGACATTATTCTGGGAAAGGGTCTTCGCGTGGATCAGATTGCTGTCATTAAACTAATGTTAGCCTGCCCTGGAGGTTGTCAGGCTGGGTCTGGTTCGTGCTTCAGCCCTCGCTGCATGAAACATGATCGGCTGAGATATTGCGTTAAAGAAGCAATTTAGAACGAAGACGCTCCCCGCAGACATCGCATATCCAAAGCTGCAGTAAATAAAACGATGGTGCTCTCCCTGGTGGACCTGTGTGCGAAGGAAGTGGTGAGAGACCACAGCTCTTCTCCCTCCTGGCTCTGCTGCGTCCCCCGAGAACTGTACGACGCCCTACTCCGGGCCGCCTTCTCCGGCTGTCGGCCGCTGGCGGTGGGGGAGCTGGTGCAGCGGTGGCCGGAGCGACGGCTGAGGGTCGGGGACCGGAGGAACTCTGGACTAAATCCGCCCAACAGACTTTGCATCCAGGCTCTGCTGTTGGCCGTGGTGCGAGGCCTGTCCGACCACAGGTGAATTCACGAATATGTAGACCATGTATGAATTCCATTCAAGCATATGTGTTCCCTATGTTAACCGTGTGTGTGTGTGTGTGTGTGTGTGCGTGCGTGTGCGTGTGCGTGTGTGCGCGTGCGTGTGTGTGTGTGTGTGTGTGTGCGCGCGCGTGCGTGCGTGTGGTAGGTGCATGCTGCAGGTCCTAGACCTTTGTGGACTCCAGAGGGATGAGGGAGGAGACCCCATGGGGGGATGGTCCCTGACGGTGGCACTCTGCTCCATGCTGGTCCAGGCCCGTGCTGGGGTGCAGGCACGGAGAGAGGGTGTGCAGGCCCGGAGGGATGGGGAGGGGGAGAGGAAGAGAGTCCTAGCCATGGAGAGAGAGAGGGAGGGTGCGAAGAGAGAGAGAGCTCCATGCAAGAGAGAGAGGGAGGGGGAGCTTGACATGGAGACAAACAGCGAGGGCAGGGGGGTGGCGAAGGGCACAGAGGAGGAGCAGGTGAAGGGGGTAAGGAGGAGGATGGAGCAGGAGCGGAGGAGAGGAGGAGGAGGAGGTGAGGGAAGAGAAGGCAGTGGTGGCGAGGAGTCGAGGGATGGCAGTGAGGAGGTGCTACTGCAGGTGAGGGCAGACCTCTTCGTCAACGCTCGCTCCTGGGAGCGGGTCCGCACGGCGCTCTCCTCCCCCGACCCCCTGCGGCTCAGCTGCCGCTTCCTCCGTGTGGAGGAGCTGTCCGTCTCCAACACCAGGAGGCTCCTGGAGCTTGTCCCTCCTCAGGGCCTGCTGGGGGTGGACCTCCGCTACAGCAGCCTGGGGATGGAGGGCCTTGCCTCCTTGCTCCCCCTCCTCGCCTCCTTCCCGGCCCTCAGCTCCCTGCGCCTCCACTACTGCAACCTGGAGCTGCGCGGGGGCTTGACGGGGGAGGAGGAGGTGCTGAAGGAGGTGGCCCATGGTCTGGCTCAGCTCTCCGAGCTCCGACGGCTCAGCCTTACCGCGCTGCGCCTTCCGGGACACCTCCGCCTGCTGCTCAGGTGAGGAGGAGGAGGAGGGAGGGTCTCCGGTACTGAGATTTGAAAAAGATTGCTCTTTGCATTTCATCTCGGGAAACCATTTCCGAGGGGGTTCTGACTGAAGTAGTTGTAACTGAATGTCTGACGTCCTCCTCCAGCTCCCTGGCCCGGCCCCTACAGGTCCTGGAGCTCCCCTACCTCAGTCTGAGTCCGGCCGACCTGGCCTTCCTCTCCTGCTCCCACCACGCCTCCTCCCTGCAGCGCCTGGACCTCAGCGAGAACCGCCTGGACGCCTCCTCCCTCCCCTCCGTGCGCCGCCTCCTGTCCCAGGCCTCCTGCTCGCTGCAGCACCTCACGCTGAGCGGCTGCGGCCTCACCGACGCCCTGCTGGGGGCGCTGCTGCCCTCCCTGACCTGCTGCCGGGCCCTGCGGAGCCTGGGCCTGGCCCTCAACCCCCTCTCCCTGGCCGGCCTCACCCAGCTGGTGAGGAGCGTCCTGGGCATGGCGTCCCTCCGCCACCTCCTCTACCCCAACCCCCTGGAGGAGTACGAGCCGGGCCTCCCGGAGCTGCCCTCCAGCGCCCAGCTGCTGGACTGGCCCCTGGACGAGCTGCAGGACGCCACCGCTACCTCCAACCAACTGCGTCGCCTGGCCCGGGACATGGGCCGCACCGACCTGGTGCTGACCTGCGACCTCCTCAACTACCACCACGACCTCCTGGACTAGACCTCCTGGTGGACTAGAGGGACCTCCTGGCGGATTCATGGGACCGTCCGGTCTCCAGTTGAAGATCAAGATCAAGTGCCTGACAATCAGGTCGCTTTCATGACCTTATTTAAAAAAAGGATATTTTTAACTGTAAAAAAAAGCAAACTCTTTTTAACGAGATGAAAGGATTGTGAACCTGAACCGAGCGTGGTGTTTGAGAGTTTAACTCGTGTCCTTTATTGGGTGTTTTGACCGCTAGTTTCCTAAGCAGTGTTTGTAACATTAACCGTGTCCATGTGCTATGTCTTAATATAAACACTACACACAAATGGGTTTTGAACCTTTTAAAGTTTTTAACCATGGATGCATTTTGTTCATACTGTAGCGCCATTATGCGTTTCATGTTGTAACATTTTTTACATGTTATAAACGGTTTAAAATGTCAACTGCTGTGTCCAGCATCTTTTTAGTGGTCATCAGGAGTCATTGATTTGTTTTAGTACCAAACCACTACTACACAATATAAGCTCTTCTAGTTGAGCCAAAATAAAAGCCCTGCCGGCTGAGTTGTACTACACAATGAAGGTCCCCGGTACTTGACCGGGGACCTTCATTGTGTAGTACAACTCTGTTCCAGGAGGAAGAAGCGTGTGTGTGTGTGTGTGTGTGTGTGTGTGTGTGTGTGTGTGTGTGTGTGTGTGTGTGTGTGTGTGTGTGTGTGTGTGTGTGTGTGTGTGTGTGTGTGTCGGGGGGGGGGGGGGTCATTCAATCATCCAATACATTATTACGTTGATGTCATTATGATCAGAGAACCGTCTGTCTCTAGAGGAAGTGAAGGCGACACTAGTGACACTAACTTAATGCTATTGTGCTGTTCGGCTGCATCAACAGATTGGGATCTCTGTGTGTGTGTGTGTGTGTGTGTGTGTGTGTGTGTGTGTGACTCACAAGTTGCTCTGCATGTTCTCAGCATGCTGTGAGTCTCTCCCAGACGCTGGATAGGGGGAGGACCACTGCGCACACACACACGCACACACACACGCACACACACACACACACACACCACACACACACACACACACAGGCACATTGTTTGTCTCTATGTGCTATGTATTTCCACGTGTTTGTATGTCTCTTTATTTTCAGGGGTTTCTCCAGGTACCAGTCAGGTGAGGACAGCGTGTCACGTCGGCCCCTGGGCCCCCCTGCTGGTCTCTACTGGAGGAGCAGAAGAAGTCGAGGACGTCTATGGCCGAGAAGTGTTTTCTCCTCTCTCCTGTGATCTTCACTCCAAACTCAACGCTTTTAAACTTTCTCCAACATAACGCAACTTTCATTTGCAGCTGATCATATTTGATTCTACTCTGTGGTGGCATTGACAGGATGAGGTCCACAAAGGGCACAGTGGAGCTGGGTACAGACTTTGTATTTAGACGTCCAGAGGGACAGCCAGCGAGCAGCTTGGTCCTGCAGGATCTTCAGGGTGTGGGCCTGGCTCCTGCAGCCAAGTCTTAGCCTCCTGCACCCCCAGCTGACCCACAGCAACCTGGCTGAGGACCGTGGGACATCTAACTATGTCACCACGGTTACAGGTTACAACATCTAACTATGTCACCATGGTGTCAGGTCACCGTCTCCAGTCCGGTGAGATGTTCTGCTGAGCTGCGGTTCGTCTGAAGTAGTTTTTATCTTCCTCTCATCCACAGTTTGGAGTGCGTGGAAATCTGGTTACCAGGCAACGGACTCGGGTTTGTTTTAACTCAAGGTTTAGCCCACCAATATGTATTTTATTGTGTGTAACATAATACAAAAAATATACAAAATATGTGTTCCCCTACTTATCAATTACACAACCACAAATATAATTCTGAACTTTGAACGAGGGAAGGTTTAAAATATAATAGTTTTGTTATGTTTCTTATTGTTGTTTAGTACAAAATATAAACATACACAAACCGGTAATATTGACACAAAAACAAGGCAAGTACTTATTTCCTCATCTACCTCAGCCATTTTCAGTCTTTGGTTTGTTTCTAAGGGCTTGTCATGAAAAACGGGTATTTTCTAAATAACATTTTATTAGGGAATATCCTTTAAATTGCCTCTGAATTCTGTACAAAAATAAGAATATGTACAGTATAATAGATGCTAAGTGAATCAAGAGGCCTGGTATGTAATGGACTATAAACCATCTGAACGCTTTATAGATCATGTGCTATAAACCAATCAGAACACTTTATACATCATGGACCATGAACCAATGAGAATGCTTGGACATCAGGAACTATAAACCAACCAGGAGCCTTAATACATCATGGACTATAGGCTAAGCCAATCAGAGGGCTTGATGCACCATGGACTGCAGGATGTCCTCCTCCTCCCTGTGATTGGCAGAGGAGAAGCTGGGGTTGAAGTAGTGAAGCTGGAGTTTCCCCGAGTGGTGCGCCAGCGCCACTCCGGAGTACGAGTTCTGATGAGAGGAGGAGGAGGAGCCAAACACCGCCATGGCCGTTACCCTAGCAACAACGAGGAGAAAAAAACACCACGGGATGGTCAACTGCCAAACCTCTTGAACACCCTGTGCTACTTCTCTGGGTCTATGGTCCACCCGTACCTGTCGGCGTGCAGCGTTTCCGTGGCGACGGGCTTCAGTGGGTCGCGACTCAGGTCCCAGAGGTGGAGGTGGGAGGCGGAGTCCAGGACGCAGAAGACGGCCGGTCGGGACTGGGACCAGCGTACCGAGACTACTCCCGCCTCTGAGGCCCCGCCCCCTCGGCAGGTGGTCCACTCGGCCAGCGGCCAATGGGACGACACGATGTGGAGCCTCATGCTGCCATCGGCACAGCCCACCTGGAGCACAGGTACAGCACCCCGTCATGATTCACCCAGTCATTAGCTCACTCATTCCAGTCATTAATTCATTCACATGTATTCATGTTCTGTGTGAGGTGGGAAAAGGATGAATAGATATGATGGATGGAAGGCCAGCAGAAGGGTGTTTGTGTGTGTGTGTGTGTGTGTGTGTGTGTGTGTACCAGGAAGAGCTGAGGGTTGAAGGGGGAGAAGTGGACGGAGGTGACGTGGAGGGGTCGCAACCCCACCTCCTGAGACCTGTAGTCCCTGGGAGGAGATCTGAACCCATGAGCTGTCCCATGGTGCACCACACCCTGGAAGAAGAAGAACAGAATCTCATCTAAAACAATAGAAGAGTGGACTACAAGAGTCGACAAGAACAGAAGAGTAGAACAGAGTAAAAAATAAAATAAAAGAGGAGAAATAAAATGGCATAGAATAGACCAGGGGGACTCCGGTGGGACAGTGAATGAGGTACAGCACATGAAGGACACAACACATCACATCTCTCTCTACATGTCTGACCATGTTGGTGCTGATGAGGAAGTGGTTGGCGTCACTGGGCAGGAAGTGGAGCTGCAGAGCTTCAATGTCAGCTCCCTCCCTGGAGGTCAGAGGTCACATGGAGGTCAGAACACAAACAAGCAGGCACATGACACTGTGTCTAGTGACAACAACACTCGTATCAACATGGCCGCCAGGAACAGCTGGTGAGGAGGCAGGGTGCTATTTATGTCCTGATAGGAGACTGTCTGTCTCTCCGTCTGTCTGTCTATCTGTCTGTCTCTCTATTTCTCTCTCTGTTTATCTGTGTCCGTATGTCTCTGTCTGTGTTTATCTGTCTGTCTGTCTGTCTGTGTCTCTATGTGTCTGTCTCTGTTTATCTGTGTGTGTGTGTGTGTGTGTGTGTGTGTGTGTGTGTGTGTGTGTGTGTGTGTGTGTGTGTGTGTGTGTGTGTGTGTGTGTGTGTGTGTGTGTGTGTGTGCGTGTGTGTGTGTGTGTGTGTCTCACCTCTCAACAGCCGGCATACATGAACTGTGTAGAAGCTTGACCTTCCCTCCTGGGCTCAGACCTGGATGGGGGTGTGATGAAGAGGAAGGATCAGCTCATTGGTAGAGAGAGAGAGAGAGAGAGAGCGAGAGAGAGAGAGAGAGAGACAGTCAAGTCATGAGCCTCACCAAGGTCAGTCTGAGATCCCGCCAAGCTGGCTGAAGTCAACTCAAGCACCACCTGGTGAACAGAGGAGGGAAGACAGCCTGAACATACAGCTGGCTCTATGACATATGACCCTTTTTGGCCGGCTCACTTTAACCTAGGACCCAATGACCTTACCCAGAGGTTCAGAACCCCCCTCTCATCCAGAGAGGCGAGCTGGAAGGACATCCCTGCAGACTCTGGAACACAAAAGAGAGACCAGATCCAGAAGAACTAGGTCAGAAGAGGGCCTGTAAGGTACCAGAGGCTGGAGCTACTCAGTGGTCGTAAAAGTAGTAGTACTGGTGGATGAGAGTGTGGCGTCGTACCCTCACTGGCCAGCAGGGAGGGCTGGGAGTCTGCGGCTGTAGAGGAGGAGGAAGTGGTGGAGGAGGAGGGAAGCACCTCTATAGCCTGTACTGCTGAGTGGTGTCCCTGGGTGGAGAGGACCGCATCTACAGAACAGGACACCGCACACACCGTCAGCAGAGAAACACTGCAAACACTTTCCTGTTTTCCTGACTTTCCTGACGGTTGATGCTTGACTCGGTGTGAAAGACCGGGTGTTCATGTGTCAGTGATCTACTGTGATCGCTGGACGGCGATTGTGATGACTGTAACCGATAAATGATGATTGGGCGATTGGTGAAGCGATGGGGATCTGTCGATCGTGACTGGTTGATGGTGATGTTTTCATGGCGATCGGTGGAGTGTCGGTGATGACGGTGCGTGTGCTGCTCTCCGCGAGTTACCGGTGGAGAAGGTGGGCTGTCTGAAGGTCCACTCCGTTCCTCCGAGGGTCATGGAGTGATGACTACCAGCCGGTTCCCTCAGGTCCCAGAGGACCAGGGAGCCATCCGATGTCCCTGCCAGCACCAGAGCACTCCTCCCTGGGCTGAAGCAGCAGCACCGCACCTGGGCCATCGTAGCATCATGGAAGCAGGGTAAAGACTTAGACAGACACTGGAGGATTCCACTGGAAACATTAGTGGTGTCCCCCTGACTTCATGGGGCTTGTCCGTCTTGAATCTGAATGCTAGCTGAATGCAGAAATCCGCATTCAGTTCCCCTCACCAGCAAACGTTTAGAGCCAAGATGGCCACTAGATGAATAAGGTCCATGAGGGAAGACTGGGGTACACAGGTTTCCAATACTGGACTTCCTTCCATGAAAAGGTGATATCAGGTCAGGATGTATCTGTGTCTCTCGGGTTCAAAACACCAGACTGCAGACAGAGCTGGGAGAGGTCATGTGACCAACGCTCTGAACACCCACCACACACTAAAACAGAGCACCTGAGATTCACCTCAGACTCGTACACCAGGATCTTCCGGGGTCGGGACGGCTCCCAGATGTTCCAGACGCAGACGAGGGTGCAGCTGTCGAGGCGGACGGCACCAGGGCGGTCCAGCGGGCCGTGGACTGACAGCAGGGTCTGTCTCTGGGCCGAGGAGAAGAGTAGCAGGCTGCAGGATCGACCTGTTGTAAACAGCGGAGTGTGTTGCAGAGCACAGTTCCTGAGTGTTCTGTACAACAGGGATCGTGTGGGGAACGATCAGGGAACAGAGATCATGTGTCTTGGAGAGTGTTTGGTACCATAGAGGAAGGGCAGCTGGGTGTTGAGTTGCAGGTTTCCCTCGCTGAAGGACAGGGCAGCTGTCTGAGTTTTGGTCGTTGTCAGAGACTGTCTCTCAGCGTGGTCCTCCTCCAGCAGCACTGACATCACCTGGCCAGAAGGGGGCACCACACCATACATCAATATCACAATAGGGCCACCATGTCCAATCACACAAGCTGTCTGAGGTATGTATCACTGGTCTTACAGCTCTAAATCATCTCTTCAGGTATATGTTACCTATCCGGGTATTCTGTGTTCTATCCAGATATGTGTAGATGTTTCCTGTTCAGTATGTTATCTGTCCAGCTACATGTTTCCTGTTGAGTATGCTTCCTGTTCAGTATGTGTAACCTGTTCAGGTATGCGTTACCTGTCCAGGAATGCATTACCTCTCCAACTATGACTTACCTGTGCGGCTGAGCGTATGAATGTTGCAAGGCGCTGGGAGTCAATGTTTATCTGAGCTGTGTTCCCATCTGTGGCATCCTGAGACCGCCCTGGATCTGTCATGATGGGAGAGAATGAAATCAGACAGGCTGAGACACCTGTCAGTCGGTCTTACCACAGTCTGTCTGTCTCTCTTTCTGTCCACCAGTCTCTCTTTCTGTCCTGCCTGTCTCACCCCCACAGGCTCCGGTGTGATCTGCCGGGTGCTGGGTCCACTTGTCCAGGACCTCGATGGGGTCCGTCTGGACGTCTCGCTCCCCGTCATCCTCACCACACTGGACATAGGCCTGAGAGAGAGAGAGAGAGAGAGAGAGAGAGAGAGAGAGAGAGGGGGGGGGGGGGGGGGGGGGGGGGGGAGGGGGAACAGTACTTATGAGGAAGAATTTGAAGACAACTAAAGGTTTGTCCCTGGGTTATTAATATCTGGGCATAATCCTTGGAAAGGTCCTTGGAAATCTCTCTTGGAAAGAGAGAGAGAGAGAGACAGAGAAAGAGATTACTGTGGTCTCCATGGAAACAGGACCTCATGACCTCTGACCTGCTTGGTGTTGGTGTTCCCAAAGCTCTTGATGTAGACGTCGTACTGGCTGAGCGGTGGGAGGTCCAGTAGGGAGATGGTTGGAGAGAAATCTAATTCCACGAGTCGAAGCAGCTCCACACTGCGCTTCCTGCAGGGAATACAGAAAATACTTCAAACACTCAACACTTAGACAATACACAAGATTGTGAATGCGTTTTATTGATGAGAAATTACTTCTGCTTGCTGGCAACTTTGTTATTGATTTCTCTCTGCTTCGCTGCAACAAAATCAATAAACTTCCTGCGTTGAGGACCTCTGGAAGAACCACGATGAGGAGAGCCCTGCCGGATCTGCTGGGAGTCTACAGATGGAGCAGAGAACAGAGTCAGGAGCAGAGTCCTCCTCCATGATACCTCTTCACCTGGAAGGTAGAGGAGTTCTAGAGGGGCACACCTTGGGGTCTGATCTCCTCCTCGGTTCTGCTCCTTCTCCTGCTGCCCTGAGCTGTTCCTGCTCTCCTGTTCTCCTCCTCCATGGCCCTCTGGATTGCCTCCACCTCCTTCCTCCTCCTCTCCCCTCCCATCTCCTGGCGGGGTGACTCCTCCACCTCCTTCTGGTCCTCCCTCTGATCTTCCTCCTCCTCTCCTCCACTCTCATCCAACTCCTCAAAGTCCTCCTCATACTCCTGAAGATCACCACACCAGCCAATCAGGAAGAGCTACCTGAAGGTCCAACACTAGAACAACACTAGAACATCTACGAGCTCAGGACACTAGGAGGACACTGGGTCACCAGGCCACTGGGACATAGCTAGGAGAGATGAAGGGATATGTATAATTGTTGTATACCAAAACACGTACCCCTCTCTGTTAAACATCACGGAAACATGCCATTCGTGTACACAAAAAGGAGAAGACGCTGTTTAAACACAAGTAAAACATTAGGATGACAGACATGGTTGCAAGACGTTCTGTTTCACCTCAAAGTCGTCTTCATAAGATGGCTCTCCGTGCGTCGACTCTGGCTCTGTAGCGGCCTGGAGATACGGTCCACATTCAGATCTTGACAACACTTTTACACTTCAACAGGAACACTTTAACACTTCTCAATGTCACTGTGTTCCTCCGTGGAATGCTGCACAGCATCCTGAGACGAAGGAGGGTGCCAACCTTTCGCTCTGAGGGAGCAGGGGGAACATCTGGCGCTGGCTCTGGTTCTCGGGGGACCGGGTGCCTTCCCGCCCGCCGTCTTTCCCTCTCCCCTGTCTCTCGGTCGCCGCGGTGACGAGTCTCAGTCTCCTCCGGCTCTCTGCGCTGCCTTGACTCGGCCCCGCCAGCATCCTCGTTCTGAACACACCACCACAATATCACCACGAAGATACACTGTGCAACACGTCCCCTCTCATAACATCCAAACACATGCCACGCTGTGAGGCGAGATGCGCATCACGGCCTCAACACGACTCGTCTCTTCAAAGCAAAACGCAGGCTCGAGTTACTCGCCTGTTTCTGACGCCGCTCTCTGTGTCTCCTCTCTCTCTCCTCATCCCTTCCTCCTCCCTCCTCCTTCTCTCGCCTCCTCTGCTCCTTCTCTCTTCTCCTCTCTCTCTCCTCCTCCTTTCCCCTCTCTCCCTCCTCCTTCTTCTTTCTCCTGTCCCGGTCGTCCCTTTGGTATTCCCCGTTGTTCTCTGAAAGGCGAGAAACATGAAGATGTCTTGTCGGAGGAGAATCACCGGGAGAACCAGGAGCGGAGGGAGGTCAACCCACCTTTCTTCTCCTTCTCCTCGAGGCGTCTCCGCTCTGCGTGTCTTTCTCGCCGCTCCCTGTCGTGTCGTTCATCCTGCCGTCGATCACCCTCTTTCCGGTGCTCCCTCTCTTTCCGTCTCTCCCTCTCCTCTGCGTCGTGCTCCCCTTGCCTCTCTCGCCCTCCGTCTCTCCTCCTATCCCTCTCTCTCTCCTCCCTCCTTTTGTCCTTCTCGCCCGCTTTCTCTCTCTCCCTCGCCGGGTCTTTGTGCCTCTCCCGCTCTCCTTCTCTGTGTCTCTGGGGGTCTCTATCAGGCCCTCTCGTGTCTGCATCCCTCTCTCTCCTCCTCTCCTTCTCTCTCTCAACTCCTCCCTCTCTCTTCCTCTCCTTCTCTCTATCATCGCCTCCCTCTCTCCTCCTCTCTACGTGTCTCTCATCCCTGGGGTCTCTCGCCCTCCTGCTCTCCCTCTCCTCCTCTTTGTTTTTGTCTCTCGCCCTTCTCTCTCTCTCCTCCCTCCTCCGGCCTTGTGAGTCTCCATGTCCAGTCTCCTGGAAAGTAGAGCAAGTCATTTCTTTCGGCGAAATAATACAATGTTAACTTTTATATTACAACTTGGTTAACTGTAGTTCATTTTAACTAAGCTCACCCTCATGTGTTTTGTCAGCTCGGCTGGCTTCCAAGTGTCCTCCTGTGTGAGTTTCTTTAAGATTGACAGATTATTATAATGTATTATTAGGCGTAATAGCGTTTTCACTGTAAAAGAAGCGCATATTTATTGGAACACACTATGACAGGGTAACCCTTAGTTGCACAATGAACATTTATAAACATGCTGCTTCTCCGTACAAACTAAAAGTCTTGTTTCTTCCACAAATTAACGGTATCACAAGAGCTTCAATTGAGGTTTACCTTTTCAGTCGCCATGTTAGCATCGCTATTAACTGTTTTAATAATCCCTCAGAATAACCAACAGACACTTGTGGTATATTGACGCCGCCATGTTGATGTGTATCTATTGAGCATGCGCAGTGTGTTGAAACCAAGGAGAACGCGTCATTTCTTCTTGACAACAGACCCCATCAAGCGATCACCGAGTGATCGTTGGAATCAACAGCTGATCGCCCTGGAAACGGACAGGACCGCATATTGATACGATATCGGGTTCAGTTATTGTTGTTGTATATGTTAAAATAAAGTTGATTTGTTGTCTCTAAAATCCTATATCTAGTTTATAACGACAGATAAATACGTTTAAATCATCAATGTTTTCTATATGTTTATCTTTCCCTAATAGTATAACATCAAATAAGAGAATATAATATAGCTCAGTGGGTAGAGCAGGTGGACAGGGCGGGTCGTCCACTAACCGTAGGGTCGGCGGTTCGATTCCCTTGATCCCCCTTCTCCAACTGTCCACATGTCGAACCCCACCATGTTCTGATTGTAAGTCGCTTTGGATAAAAGCGTATGCTAAATGCCCCTTTAATATAAGATTTACTTTATTAATGGGAAATCGAGGTTTCACAGCAGAAAGCACAGAATAGTAATAGGAATGCGATTTTCAAATAAGAGTAATAACTACAACCATAGATGTATTTCTAGGCTATGTACACAAAAAAAAAAAAAAAACCGCAATGTTAATATAAACATAATGTCAGTGGACAGTATTAACAGAGTCAAGAAACTACATTGCTCAGACTACATTTCTGAACGTCATGCACAATAGACTAGGCAGGATTTTGGAAAATGTGCTTATTTAAAGTCCCGAAGGCAAGTCATGTTAATTTTTGGCATACAACATTTTTAGGGGTTTTGAAGGGTGCTGAATTCAAATCTTCTGTATGCCAGGCTCAAAAATGTCCCATAATGCCTCAAAATGGAGAAATCCAATATGGCCGCCGCCGCCAGGTCAAAATCTAATTAATCACTCATCTTTTTGACTGTGCAAGGTAAAAACCTGAATGTAATGTGCTTTTATAAGTTTACACATATGGGGAATTCAATGCCATGCTCAGATTTAAGATCAAGACTAAAAAAAATGCTTGAAATTAATGTACATGGTTAAAATTGTTGTCTCAGATATTGAATAGTTCATGAACAAAAGAGGATCAAGAAACAGGTTGATGGCATTCTGAAGAATTCACTTGAAATATGTTTAGGAACAAGTAAAAACGTGTGTAGTCGCTTGAACTGTCACAACATCAATATCGTTGGATAAAATGTTCGGTTACATCCAGTGGCGGTTTTAGGCACGGGCAGACCGGGCAGCCGCCTGGGGCGGCACTTTGGGGGGGGCGGCACGAGAACTTAAAAAAAAAAATAATAATAATCTGCGCCGCGAAGTGCTTCTCTATAGTCTATCTATCATGTCACTATGTGGGGAATTGGCAAATGAAAACAGAGTAGTTGTGTCATTGAAAGAGCAAGGTGTTTTTCAAGATGAAGGTGACACATTGAAGAACATAATCAACAAAGACATGGTCACACCTGAAATTCAGGAATCTCTGCTTAATGCCGAACAGCTTGGACAACAACAACTCAAAGGGTTTGTGGAAAAACGTTTGTGTGAGCCACCAGACAGTGACATGCATGTGAATCTGAGATCACCCATTAGGAAGAATAAAGCTCAGACGTTTGCTTCACTGCATGAAGTTGTGCAACTTTCCAAGGGCAAGCAAAACACTATCAAAGTGCAGGAGCATTCTACAAAGGCTCATAACAGCTTATAGAGCAGGGCGCAAGATCAACCTGGAAAATATCCTCCAGCATGAACTCATGCCCATTCCACTGTCTTTGGCAACAACTAATGGTAGTCTCAAATCCACCAACAAATCTATGATGGTCAATATTCTGGCAACACAAGTCCAAACCCCCGCAGATGTCACCCTGGCTAAACCCAGCCGCCTGCTCATTGATGGCCAAGCACTTGTGATGGCACTTGGAAAACCACCTGAACTAACAACTTTTGGTGAATATGCCCGCATGTTTTCCAACACAGTGTGCAAGATGGGAGTAAAGTTTCAGAGAGTTGATTTAGTCTTTGACAGGTACCAAAAACAATAAATTAAAGCAGGTACAAGGGTTATGCGGAAACAGCGCCACCAACCGCCGTAAAATTGAGAATGAGTTAGTGGCTTTACCAACAGAGTGGTCCAACTTCATGGCACTTGAGGACAACAAAGCAGATCTTGCTCTTTTCTTCTCAAACCATCTCATCAAACACAGCCCAAAAGGGGAACCTGTGGTTGTAGTGTCTGGGGGGTTTGCGAAGGCAACCACTGTTATGTCATCAGATCCCACTCTCACAATCTCCTCTCTACAGGCTGACCATGAGGAAGCTGACATACGTCTGATTTTACACTGCATACATGCTCACATGGAAACAATTGTTGTGTCAGCACGAGATACAGATGTATTTCTTCTGCTTCTGGCGCACTATGAGAAAATGCAATGTAAATTTCTCTATATGAAGGCTGGCACCTCGAAGGCTCCAAAGTATTTGCCAGTGCATGAGATTCATAAGTTGCTGATCAGTTACAAACATTACTTGCTTTCCATGCTGTCACTGGTTGTGATAGTGTGTCTCAGTTCAGTGGCCACAGCAAGAAAACAGCCTGGCAGGTGTTCCTCAATCATCATACTGATCTTCTTGGCATAATTCTTGGCCTATAACAGAAGACATAATGAGGTTAACTGGCGTTCATCTGTAAGATCTATGGTGTGCCCGAGGTTGACACTTGTGATAAAGCAAGAGTCAAGTTGTTCTGTATTGGTCATTCACAAGAGACTCTACCACCAACCTCTGATGCAGCAAAATTCCACATCAGGCGTGCTCATTATCAAGCCACTGTCTGGAATCAAGCTCACATGTCACACCCTGATCTCCCTCCAGTGACCGAAATGGGATAGATGAATTTGGATGATCAGTTAGTTCCACAATTACTATCTCTGCCACCTATTCCTAAAGCTTGCAAGGAGATCACCTCCTGTGGTTGTCTCAAGGGGTGTCTCAGCCAACGCTGCAGTTGTAGGAAAAGTGGCATGCAATGTATGGAGTCATGCAGCTGCAGAAAACTTGGCAACTCCTGCCAGAACACTGGAGAGGAGGAGGAGGATGATGATTGGGAATAAATATAGCCTATGTGTGCAGATCCAGCCTACCTCTCCACACCATGGACTTTGTAGACATTGAATAGTAGATAAATTAGTAGTAGATAAATTACTACATAAATAGGTAAAATATACATGAGTAAATACATAGTTAAAATACAGATACATAAGTAAATAAATAGTTAAAGTATTGTAATCAACCTTGTGTCTAAACATATTTCAAGTGAATTCTTCAGAATACCATCAACCTGTTTCTTGATCCTCTTTTGTTCATTATTATCCGAGACAACAATTTTAACCATGTACATTAATTTCAAGCATTTTCTTTAGTCTTGATCTTAAATCTGAGCATGGCATTGAATTCCCCATATGTGTAAACCTATAAAAGCACATTACATTCAGGTTTTTACCTTGTACAGTCAAAAAGATGAGTGATTAATTAGATTTTGACCTAGCGGCGGCGGCCATATTGGATTTCTCCATTTTGAGGCATTATGGGACATTTTTGAGCCTGGCATACAGAAGATTTGAATTCAGCACCCTTCAAAACCCCTAAAAATGTTTTATGCCAAAAATTAACATGATTTGCCTTCGGGGTTAATCTTTTTTGAAAATTGACCCTGTCTACTAGCCTGGGAATTCCCATGCTGCTTTGCGCGCGATTTCATTCTCATCTCATCGAGATGTGGACGCGTCAGCCAGGCTACCTGTCTACAAGGTTTGGTGTACGTATGCCCAGTGGCCACCGGGTGGCGGTGTTCTGCAAGTTCAGCAAATCGTTCAGGCTGAAATCCGACCACAGAGCGCACACGGCGGCGCGGTGTGCCAGTGCGTCTCGGTGACAGGCGACAGCAGGGACTGGTCACACGCTGCCAAGGGACGGGTAAAACCCTGTCAATGGATTGTTTCCTGCTAGACGTGTCTGTATAGCGCAGACGAATATGTGTGAAGAGGGTATGCGATGGGCTGCTGTAGGGAATATTTAACGTAAGTATGAAGCGATCATTCTGCACGCCAATGGAAACCGACCGTCTCCGCCGGATCGTAGCCGTGTAAACAAGCCGCGACAGCAGCACATGTCTGGGGACACCATGACTGCGGTCAGAGGAGCACATCCACACACCCCCGGCGCTGGCTCCACGGCACCGAAGGAGAACGGACACAACTGCACCGTGCCGCCTCCCCCCAACTTCACCAGTCCTCCTCCGGAGGACGATACCGGTACCAGCGATACTCCGCTGTCCTCGGCCAGCGAGCTTACACGGACTTGGGTCCAGTTCGCCAAGACCTTTGTTGTGATCTTCCCGATCTATGCCCTGGGATACTTCGAGTTCAGTCTCAGCTGGCTCCTCATCGGCCTCGTCTTGTTCTTCTGCTGGCGGCGGAACGCGGGCGGGAAGAGCGGACGGCTGAACCGAGCCCTGGCTTTCCTGGCCCACGATGACCCACCCAGACACACCCTCACAAGTTCAGATCTACCGCCATGGGTGAGTACGCGAAGCGCCCCTCGCTCGATCGCCATCAGTCAGGAACGTAACCCCACCTGCCTATGGTTGACCTCTGGTGTGGAGCTTTCCGCGGACAGCGCGCGGTCCACGTTTCCAGGTTTCTCGGAACCCCCGATCAGCTGACCGCAGATGGAGCGGCTCCGTTGAGTTGTTAAGCTCCGCCGATGCAGCTGTCCCCCCCCCCCCCCGCGAGCTAGAAGGGGACCCCACCCCCGGACCCTCACATGCTAAATAAATCCAGCAGTCCGGGCACAATGGGGAACCAGACACCCGGGTGGCGGAGGAAACATTCTCCGAGCCTCAGCGGGTTATTTCTAGACATGGGCCTTTACACCATGTAAAACAATTAGCGTGCGTGTCATTAGGAGCGGGTAATGACGGCTGGTTATTGGATCACTCATCATAACAACCAGTCCCTTATCGCCCACTGATGCTGAACCCAGGTTATTAAGAGAGAGAGAGAGAGAGAGAGAGAGAGAGAGAGACCTCGGAGGGAAGGTTACTCGGGCTTTAACTCTTATTATTCTATCCGAAGGTGTTTGTGTGAAAAGCGTCGCAGTTAAAGTCCCAGCTTGTGAGAGTGTTGGCGTTGGCAGGTCACGTGGTTCAGGGGTAAACACTGGCAAAGCCAATCGGACAGGCTGGTGGTATCAGGCCTTAAATAGACCCCACCAGCGTGTTTGAACGCACATGAAACTTTATTCAAACTTTAGCTGTCTGCTTAGCAGTTTTCCGAGCCCCAGGGACAGATACATATGGGCCTATTAACAAAACAAATGGTTCTACTGAGCGGTGCTCTCCGTCTACTCGTTATTAGTCTCTGGGCTCAGGCCTATAGGCCCGCTACAGAGCTGGGGTTCTTAAATGTTTTTATCTCTGGACCCAGAAGACATTTTCAGTCTGTTGGTGGGACGTGACTTAAATGCAGGGATGCCTAATTCCTCTTTGCTCAGGCTGTTCTTCGGTGTTCCTGGTGTGACCTCCCACTTCCAACTGGATTGTGACCAATTTTGGGTTTAGAAACCCATAGTTTAAGGAACACTGCTAGCATGTCCAGCAGTCAAGAGGAGCAGATTTCATCTGAGGATTCGGAGGTTGTTGAGACCAACAGATTTTGGAGACCCATGGTGTCCAGACCCACGATGTGGAGACCCAGCTGGAGACCCAGGGTTGTACAGACCCAGGGTGTCCAGACCCATGATGTGGAGACCCAGCTGGAGACCCAGGGTGTCGAAACCCATGATGTGGAGACCCAGCTGGAGACCCAGGGTTGTACAGACCCAGGGTGTATCGACGGAGGCCGGTGCATGCAATGTAATGAAATGACTTTGTCTCCAGCGGCCTGCGATCAGAGCTCTGGCTGCTGTTTAATGACCTTATGGATCCCAGCTGTTTAAAGCAGTAATTTATGAGAGGAGTGATGCGGAGAGGAAGAGAATAAAGAGACCTCGGCCAGACCCTGTGTCCCTGCTCTGTCTGAGGACCTCCACTATGCAGCACCCGAGAGCTTGTATTACAATGAGATGTTTTCAATCAGGATATTAGACCAGGAGGGCAGAGAGCCAAGAGGGAACTACAGCCACATAAAGGCTGGTGTTGGTCAGCTGGCCAAAGGGAAGGCTTTCGGTCCCTCAGGGTCCGGGTCTGTGGTGAAGCCCATTCCCCACCAGCGTGCAACCGGACGAGGCCAAAAAAAAATCTGCTCGGCAAAAATGCTTTCACTCCTCCTTTCAATGTGAATCAATAAGCCCCATGTTAATCAATGAGCGTCATGTTAATCAATAAGGTCCATCAATTACTAGACAATTGCTAGCGGCCAGGTGTGCACTCACACACACACACACACACACACACACACACACACACACACACACACACACACACACACACACACACACACACACACACACACACACACACAAACGGTGTGTGTGGGTGCACGCCCCCGCTGGTCCGAGCTCTGGGGGCTGGTCCGAGACCAGCACTAGACTGGTGAAGAACCGACCCATATCACATCCTCAGTGGGGCGGAAGTCAAGCCTGCTGGCATGCGGACTGTTGTTGGTGCTCCGGTGCTGTCAGTGAATCAGATCTGTTTTAGATCTGATGTCAGATGTTATCATGGCGTGTTCGGGAATGTGAGTTTTCTGGTTTCTGACCTCATATCGGTCAAAGTACGCACGCACACACGCACGCGCACACGCACACACACACACACACACACACACACACACCTCTCTCTCTCTCCGATGAGTCCCTCTTTTCATAGGTCCTAATTGAATTCCACCAAGTGTAAATAAAACATGTAGAATAGTCTAGAATCACACACTCCATCCCAATGTGAATGTTTTATTGTTGTCATGAAGCTTTAATGTTGCTGTACAGTAAGCACTACAGACATTAATAATGTACTGCTTCCTGCCTCCGCTATCCCCTGCTAGCTGTTAAATGCTAGGTGTGTAGGGGTCCATCAGTTTGTCATGGTTACCTGTACAACCCTGCTGGGCCGCGTCTTCCAAAAGCTTATATAATGTTATAATGTCTCCATCTCTCTTTGCCTCTATCTCTTGCTTTCTGTCTCTCTCTCTCTCTCTCTCTCTCTCTCTCTCTCTCTCTCTCTCTCTCTCTCTCTCTCTCTCTCTCTCTCTCTCTCTCTCTCTCTCTCTCTCTCTCTCTCTCTCTCTCTCTCTCTCTCTCTCTCTCTCTCTCTCTCTCTCTCTCTCTCTCTCTCTCTCCTCTCTCTCTCTCTCCCTTTCTCCTCCACATTGGTCCACAGCCAGGAAATCTCTCTACCTATCTGTCGGTCTGTCTGTCTACTTGTCGGTCTGTATGTCTACTTGCCTCCATCTGTCTGTCTGTGTCTCTTTCTCTCTACAATGTCTGTCTCTCCATCACTCATCACTGTCGGTCAGTTTCTCCACCTGTCTGCCTCTACTAGTTTGTGTCTGACTCTCTTCCTGTCTGTAACGGTGTCTCTCTCTCTCTCTCTCTCTCTCTCTCTGTCTAAATCCTGTGTTTTCTGCAGGTTCATTTCCCAGACGTGGAGCGAGTTGAATGGGTCAACAAGGTAAAGAGTTCCTTACTGTCTGAAAATGCTGACATTGGTTCAGTTCACTAGGGAGTGTGGCATTGGTTCCTCTCTCTCTCTCTCTCTCTCTCGTGCGCGCTGTCTCTGAGTCACAGTTTGCACGTAGAGCAGCGACTCTATGTTGCGGTACTGCAATCTCTATTCTGGAGTCGCAGCTTTATAGTGTAGTGATTTGAGTGCTGTTCTAGAGCTGCAGCTCTATGTTGTAGTGATGTGAGCTCTATTCTAGAGTAGCAGCTCTATGTTGTAGTGGGGGAGCTCCATTCGCAGTCTGTATAAATCTGTCTGCCTCTAGACCCTGCAGAAGCCTCCACATTAAATATTAAATAGTAAACACTAGAGTATCTCGTAGACACTAGATTCTCTAATAAACACTAGACTATCTCGTTGACACTTGATTATCTTGTAAATGGTATCTAGAGTTCCAGATGTTATATGTGTGTGTTGCAGACAGTGTGCCAGATGTTATGTATGTGTTGCAGACGGTGTGCCAGATGTGGCCATATGTCTGTCAGTTTGTGGAGAAGTTGTTCCGCCAGACCATCGAGCCGGCAGTGAGACAGACCCACGGACAGTTGAGCTCCTTCTGCTTCACCACCATCAACCTGGGAGACAAGGTCAGAGGTCAACTTGGGGTACAAGTCTGAGGTCAACCTGGGAGATGAGGTCATATTTCAATCTTGTAGACAAGGTCAGAGCTCAACTAGGGAGGTGAAGTCAGAGGTCAACCTGGGAGGTGAAGTCAAAGGTCGACTTGGTAGATGAGGACAGAGTTCAAACTGGGAGACGAGGTCAGAGTTCAACCTGGTAGACAAGGTTAACTACGGACTATGAGGTCAGAGATCAAGCAGGAAGACGGAGTCAGACGGGTCAACCTTTGATATGAGCTGCTGCTCCTGGGTCAGGGTTGTTTTATATTTTATATAGGGTCATTTATATTTTTGTACCACTGTATCTGCAGGGCAGGCTTATAGCACGTTAGGTGTGTGTGTATGTCTGTGTGATGAGGTGTTAATGATTCAACTCCTCCTGCTCTTCCTCAGCCCCTCAGGGTCAACGGGGTCAAGGTTTACAGTGAGAACGTAGACAAACACCAGATCATCATGGACCTGCAGGTCAGGTACTGCTGCCACCTACTGGTCCACACTGTCTCTGCTATAATCTGCTGTCTCAAATGTCTCTAATGATTCTACTGTCTACACTGTCCATATTTCCTCTACTATAATCTGCAGTCTCTACGATAATTTACTGTTTTCTATTATCTACTGTTTCTACCATAAGCGACTGTCTTACAATATCTACTATAATCTCTACTATAATCTACTGTTTTATAATATCTACTATCTCTACTATAATCTACTGTTTTATAATATCTACTATCTCTACTATAATCTACTGTTTTATAATATCTACTATCTCTACTATAATCTACTCTTTTATAATATCTACTATCTCTACTATAATCTACTGTTTTATAATATCTACTATCTCTACTATAATCTACTGTTGTCTACTGTCTCTACAATAACCTACTGTCTTCTACTGTCCCTGTTGTCTTCTACTTTCTCTATTTTTTTAATCTGCTATCCCTACTATCTCTACTGTCTGTAATATTCCTATACTTATGAATCTCCTCAAGTGAGATGGTGCCAGATCCCTTTGCCAGAACTCTGTTCTGGCGCATTAGTAAAACGGGGTATTTATTATTCATTAATGAATAGATTGAGATCGAGCCACAGCGTTTTGTGTGAGTCGAGTTGATCTTGCCGTTTCAGCTTCGTGGGAAACACGGAGGTGGAAGTGGAGGTGAAGAGATACTTCTGCAGAGCCGGCATCAAGAGCATACAGGTCAGCACAACTCCGACCTCCGCACTCCTGACACACCTCATCATCACTCTGCTCAGCTCCCTTTTTTCACCTCCTCTCTCCTCCCTCATGTACTACTCCCCACCCCCCCTTCCCCCCCTTCCCCCATCATCAGACAGCTCTTAGCTCCTCTCCTCTCAGCAGCAACTAAAAGCTGAAAGCTGTGTTGCTGGTGTTCCAGGAGCCGACTCATCTCATTTGGCTGTGAATGTACCGGGGGGGCTGATGCTAGAGTGGCCGCTGCTCGCGGCAGTGTGGGTGCGTGTGTGTGTGTGAGTGTGTGTGTGCATGGGTGTTTATGGTTAACGTGTGTGTGTGTGTGAGTGTGTGTGTGCATGGGTGTTTATGGTTAACATGTGTATGTGTGAGTGTGTGTGTGCATGGGTGTTTATGGTTAACGTGTGTGTGTGTGTGTGTGTGCGTGTGTGTCCTCAGCTCCACGGAGTGCTGCGGGTGCTGATGGATCCGTTGCTAGGCGACATGCCGCTGGTCGGAGCGCTGTCTCTCTTCTTCCTCAAGAAACCGGTGAGCCCAAACGATTGCTTGACCCCTTGGGGCCCCCTGACCCTCCGGTCACCTGAACAAACCCGGAAGGTTCTGCCTGTCTGGTACGGCAGCAGGTGTATTCATTTATTTAATCTGGGATCCAGCCGTCCTACCGGGTCATAGCAGAACCTGTGGGGAGAGAGGGTACAGGGCCCGGGCCAGAGACCCAAACCTGAAAGGGGCGGAGTTACACCTTGTTTCCTTTATTTTTTCGTTACAGAGGTGTAATCTCCCCACGGGGAGTGTTTTGAGTTTGGCTTTGCTGTTGGCCAATCACGACCTTACAGTATCCCCGCCCCTAGCAATGTGATTGGTTGAAAGAAAAATGGAGCGATAGACTGTGGAAAACACTGTTCAATCAGATTTCAACTCGTCTGCCATCAGACTTTAGACGTTAATAACTAACTGACTGCCCATTGGTAAAAATTGTCTTTTAAGTTATGGAGGGACAAAATAGGTGAGAGGTCATATGTCCATGTCCCATGCATGGTCGACCTCATGTTTTTTTTTATATGTGTAATGAAATCAGTGCAAAAGGTTAGAAATACAGATTTTGATGACATTTAGAGCCAACTCGATTATTTCTGTAAAATTGACTTTTCTACGGCGGTGTTGACCTTTACTTGGCTTTCGGTTGACCTAAAGCTTCCTACAGATTATACATCATGTCATCCATCATTCACTGTCTCATTCAGTGTTCTACTCTACTGTATCGTTCACACTCTCATGTAGATGTCTCCATCTCTCCCTTCCAATTCAATCAATCACTGCTGAGCTCCAAACTTCGCTGCAGCGAAGTCTAAAAATATGTAGCCCAGTTTAGTAGGAGAGAGTCTCTATTGGAGCTCAACTGCTGCTTTAATTAACTAGCCTACATCCAGCTATCCCACATCTGGCAAGTCGTCAAGCAAGTCTGCATCCAGCTAACCTACATCCAGCAAGCCCAAATCTAGCTAGCCAATGTCTGGCAAGCCCACATCTGGAAAGCCAACAGCCAGCTAGCCTACATCTAGCAAGCTAGCTCACATCTACATCTTACTTCCTGTGAGCTGTACAGCCACAAGCAAGAACATAAAATACAACAATGACAAAGACAAGAAGAGATGTTGTATTCTTTTTCTTTCCAACTTAATATCTGTAATGGATACAGATCTCCTTCCTTGGAAGTCCCTCTCGCTCTCTCAGCAATATCTGCACACTTGAATCATCAGCAGTAGTTCCCAGTAGTCTTTCACTCCCTGAGGGGAGAATACCTGGGAACAAGGTTAGCATCTATAGCCTACATCTCTCTCTCTCTCTCTCTCTCTCTCTCTCTCTCTCTCTCTCTCTCTCTCTCTCTCTCTCTCTCTCTCTCTCTCTCTCTCTCTCTCTCTCTCTCTCTCTCTCTCTCTCTCTCTCTCTCTCTCTCTCTCTCTCTCTCTCTCCTGACTGAGGCTACAGATTACACATTACAGAAGATGCACTCTCAGCCTTGCAGTATTGCAGCACTGTAACACAGTGACATTATATATATACACACACACAAGATGTGATGGGCTCATTACAAATGAGTTTTTTCCCAGCTGGAAGATGAAAGCCGGGGTGTCTTAATCCCCCCCTCCTCAAGTAGGCCAGCACCAGCAATCAATATCTTATTGGGGCCCCGTGGCTATTAACACTACACTGTACTATAGTACATCTTACTGCAGTACAGTCATCACACTGTACTGTATGTCTTACTGCAGTACAGTCTGTACTGTACTGCTTATCACACTGTACTGTATGTCTTACTGCAGTATAGTATGTACAGGACTACGTATTACACTGTTACTGTATGGCTTACCGCTGTACAGTCTGTGCTACTTATGACACTGTATACTGTGTTCAGAACACTTGCTTGCTGACCTGCTAATGAGACCACAACTCCCAGCAGGCCAGATGTCTGATGTCTCCTCTGTCATACCCCTCCTCTCTTTCCTACCTCCTTCATGTTCTCCTCCTCTCTCCTCTCCTCCTTCACGCTGTCCTCATCATCTTCATCCCCTCTCTCCTTTTTCTCTCTCTCTCTCTCTCTCTCTCTCTCTCTCTCTCTCACACTTTCGTTCTCTCTCTCTCTCTCTCTCTCTCTCTCTCTCTCTCTCTCTCTCTCTCTCTCTCTCTCTCTCTATATTATATACTCTACTCTCTTCTCTGTTTTTTATTCCTTCTCCTCTCTCTCTCCTCTCCGCATCTTGTGGAGAACATATTGTTGTTTGGTAGCTGCGTGTGTACCTTTCTATTCAAGCTAATTGCATACTCAGTCATACCAAAAGTAAACCCAAACACTTGTGTTCATGGTTCCCTGCCGTCCAGGCATTGTTGCGCTCCAGTGGTATGTTGTACATCCAGAGATTGGCTTTCAGGGACGTGCATCTGAGTGCCGCGTTGCGGTCCCAGAACAACTGCTCTGTGTGTGTTTGTGTGTGTTGTTGTGGTGTTTGATGACCTATTGTTATAGGGGTTATTATGTTTCAGACCAACTCATCGTCTCCTCCTCTTCCTCCTCCTAGCTCCTGGACATCACCTGGACGGGCCTCACCAACATCCTGGACATACCTGGCCTCAAGTGAGTTCAAGTAACTTTATTGTCAAGTGTGCTACATGGCAGGCATATAGCACAGATGAAATTGCATTCCTCTCAGACCTGCGGTGCAAAATAAACAAAATGGACAATCAGACAACAAACAGACAAACAGACATTGTACAGACAACACAGAAAACACAGAAAAATCTGTGTGTGTCCGTGTGTGTGTGTGTGTGCCTGCGTGTGTGCGTGTGCATGTGTGTGTGTGTGTGTGTGTGTGCGTGCGTGTGTGCCTGCGTGTGTGCCTGCGTGTGTGCGTGTGCGTGTGCGTGTGCGTGTGCGTGTGTGTGTGTGTGTGTGTGTGTGTGTGTGTGTGTGTGTGTGTGAGAGAGAGAGCCACCATTGTGTTTCTGTTGCTAAGTCTGAGCTGCCTAACGACTCCTTTGTAATTACATTTCTGCTACTGAAAGTGTGTTTACGTAGAGGAAGTGCTTCCTGCTCCAAAGCTAGGGCATTCGCATTTGGCTCTCTTTAGGCGAACCTGACCGACAGACAGACAGACAGACAGACAGACCTCTAGCTGGGCAGCTGTGTTATATCAACATGATGCCCTGGTGCATTCTGGTCTCAGAGAAGAAGCTCTGCAGAGTTTATGTTCACTGATCCCTGATTAATAGCTCCTACAATAAACACATATTGTATGGTGTGTCTGCTGGGGCAGGGGATATGCTCACTGTGGTTGTAGCTCTCTGGGATGCAGCAGCAGAGTTAGCAAAACAGTTTTCTTTATTGCTACATACATAGATAGTCATGTATGTTTACATACAGACAAATACAACAAATGATACGCAGAATCAAATATCGAAGTTTGACTGAATCCCTGGTGATGTGTAGCCATTACTTCAAAGCTCACTCAATCGCAGTATCACGCTAGTCCCCAAGTCCCTTGGACCGCCATGGAGATCATGTCTTCACGTGTTGTGATATGATGCAGATATGATGCGGATATCTGTATCATCTGTACACTCTGCATTACAGATCAAAGGCTGTACATGAATACAGATTGTACAACGTATGTTCTTTTTGTCAGAGCTGTCCCATGCACATGTTCACCGCCAGTGTAGCTCAGACATCCTCAGCTGTCGAGTTTTGCGTCTTCCCACGACACATCTGTTGGGCTGCGCGAGGCTTGAACTGATGAGATGCCTCCGGCACCAGCTGCTAGAATAGATAGCCATCTATGACAGAGCGTCAAAGATCGGACTGCGACACAGAGAGGAAGCCGACACAGACAGGAAGTCAACCGAGATAGGTGATGGAGCGCTACAGGATGCCTGCGAGATGGCAGACAGCCAAGCAATGATTGTATTGCATGTCATTGGAATGAGATGGCGGGGGTGCTGGTAGTACGCCGTCTACCTGTTGGCATCCCGGAGCACGATGACCACTCCGCCGGCTCCTTAATGACATCGCCCCGGTCCAACATGGCCGCCAGCCAGAGCCGTGGTTCTCCGTCCCATGGCAAGCAAAGCAACAGGGCTTGAGTTGCCTCTTTTTGCAAGCCCCCTCCTGCCCAGTGGACTCGTAAAAACCAACGGGTTCAGGGTTAGATTTATGAAAGGCAGCGACGGCCAAGCGCGGGTCACACTGGGCCCAGCGGGCTGTTCAATATTGTCAGATTATGTTTCAGCCGGCCGGTTTTATTGTGTCAATATCCTCCCTGTGGTTCGGCCCCTGCTGATGTGTGCGAAGCACTCTGATTATTGCGTACATTAAGACACAGAAACTCCCCGCAGGATCGACATTATGGATTCTGTGGTCTTCCTGCTGTGCAGGAGAAGGGGACTTCTAGCTTCTGTGCCGCTCTACCTGCTGTTAGCTGTGCGGCTCAAATTGCCCCTCGGGGGAAAAATTATCTTTTTTTTCATTGAGTGATCGTTTTCACGAAGAACGGAGACGACTGAGTTGATGTGGAAGGGGTTTCGGGGCTCTGACCGGCTGTAGGTCGATCCAATTTGCGTCCAGATGGCATTTCGGTCTGCGGCCGCCGATAACGACCCTTGGAAATTGAAGCAGAACCGATCCTTACTGTTTCTAGACGCTAATGCGCATTGGCCGAATTGATCGGGTGATGTCAGGCTACAAAAAGACCTACATGGGGAGTTCTAACTCAGAACCTTATTACTGTGAGACCTCAGCCCCCCCCCCCCCTTCTATTTTTCCCGCCGCCCATGTGATCCGGTCATGTGATCTGTCCGGCCAGGGTGGTGTTCTCGTCAGATCAGGGGATTATTTTGAGTCTGTAGTTTGACGTTGGCTGGCTGCACAACGCTTGCACCCGCTCACACATGGAAGGAACTCCAACCTTTCCAAGGATTACACACAGATATTAATAACCCAAGGACAAACCTTTAGTTGTCTTCAAATACTTCCTCATAAATACTGTTTCCTTCTCTCTCTCTCTCTCTCTCTCTCTCTCTCTCTCTCTCTCTCTCTCTCTCTCTCTCTCTCTCTCTCTGTCTGTGTCTGTGTCTGTGTCTGTCTGTCTCAGTGGCGTAGCCACGGGTGTGCCAGGGTGTGCCTGGGCCACCCAAACGTGACCCTGGCACACCTAAAATATTCCGTTCGCAATTGACACAATGTTACATAAAGCTGTAAGTTTCTACAACCATATCGTTAACGAGTGGAAGACATGATAATAAAGACACGGGCTCTGACAGACTAAGTTGCATGGGAAGCCGGGGGTAAAAAAAAAAAAAAGCGCAGTTGTTGACCACAACACCGACACGGCATCGCATTGATTAGCGCATGAACTATATCTATTTACAGCGCTGTAGCTTTAATTACTTCTGCTAGCATATTTTAACGTGCGGTTTTTGATTGTCAATACGCGATCACGTTACTTTTGAGAGCACTGAAAAAGGCTATAGGCTACACAGTAAGTGGTGTTTACATTTCCAGCTGATCCTCCACGTCATTTGCATCACACATGTCCTGTTTGCGCCCTTAATTTTCACTGGGTTGAGGCCACCCACAATCTCACAGGCGCACCTTGATTAAAATTTCTGGCTATGCCCCTGTCTCAGGGAACGTAGCCTGGAACCAGCTTTTTTTTTTTTTTTTGCACCCCCACTTTCAAATGCGTTCCGGCGCCGCTGCATGCAACTTAGTGTGCATACATGCACATGCATGTTGCAGCCTTCAGTTAATTATATTATTTTGAACTAGCATATTTTAACGTGCGGTTTTTGATTGTCAATACGCGATCACGTTACTTTTGAGAGCACTGAAAAAGGCTATAGGCTACACAGTAAGTGGTGTTACATTTCCAACTGAGCCTCCACGTCATTTGCATCACACATGTCCTGTTTGCGCCCTTAATTTTCACTGGGTTGAGGCCATCCACAATCTCACAGGCGCACCTTGATTAAAATTTCTGGCTACGCCCCTGGTCTGTCTGTCTGTCTGTCTGTTCATCTCACTCACTCACTCCTCTGTTCTCCTATCCTCTCTCCTCTCTCCTCTGCTCTCCTCATTAGTGTGCAGCAGCCATGTCTTTTAGATCAGTTCAGCAGGTCATGAAGAAGATATAGTCAGCATTAGAGAGTCCTCTCCCATATGTGCGGAGCAGGTGCTCCACTCAGGCCCAAGGTAGAGATTGCCAAGTGCCCAGAGCAATTGATGTAAACTGTCCTTTGTGCCATGAGTAATACATGTGCTAAATTTACACAATACTTACTCTTTAACTGTTTCTCACATGCACACTTGGCACCTCCTCTGTCTCTGACTGCTCTTGTTTGATCTGTTTTTATCTGTTAGTGTTTTTTTTTGTTCTTATAGACTTTTATGTAGTCATTTGTTTTCATAATGTTTTGAAACGCTTTACCATGCCCTGCTGCAAAGTGACTTTCAATGACAATAAAATATGAACTGAACCCCGTTTCTCACTCTTCCTCTTTCTCTCCTCTCCCCTCTCTTCCTCCTCCTCTCTTCTCCTCTTATTCCCCTCTCTCCTCTCTAGTGGTTTTTCAGAGAGTGTGATCCAGGATATAATCTACAGTTACCTGGTCCTCCCCAACCGCATCACCATCCCACTAGTGGGTGATGTTGAGCTGACACAGTTACGATACCCTATGCCCAAGGTACTTCTACTACAATACTGGTACTCCTCTTACTATTGCTAGCTATTTCTGCCATTAGTTAGCTTCCTAAAGAGATATTTTCCTGGCTAGCTAGCTCTAAAGCTGATAGTTGGTGGGGTTTCTCTCACAGGGGGTACTCCGCATCCACTTCTTGGAGGCCCAGGACCTGGAGGGGAAGGACCAGTTCCTGGGGGGTCTGATCAAGGCCAAGTCGGATCCATACGGGATTCTGCAGATTGGCACCCAGCACTTCCGGAGCCGCACCATCAAGGGAAACCTGCACCCAAAGTGGAACCAGGTCTTTGAGGTGACCAAGACTATTAACCACTTGTTGCTCCGCTATCACTGTAGTTTACAGATATTATAGTCCAGGTTTAACTGTAGAGTACAGATATTATAGTGCAGCTTTAACTGTAGAGTACAGTTATTATATTCACTGCACACCTGGGACAACAGCCACACATTAATTAGTAACGCTGTTATTGAAAAGCCATGAAGAACCAGACCACCTTTGGGCCATGGTGTCATCAATTACATGAAACCCCCCCCCCCCCCCCCCCCCCGGGCGACGATGTCATCGGTCACGTGACGAAGGAGTCACCGATCATGTGATCCACAGGCTCTGGTGTACGAGTTCTCCGGGCAGTACCTGGAGATCGAGCTGTTTGACGAGGACACGGATAAGGATGACTTCCTGGGCAGGTAGGTAAGAGTGTGTGTGTATGTGTGTGTGTGTGTGTACAGGCACGCTTTTTTTTTTTTTAACCTCTGCCTTTTAACGGTTCTCAATCAATACGCTGCAAACCCGACATAAACAACAACTGTCACATACAACTGTCAGCCAGCTGTTTCCTTGACGACACCAAAACGTTAAACACAACATTAAACATAAACATAATGTTAGGGATGTGAGTATCTAATATGTAATCGTTGCAAGTGATTGCAGTGTAAGCTTTGGTAGCGGTAAGCGACCTTGCCTTCGGTAATATCAGCATCATCATCATATATATATATATATATATATATATATATATATATATATAGCATTGGTCCTTTGGGACGTCCTGGATGCTACATACCCGAGGTCCCTCCTGACTAATGAAACAGTGATGATGATGAGGCGTATCCTTGGAGCTGTGACAACACTCTGACCTCTGACCTCTGGCTCTCCTCAGCCTCATGATGGACCTGAGTCAGCTGCACCAGGAGCAGAAGGTGGACGAGGTAACGTCCGTCGTGGATGGTAATCTATCTGCATGACTGTAGAGAGATGGATTTAACATGGAATGACTTGCTAGTCCCTGTGATGACATTCTGTCTGTATGATGGTTGGGAGATGGATTGATAAAACTTAAAATAACGAGCTAAATACAGGTAGGTCTGTGTGCATCTTGTTCCTAGATGATGGGTGTGTTTCGTGTTTTGGGACCTAAGGTCTGTTGGTCCTATGTCTCTAGTTAGTTAAGGTGCATTTGGTTTATGTCCCTAGTGATCCAAGGTGCTGGTGTTTTGTGTGGTGATTTGAGGTGTGTTTGCTTTGTTTAGTGGTTTGACCTGGAGGAGACCCCGACCGGTAAGCTCCACCTGAAGTTAGAGTGGCTCTCCCTGCTCTCCACTCCAGAGAAGATGGACCAGGTAACAAACCAAGCACTCCTAAAGTAACAGTAATACAGTAGCATTTGTGGTTATACAAAGCTACAAACAGAGGCATGGTGTTTCAATGGCGCTGTCGTTTAATGATGATGTAATTTCCTCCATGTGTTTCCCTGTCCAATCAGGTCCTTCGAAGTGTGCGGGCGGACAGAAGCCTGACCAATGAGGGGCTGTCATCCGCCCTGCTGATGGTCTATCTGGATTCAGCGAAGAACCTCCCAGTGAGTTCTAGAACCACTCCTCCTCTCTCCGCCTCCTCTACTCCTCCTCCCCTACTCCTCCTCCTCCTCCTCCTCCTCTCTCCTGTCACCTCCTCCTGCTCCTCCCATCTCCTCCTCCTCTCTCCATCTCTCTCCTCCTCCTTTCACCTCTCCTCCTGCTCCACTCGTATCTCCTCCTCCTTCTCTCCTCCTCTCTCCTCCTCCTCCCTCTCATCCTCTCCCCCTCTATCCTCCTCCCTCCTGCTCTCTCCTCCCCCTGCAGGAATAAGTGAGACCCCTCAGCCTGATAAGGGACTTAAGCAGCTTTGACTCAAGCACACAAACACGCGCCACTCGCCCGGCGAACAGTGTGTTCATTATTTATCACTGGTTCACGTGCCAAACAGGTTCTCCACAGGGTATGTTGTCCAAGGACAGAAGGACAGCATCTTTCCCTCGCCTCCCTGCCAAGACGGGAACACTGGAACACAAGTTCCTTTTCCTCTCCTGCTCCTCTTGTTCTGACCAAGAGGAGCAGGACGAGGAGGAGGTTCTGTTAGTTTCCATCACGCTCTTGGTTCAGAGTGGTCTTTTGGACCTGAGCAGCTTCAGTTATCAATGCCAGCAGAGGTTTCCCAACAGCTGCGTAACTTGGAGTATAACTACAGCTTCACACCACGTACACTTTATTATCTTACTATGTTATAGTACTTTGTTATCGTGCTTTATCATCGTACTTTATTATCATACTTTATTATCGTAGGTTATGACCATATTTGGTCGAACCCAGAGGGGAGATTCTGAGTCATCTATTGTTCTGCTCGCCATGTTTTCCAAACCTCTCGTTGTCACTTCAAACCCGTGCTAATGATCTTTGCTGCGACACCACGGTTACAGCAGTCGCTAATGAGACGCCATTAGAGAGTCTGTGCAGAATATCTCTCAGCCATCAGGATTGTATCCATCAATCTCTCTTCCTCTCTATCCCCCTCTCCCCTGTCCTATACTCTCTCCACTCAATCTTCATCTCCTCACGCTCCTCCTTTCTTCTTTATTCTCTCTTGTCTCGCTCCTCATCCCTCCTCTATCTCCTATCCCTCCTCATCTCTTCTTCTCCTCTAACCATCGCCTCCTCATCATCATCTCTCTCCTCATTCTCCTCTTACTCATCAACATCTCCTCTAACTCCTCTTCCTCATCATCATCTCCATCATCCTGCTACCTCCTCCTCCTCCTCCTCCTACTCCTCCTCCAACCTCCTCCTCATCTGTCCTCCTCCTACTCCTCCCCCCAGAGTGTGTTCACAGGGAACCTGCAGGGTAGTGGTGCCCTGGCCGAGCGCAGGGCGTCTGGTCTGGTCTTTACTGAGGCCGAAGGCTCTCAGTCTAGGAGGCTAATCGTGAGTTCCCCGTACGCTGCATCCCGGTAGCATTAGCTTTAGCTTTAGTGCTGTTTGCTAACAGTAGCCGGATATGGACCATACCTGTGCATCATGATAACGTTAGCGTTAGTGCTGAGCGCTAACATAGCATCATGATAGTGTTTGCGCTGTGTGCTGAAATAAATCAAGCAGTCGTTGGTTCTGTGCCAAAACTGTGCATCATGATGGCGTTAGAGCTGTGTGCTAACATGGCATCATGATAGCGTTAGCATTAGCTCTGTATGCTAACATAGGCTGAACACTAAGTTTGCGTCATGATAGCGTTTGCTTTGTGTGCTAATATAGCATCATGATGTTTTTAGCACTGTGTGCTTCCATAGCATCATGATAGCGTTAGCCCGTGTGCTTCCATAGCATCATGATAGCGTTAGCCTGTGGGTTTCCATAGCATCATGATAGTGTTAACCTGTGGGCTTCCATAGCATTATGATAGCGTTAGCCTGTGTGCTTCCATAGCATCATGATAGCGTTAGCCTGTGGGTTTCCATAGCATCATGATAGTGTTAACCTGTGGGCTTCCATAGCATTATGATAGCGTTAGCCTGTGGGCTTCCATAGCATCATGATAGTGTTAGCCTGTGGGCTTCCATAGCATTATGATAGCGTTAGCCTGTGGGCTTCCATAGCATCATGATAGTGTTAGCCCATGTGATTACGTTGCTCATGGATCTACTGTGGTGTCTGTGATGGTTGGTCCAGAGAAACCACTAACACTACTCACACTGAGGAGAGAAGGTCAGGGATGCAACCAGACCCCTCCAGACGCCCCTGGAGCAAGCCTTCCTACTGGTTGTTCTGGTTGGTCTCCAGTACCCCCAGGAGCTGGGGGAGGTCTTCTTACTGGTTGCTCTCCAGAAGGTTTTCAGCTGCACACCACTGAACGGTCAACGTTTGGATTTTCAGACTTCTGCCATGCTCAACCTCCTTCCACTCTCAAACCCCTCCCACCCTCAAACTCCTCCCACTGTCAACTCCTCAACTCACAAACCCCTCCCACTGCCAATCCCTCTCTCTCTCAAACTCCTCCCCCACAAAGTCCTCCCACCCTCAAACACACTCACTGTCAGACTCCTCCAAACTTCTCTGATTGTAAAACCCCTCCCACTCAATGGTTCCTCCCACTGTCAGTCCCCTCCCACTGCCTGACTCCTCCCGTCCGTCGACTCCTCCCACTAGCACCCTCCCATCCTCGCCATGTTGGACAGAAGTTTAGTTAACAAACCGAATTCCCCATACCACTATTTACTAGACAGACAGACAGACAGACAGACAGACAGAAATACTTTAATGATCAGAATCAGAAATCAGAATCAGAAACAAGTTTATTGCCAAGTAGGTTTGCACTTACAAGGAATTTGACTTGGTGCAATCGGTGCAAGAGAACAACGCGCACCAACACACCGAGGCAAACGACCTCGGCGCCAGATAGGGATGAAGGAAAAATACAGAGTACAGTAACATGAGGAGAGGGAGGAGAGAAAAAAAAGCATCCCCTCAGACTATTTTCCTGTGGGGAGCACAGTGTGTGGGCATAAAAAAAACACCTCAGCAACATAAGCACACATAAGAACACTTTACAACATGAAACTCAGGACTTGCAACAGGGTAGGGGGGTCGGGGGTTGTAGGTAGCCCAGCACCGACAAGCGGCCATTCAGTCCTGCAGCCGTGGGGCGCAGGTCACAGACCCGCCTGCCGCGCTGGGGGGGTAAAAAGCGGCAAAGGCGTGGTGATGGGGGATAGGGGATAGGAGTCAACAATCAACAGGAGTCCATGAGGGAAGTGGGTGAAGGTACACAAGAGCGTCTCACTGCAGCGTTGTCCAGGGAAAGTTGTTCCAGCAGCGGCCTTGGCCAAGGCCAGTGCCGGATCAGGGGGGCCGAAAGCGGATAAGATTGGGGTTCTTATGGTTTCCTGAGGGAAATTGTATTTGTTACAATACTCCGGGAAAAGAAAAGGCAGTGCAGAAGTGAAGAACAGTGCTGAACAGTACCGTATAGAAATATAAATATCTAATATAAACATGCATGTATGTAACAATATACATACATCTAGGCATACATACTATGACTATATATCAATTTAGCCATCGTACAGTGAGTACAGGTCGTTATGTAGGTAGGGGTTAGGACACGTAGACTGCTACTACCAGACCATAACCACTAGACTGCCCTGCTTACTGCTACTGGCTGGTTTTCAAAGGTTTATTTTTGAGACGCTCCAACTCATTCACTCCGACAGATGTGTGAACCCTGACTAACGCCTGGGTCCGGTTCTCTCCATGTCTCCTGTGTTCTCTGGGTGTGTGAACCCTGACTAACGCCTGGGTCCGGTTCTCTCCATGTCTCCTGTGTTCTCTGGGTGTGTGAACCCTGACTAACGCCTGGGTCCGGTTCTCTCCATGTCTCCTGTGTTCTCTGGGTGTGTGAACCCTGACTAACGCCTGGGTCCGGTTCTCTCCATGTCTCCTGTGGTTTTAAAGAGCAGCCTGTCAGATTTCAGCCATGACGGGGCCAAGCAGGTGTCGGTCTTTAAGACCCTGAAGGTACCGTCTGGGAGGCGGCGTGCATGTCATCACTTCCTGTGGTTCTTCTTCCCCTCTCGCCTGCATCCCCTGCACCTTGCCACTGTGATCACCACCTGTTAATGACCAGTGATTGAGCCGACGAGCACCTGTATGAAACATGCATGGGCGTGTCCGTGGGTGTTGTGTTGTGACGTGGCGTTCTCCTCCCATCTTGTGACTGAGCGGTGCACCGCCTGCGCAGCCTGTCCTCCACATGCTAATGACAATTCAGTATCATTGTCCGCTGGCTGTTTGATGGGTGGGGAAAGAGGAGAGAGGATTTAGGTCACACGTAGTTAAACCTGCACTATGTCCCTTTTCTACTGCAGCTATACATTTTCCAAAGAGTAAAATGGGCCCATGCACACATTTTTTTCTATAAATAGTTTCATTCTGGTCCATCTCCCCCCCTCCAAACAGTGTGAAAATCTCAGATGACAATAAAGATGTCTGAAAAAAAATAAATAAAAATAAAATAAATAAATAATAATAATAGTAATAACTGTAGCTACAGCACAAGCTACTAGAGGCTGCTAACGGGAAAACATACCAAGTGCAGGTTTAAATAAGTGTTCCAGCAACTGTACACGTCATTTAAATTTTGGAATGTAGTTCACAAGACTGGCCTCGAGCTTACGGCAAACTCGCTGTGTGGCGAGCAGTGAGTAGTCGCCCCAGTACGCGGGAGCTATAACGTGTAGATATGTATATGCTTATATATTTAGTAATTTTACTGAGACAGGAAACAATCTGTCCAGAAACCGCTTGGCTGGATTAGAATTTAGGGGAGCAGCCTGTGATTGGTTGTCTCCATGACAACTTGATGGGATTGGCTGAATGGCTCGTGTTCGTTTTGTCCACTCTGACAGCAATCACTTGTACGTGTCAGGAGATATTATTGTTTGACGAAACTTTCGCTGTGTGTGTGTGTGTGTGTGTGTGTGTGTGTGTGTGTGTGTGTGTGTGTGTGTGTGTGTGTGTGGTTGTGTGTGTGTGTGTGTGTGTGTGTGTGTGTGTGTGTGTGTGTGTGTGGTTGTGTGTGTGTGTTTGTGTGTTTGTGTGGTTGTGTGGTTGTGTGTGTGTGTGTGTGTGTGTGTGTGTGTGTGTGTGTGTGTGTGTGTGTGTGTCTCAGTGTGGTAAGAAGGGCAGCAGTGAACCCAGTCCGTTCGTCCGCTTCTCCGTGGGAACCAAGACTCTGGAAAGCAAGGTGAGTGGGTTCTCCTCCGGTTCTTGTTCCCGGTTCTTGTTCCTGGTTCTGACCAACAAAACGTAAAACTATGTTGGTGGGGACTAGTTTCAGACGGTCTGTGCATCGGTGGGGACTACTTTCAGGATGATAGTGTGTGGAAGGAGCTTTGTCATGTATGCATATATAGTTTTGTAATGTGCGTCCAGTAGATTGTTTCTCTGATGAGAAATGGCTTCTCTGAATTATGCATGACCCTCACCCTAACCCCAGGCTTAGGGGAGAGATGCTGCCCGTAATGCATTTCAATACAACGTTATTAATTAAGCGGCCCAGAGGAAATACCCCCTTGGGTCTTTGAACACACTGCATTTACTGCACACACACACACACACACATACATACTCACATACACACTTACACTGTAACGCACACACACACACACACACCTGGAACACTATTAAAGTTTATATATGCTAATGCTGCTCAGCTCTTCAAATCAAAGTTTTCCAATTTAATAGACTTTAATTTTTATACAATCTAGTTGTATCTTAATTAAATTCTCTCCTCCTCTCCTGCCTAAAGCTGAAAGTTAATTCTATTTCCAGAGAGTAAAGGAATGATTGTCTCAATATTGTTAGGTCTTAATGAAGTCCCTGCCTACCTGAAGTCGTCTAATAAGGTCTCCTCTAAACTATCGTTCGTTGTTTTGTAACCCAAGCTGTGGGGTCATCTGTTAGATCTGCTCGTTCTATATACACCTTTAATATTAGCTCTGTTATTTTTATGGACACCTTTAAGGCTAGCTCTGCATTAATAACACCTTTAATATTAGCTCTGTTCCTTTTATGGACACCGTTCAGGCTAGCACTGCTCTAAGTACACCTTTAATTTTAGTTCTGCTCATTCTATGTACCCCTTTAATGTTATCTCTGCGACTTCTATGGACATCTTTAATGTTAGCTTTGCTCTATGGACACCTTTTAATGTAAGCTCTGTTCCATGGGCACCTTTAATGTTAGCTCTGCACCTTCTATCAAAAACTTTAACTTTAGCTCTACTCTGCTCATAATGTACACCTTTAATGTTAGCTCTTCTCTATGGACACCTTAAACCCCTTCCTAAAAGCCACTTTTACTCCCTGTTGTTTGACTCTAACTGAGACTACTCGGTATGTCTCTTACCTAATGTTCTCAGTGTGCATAGGCTGTCTGTCATGTCATACTGTAGTTAACTGGTTGTTCACTTGTGAGATGCGCTCTATAAATCCACTGACCTGACGAGTCCTTCTGTTAGATCCGCTTCAAGACCCGAGAGCCCATGTGGGAGGAGGCATTCTCCTTCCTGGTCCACAACCCCAGGAGACAGGAGCTCGAGCTGGAGGTAAAGCACTGCCCTCACCCTGCTCTCAAACAGGTCCTCTTCCATCTCCATGTTCACCTCCACCTTCTTCTCTTGTCTGCTCACAGGTGAAGGACGACAAACACAAGTGCACCATGGGTAATCTGACGGTTCCTCTGCGAGACCTGCTGGAGCAACAGGATATGACACGCACCCAGAGCTTCTCCCTGCGTAACTCTGGACCCAGCGCCAGCATCACCCTGCGCCTGGCTCTCAGGGTAACTACGCTCCTGGTGGCTCGTGGTGGCTTCTGGTTTCCCCCTGGTTGCTCCATCTTTTGCTCCATGTTTGTCTCACTCCGGTATCACAAGCCAATGGTCTGTGATTGGTCGTCTTGCATGTCAAATCAAAATACCGTGGCTCTCATCCTCCCTGACCCTCTCTGCTCCTCCCTGCTCCTCTGTGCTCCTCCCTCCTCCCCCACGCCTCCCTGCAGGTTCTGAGCTTGGAGAAGCAGGACTCCTGCGACCAGCCGTCCTCCGTCCAGGTCCGCAAGACCAGCGTCCCGCAGCCCGCCCCGCCGGGCCCCTCCTCCACCTCCACGCTCTCGGACTCCCCTCGAGCAGCGGCCACGCCGCCCCCCGCCGCTCCTTCTCCCCCGTCGTCGGCGGCGGCCCCGCGGCCCGCTCCCTCCACCTCCTACTCCACGCTGACGCTGCAGCAGCGGGACGGGGAGCCCTACTCCCTGAGCCCCGCCCGCAGCACCTCGGCCCTCAGCTGCAACCCCATGTGCGGCTCACAGCAGCGGCTGGCCCACACGGAGTCCAGCCAGAGCCTGGCGTCCGAGGCCTCGCTGCCCGCCGCCCATCTGGAGCTGCACAACCACCTCCGACTGCTGCACAAGTCAGTCGCCGCACTTCTTCCCCCCCCCTCCCCCGTCTTCTACCGCCGCCCGTCTGTCGTGTGGGCTGTCTTAGCGTGCAGTTTTACATTGAGGGCATTTAGCAGACGCTAATGAAGGTGAAGCACTTCATTGCTTTTAATACCGTGAACCAGGGGCGGCCGACGCGGTGTGCCCACAGGGACCACGCGAGTTGCCCACAGGGCATGTTCTAAAAAAATAGCACTAGTCACCATGGAGAAAACTGTTGACAATTTGTAGTTCATTGTGTTGATCTTTTTTTTAATCGATAACACTTGCGTTGATGTAGATTTGAAGGCAATGGCAACATTGAATTTAACATTTTAAAAACAAAAATGTTTTATGAACTCTGAACTTGTCTGGATCAGTTCAATATCGCATGTTCGCTGAGACAAGCTAGCGAGTGCAAGTAAAATCAGGAGCTAGAAATACATGGCGGAAAAGTGAAAGGAAACTTGGAAACGTTTCACGACGGTGAAATACAAGTGTGTAAGGCTCATGCCGACGGCAAAGCACCACAATGTGGAGAGACCTGACCTGTCACACGACCTTCCATGCTAACTACCCACCAGGCGGTGCCGTCTTTAAAGGAGCAATGATGACAATTGCAAACGCTGTGTTCAAAGATGAGAAGAAT
The DNA here is from genome assembly GCA_036785325.1 of Urophycis tenuis. Lineage (NCBI taxonomy): Eukaryota > Metazoa > Chordata > Actinopteri > Gadiformes > Phycidae > Urophycis > Urophycis tenuis. The sequence goes on from JAXIVH010000009.1 coordinate 6,189,111, forward strand.
GTGAATAATTTGTAGGCTATCAAATGGGTAGTCCTTCGTATTACACAGTACCTTTTGAAGTCGCTCTCGGGTTCAAAAAGGTCGGTGACCCCTGCGGTAAACAAGTCACCAGAGCAAGTCGGGTCCAAGCATTCCAATTGCTAGGTTAACCGTTGCTAGTATACATCTCTGGCCTAGGATGCTAAGTCCTAAGATACAAAGAGCCACCATAACGTGCCAAGACATTCAACACACAAGTGCATGAGGGGGGGGGGGGGGGGTTGTTGTTTTTTTCTACCTCCTATCACCTACATTCTCTCTCCTTTGTCCTCTCTCCTAACTTGTCCATGCTACCTCCTCCCCTAACTCCTTTATCCTACCTCCTCGCTCCCACCTCCTCTCTCCCTCTTACTCCTAACCTAACTCCTAACCTAACTTTTCTCTCCCACTTCCCCTCTCCTGAGTCCTCTCTCCCTGCCTCCTCTCTCCTACCTGCTGTGTATTGAAGTGCTTCTTGGCTTGTCCCCAGTGGGTCGTTGTCTCCAGAGCCCTGTCCACTGGGGGAGGTCCAGCTGACGCTGAGACACAGCAGCCAGCGGAACAAGCTGATCGTGGTGGTGCATGCCTGCAGGTGACACGGCGACACACTGTACACAACTACACAACACACGACACCTTTGTGTACACGCACCTGTTGTTATTGTGTGCACTGGGTCATTTTTGTATGACTGTAGTTATGTTGTGTGTGTTGGATTGTGTGCATGCATGCACCTGTTATTGTGTGTATTGGGTGGTGGTTGTATTGTTGTGCGGTTGTGTCATGTGTGTTGTGTCGTGTGCAGGCACCTGCTCGCCTTCACCCGGGACAGTGCCGACCCGTTCCTCAGGCTCTACCTGCTGCCAGACCGCAGCCGAGCGGGCCGGAGGAAGACCTCGGTGATGAAGAGGACCCTCAACCCCGTCTATGACCAGACGTACGGCCGCTCACTGCTAGCACGCAACGCTACACCGCGCACAACCTCTTCTGCAACTTCCAATATGTTGCATTATAATAATGATATAATGTGTATTATAGTATGTTATATACACGGTATGGTGTGTTTTGTTGTGTGTGCGTGTAGGTTTGAGTTCAGCGTGTCCATGGTGGAGCTCCACAGGAGGTCTCTGGATGTGGCCGTGAAGAACGGGGGCAGAGTTCTGACCAAGCACAAGGGGCTTCTGGGAAAGGTAGTTCTATCACACCATTCATATTCTGTCTAAATATATATAGTTTATGTTGTATATTAGATGTATTTATGTCTATACACAGTAGTAGTTTATTTAGTGGATTATATGTATGTTATGTTACCAGGTGCTGGTAGACCTGAGTGGAGAGGACATATCTAAAGGATGGACACAGTGGTATGTATGTCTTTATATTATGAATATATATATATATATATATATACTGTATATATAAAATATTGTTATTGTGACTCTGTGAATTGTGAATCTGTGGAGGGTCATAGGACAATGTATTATATTACAATATATTAGTATTACTATGCAGATATTATAAATATTATATTCATGTATTGTGGCATATTCATGTTATATTCATGTATTGTGGTCTTCTTTCTAGGTACACTCTGACGGACGGAATATCAAAGACTCCACTGACAAAGTAGACAGACACACACAGTACAAACACACACACACGGGACACACACAGTACACACACACACACACGGGACACACACACACGGAACACGCACACACTGGAAACACACTTCTGGATCTGACCTCCAGTTAGTTCTTTTAGTTCTGTTTCTTCACCCTCAATTCTTCCAAAGTTACGTTTAGTTGTGTGTGTGTGTGTGTGTGTGTGTGTGTGTGTGTGTGTGTGTGTGTGTGTGTGTGTGTGTGTGTGTGTGTGTGTGTGTGTGTGTGTGTGTGTGTGTGTGTGTGTGTGTGTGTGTTGGGGGGGGGGGGGGGGGGAGGGTGGCAGTAAAGCCTTTGCAAAGCATTGACTGCCCTTGTGTTTATGAGATGTCCGTTGTTGATGTAAATATGCAACTGTTGACTCACATGATACAGACATGATTACATATAACATTATTATTATGAATATGATTGTTATTTAAGTTCCTACAGCGTTGTTATGGCACTGTTCTATGCTTCACATGTCCCTATTGTGTTATTTCTGATATGATTTGTGAAATATTCTGGAAGAGTCTGTCGCCTTAGCAACGGGGTTCGGATGGCAGATGCACGTAGCGGTCTGACCTTTGACCTTTTTTGTTCCATCACTTGCATTCTTATTTACGTGTGTGACCCCTGTCGTGATTTGAAAGTGAATGCACCCCTGAGACAGAATGAAAACGTGGTTTGAAAGGATGTTGATTTGTTGGACACTGAGGCTGCATACAGAGCTGGGGTTCTAGACTGGCTCTATGATTCTTGTTCAGGAATGATTGTTTGAACTAAAGTGAATGACATGAAGAATATTTAAGATGACTTGCATTGCATTTATTTAGTTTTTTTTTTTGTTTTGCTGAAATCGTTATGTGGCCATACCTGTTTTTAAAACCGTTATGTGGCCATACCTATTTTTAAAACATGCTTTTCTAAGTGTGTTTCATCTTTTAGGCTTGACATGTTTTATCATCTATCCTGTGCCTTAAAACTCTGTATAATTCTGGCATTTTGAAATTATAACTTTGAATGATAAGCACCCGAATGCTTTTAAAGAATTAAATCTTTCTCTTGTGTGTTCGTCTGATTTATTATCATATTGGACTGCTATGGCCCATTTTTGAATTTCTGCCAATTGGACAATAGCATTTGTAGTCTATAATTGGGGTGGATTGTCCTCACCTCACCTGCTCCTCAATCTCATGAATCTAAAACTAAGATATTACGATGAAATCGTTCGATAAATATGATCATAAAAATATATTAAATAAAAAAAAAGGAAAATGCTTAAGCTAATAAACAAGTTATTCCCATGGTTGGCGGATCGACCATCTTTCACAGGCGTCTGTCGCCATCTAGTGGCCATAATGTTACGCAACATTAATACGTCAGAGAAGGATGCGTCATTGCGTCATGACGCACAGAGAAAAACAAATTTGCGCGCGTTTCCCGTATCGCTGTGCGTTGCTCTCCGTCGGCCGCATCTCATCATAAATACAACTAATACGTATGTATTTATCACCTCATTATGGAATACTTTTAGAATATATACATGTTTATATTATATGACGTTTTATGAATCATCTGGCAAGTTAATAAGTATGTCACTGCATGTGTTTATGTTAGGGAAACTGAGCTGCGGTGTTTGTTATGTTGACATAGTGGAGCGCTCTGTTCATGAAAATACTATTTTCATCTGATTGTATTTATGATGGTGACAAACTCACAGATGTTGCACCTCTGCGGACAGCTTCATCAACCTTCTGTCAAGAAGTCTGAAGCCTTCAACTTTTCGAAGTGTTTGATTCATTCAAACTTCATTCAAATTTCTTGTGCAGAAAGCTGCTCCTACATACTCAACCCAAGCAGTCAGGAGAGGTGTAATATTGTCGAGTTTACCACCTTTAACAACAACCTTTACAAGCAGATGAGACGTATATTTACATTAATAGGACATGGGGAGCCCCATGACGGTTACTGTGTCCACTTAGTTGCTTGCGACTAGTGATGACAGTAAAACTGAGGAGCTGAGTCAACGTATACTATTACATATACTCTAATCTAACTAATATTATAATATATCATGTGAATAATACATTATCGCATAATATAACACATATTATAACATATATGAGCTGGTGTAGACAGCACGTCGTAAGCGGTTTGAAATGTGACCACAGGTGGTGCGATCATGTCCAAACGGGAAGGCTTTCTAGACTCCGTCTGCGCAGAGAAGGTGGAGGACTTCCTGCGCTTCATCCACCTCCATGTAATGTACCAACCTATATTAAACATGTAGAGATGGATTCTACCTGTGTTAAACATGTAGAGATGGATTCTACCTGTGTTAAACATGTAGAGATGGATTCTGCCTGTGTTAAACATGTAGAGATGGATTCTACCTGCGTTGAACATACAGAGATGGATTCTACCTTTGTTAAACATGTAGATATGGGATCTACCCGTGTTAAACATACAGAGATTGATTCTACCTGTTTTAAACATGTAGACATGGGAGCTACCTGTGTTAAACATGTAGATATGGAATCCACCCTTGTTAAACATGCAGCGATGGATTCTACCTGTTTTAAACATGTAGATATGGGATCTACCTGTGTTAAACATGCAGAGATGAATTCTACCTGTGTAGATTTGGGATCTACCCTTGTTAAACATGTAGATATGGGATCTACCTGTGTTAAACATGTAGAGATGGGATCTACCTGTGTTAAACATGTAGAGATGGGATCTACCTGTGTTAAACATGTAGATGTGGGATCTACTTGTGTTAAACATGTAGATATGGGATCTACCTGTGTTAAACATGTAGATATGGGATCTACCTGTGTTAAACATGTAGAGATGGGATCTACCTGTGTTAAACATGTAGATATGGGATCTACCTGTGTTAAACATGTAGAGATGGGATCTACCTGTGTTAAACATGTAGATATGGGCTCTACCTGTGTTAAACATGTAGAGATAGGATGGATCTGCCTATAAACCTCTGGCCGTGGTTCTGTATCCGTGGAGCAGAAGGACAAGACGGACCCCTTTGACGTGGAGGAGGTGCTGCAGGAGCTGCCCAGGGACCGCAGGGAGGCGCTGGGGAGCCGGCTGCTGGCGCTGCTGCAGCGGGTCCTCCTGGACCTGCCCCCGGGGCAATGGGAGTCGAGGCCCGGGACGAAGACCGGACCGGGGTCTGGAGAAGAGGCCATGGAGGTGGAGGGACCAGCAGACCCGGTGAGACAGGCTTGGTTAACGTTATTAGATGAGATGAGATTAGATTATATTAGATTAGATTAAACTTTATTGCCATTGTGCAGAGTACAGGTACAGAGACAACAGTCTTGTTGACAAGATGTGCTATCTCATTTTTTCGTAGAACTACGGTATTGCTTCTTCTGCACAGAACTATTGGCTTTGACATTTAGTGGCTGATTACATTTACATTTGGGGCATGTAGCAGACGCTTTCATCCAAAGCGACTTATTGATAATTTGTTATTCTCCAACTATCTCTGAAATTACATAAACATCCAACAAACAAATATTGAAATGCCAATATATTGCTGCACCAAATATTTATAGGCAGCCTATATTTGGATTTGATTAGGTATGTATTGATAAACTGCATTGTGTACAGTATATTTGTATTGATTACGTACTATGTGTATTGAAAAACTGCATGGTGTACGGTATAATTGTATTGATTACGTTTTGGCTTTTCAGAAGCAGACTATTGCCGTGGTGGAGGGCGTGGTACTGGTTGCTACGGTGACTCTAAAAGCCCTCCAAGATGGGGACCCCTACGAATCCCTGCTGGAGTGTTCCACGCAGCTTCGCGGTGAGAAACCATGGTGACGCTACGCACGTAATCATGTGATGCACTCGACGCTATACTTGAAAATCCCATCGTCTCCTTACTCCTTCATCTCCTGCCTGTGTGTTGACTTCCTGTCTGTGTGTGTGTGTGTGTGTGTGTGTGTGTTGACTTCCTGTCCGTGTGTTGACATCCTGTCTGTGCTCCCTGACCTCCAGATCTTCTGCCGGTCCTTCCCGACTCTGCGGCCTCCCTGCAGCAGCAGATCCAGCGACTGTGTGAGCTGTGGTGGAAGAAAGGGCTTCTGAGGAAGGATCAGTTTGGACGCACCGCCTTCCTGCTGTCCCTGCGGAGGAGTCTCTCGCTGAAGAGACCAGTCAGTACAAACATTCAATATAAACCAGCCAGTACAAAACATGAACAAGTACAGCACAAACCAGTCAGTACTTTGACTCCACGGATCTCCCTTTTAAAGAGAACCCGAGCTTCTGCTGCACGTGGTTCCCCTCGGGGGGGGTTCTGGTCCACTGACGGTTGCTGGTTTGTGTTGTGCGTCCAGGGGGGCGAGATCCAGCGGGTGTGGGACCTCCACGAGGTCCTCCTGGGTCTGGACTTCACCTCTGAGGACAACAAGCAGATGGTGGAGCAGCTCCTGGAGTGCTTCCTCAGCATGGGCTTCATCCGCAGTGACGACGTGAGGACACCCATAATGTGATCCTAGTGTCTTCATGTGGCGCTATGACGTTGAGGTCGAAGCGCAGACTGTCTAACCTGGGCGCAGTTAAGGTTCAGAGCATTGACCTCCTGTGTGTTGGCTGCTGTCAGATCGCCCCCACCAAGCCTACCGTCATATTGGGATGCAGTTGTGTAGTCTGAATGTGGGTGACCTGATGCATGATAGGCCTTAACACATGGATTTATATTGATATTGAAACACTAAATGACAGTTTACTTGGATGTAATGAGGGATGGATATCAGTCATACATGGATATCATGCAGATCTTGTAAAAAGGGTAAAGGGGCATTTAGCAGACACTTTGGTCCAAAGCGACTTACAATCAGTGCATTTGTGGGGTTCGACATGTCGACAGTTGGAGGAGGGGGAACAAGGGGATCAAACCGCCGACCCGCTCTGTCCACCCGCTTTACCTATTGAGCTACTGCCGCCACAAGGTTTTATAAGGTTCTGTACGTATCATGGTGACTGATGGCATGACTTCCTCTGACAGGGGAAGCGTTTCCTGGTGTTCCTGTTCAGCTGGAACGTAGACTTCATCTGGATGATCCATGGAACCATCAAGAACCAGCTGGAGTTCTTCCCCAGGTGAGAACCACTTCAGTCTCTCATCGACCGCAGCAGCGTTGGGTCGGCACTATTTGTACCAGAGCTCCAGTCTCAAAGGACTTAAAAGACCACTTATAGGACCCCCTTAACCCTAAGTTCTTGAGAGGACTTCACAGACCACAGTATAGGACCCATAACACTAAACCCTCTAGAGGACATAACAGACCATATTAAAGGACCCCGAACCCTCTAAAGGACTTCACAGAGAAACAGACACTGAGAAGACACTGAGAAGGAGCCCAGTAGGGTTAGGGGGACAGATGTATAATGGTGGTAGAACAAATGTTCACGTTGTTAGAAATAGTAGATTAATAGAGTTCCATATCAATCGTGAATGTGAGCCAGAGTGTTGCGCTGTTGTGGTGGATTCATTTCACTGCTCGGTTGCTCTGACGCATCGACGCCAGTCTAGCTGCTGATTTTCGATAAAGACTTTCTCCTTTCATTGTTCGTCGTTGTGGACTAGGCGCTTCTCCCTGAGCATATGCGTCAGTACTGAACAGTTCCCAGATACATTGGATACAGTTTTGTTTTGGCTGTAAAAGTGTTCACATCACTTTATTGTTATTTACCTCAGGGACATTGATTGCTTCTGCTCAGGATAAAAAAAGAATACAAATGGAGAACAGAAAAGTTTCCAACAATACAGTCAGGAAAGGTATTTTACGAGTCGACCCTACCTAACCTTTCCCTAGATGCCCACCTGTACACGATGAGTCTCAGCTCACTCTGTGTTTCTGTCTGTTCTGTCTGTGTCTGTTCTTCCCACCAGGTCTCTGACCACTCACATTGCTGAGATCTACTTCCGGGCGTGGAAGAAGGCGACGGGGGAGTTCCTGGAGAAGATGGAGAGCGTGTGCATCCAGGACCTGATGCAGAGCGCCATCCTGCTCCACAGAACCTCCCCCGTGCACGGGAAGGTCAGACAGGTGGGTCAGGATGGTCTCGTGGTCCGGGCTCGTCCGGGCTGGGATCGACTCGCTGCAGACGACGCACACGTGTACGGATCATGGCTGCCATGCGTATTCTTGTGACCGTTTTGGCGCGTCGGTCGCGCACGTCGTCGCAAGCGAACACGACGCGGCCACGAGATGTAATACTGACAAGAACCTTGGGCGCGATCGTGCGAAAAAAAAACTGGGACAGCAAGATGCATTATTGACAAACAACGCTGGGGGCGATCGTGCAACGCTTTCTTTTCTGCCACCATCTTAACAGTAGTAAGATGATCAGTTCCTCCTCTACCAGTGACACCATGTTATTTATTCATATGAGCACGCAATACACATGCTTTTGTACGATTTCCGGATCTGATATTACTGTGGTCTGCCCCAAGTGGAGACCTCCACTATCATGCGTTTCGGCCGCGCAATGATGCAGCAAGTCTGCACACAGGACACAGAGGCTTGGTCTAACAGCTAAGTCCATTCCAGCCCTTTGAACTCCACTTCTGGGTTTGATCCCCGGTGACCTCAGTCTACCTGTAATCCTCCTAGAGCAAGATGACCCCTGACCCCTACCTGCACCTGTCTCTGTACTGTCTAACCCCTACCTGCTCCTTGCTGACCTGTTTCTGTACAGTCTCACCCCCATCTTCTCCATAATGACCTGTCTTGGCACTGTCTAACCCCTACCTGCTCCTTAAAGCTAGGGTAGGCTAATCCATTTTAGAAGCATTTCTTGTCACATTAGTTGAACTCCTCTGCCCCTCGTTCATGCAGATCGTGAGCTACTTCCACAAGAGGAAGGGCTGCCAGAGCGTCGACCGCATGCTCTATGAGCTCTACAAGCCCATCCTCTGGAGAGCCCTCAGTGTACGTACGCACACACACACTGACACACACACACACACACACACACACACACACACACACACTCTGCATGCACACATGCAATACATACGTAACTTGTGTCTGTTTGGTAATGCGTAACTCAGTGTGTGTTGTGTCGTGCGACGTGTAGCTGTAAGTGTGTGCGTTGTGTCCATGTGACCAGGCGTCTAACCACGAGGTGCGGGCCAACGCCACGCTGCTGTTCACCGAGGCCTTCGCCGTCCACGACCCGGCACAGAGCAGCCAGCTGATAGACGCCGCCATCCAGAAACAGCTGGACACGCTGATGGTAGGCCATTACTGCGGTGACCGTCTCCGCAGCATCCAGTGACCGCCGCGACGATGGTTACCACACCTCACAGGATCCAGACACGCCTGTAGCCATGGCGACAGGTCTCCCAGGGCCTTATTTAGTCACACCTTCACACCTTCCAGAAACACACCGGTTACAACAGTTGCCACAACTAAGTGCTCTATAGATGAGGGTTGAAAGACCGTTCAAACATTCAGTCATTTTTTTTTCATCAGGTTATCATTTTAATCTTCACCTTCATCACCATCAGCCATCATCATCGTCAGGGTACAGTGTCAAGGTTGAATATTGAAAACGCATCTGTTCTCACATCAGATGAAGAGCTGCAGGCGTGATCTGAGGAAGTGCAAAATCACACAGACACACAGACACACACACACACACACACACACACACACACTCGCTGACTCAATCACTCTCCGGAGCACAGACGGCTGAGTATGAAGTTCTTGGTGTTTTAAACCCACCCCCCCATCGCAACCCCCAGAGTCTCCTGGACGACCCCCACCCCCTGGTGCGCTCCTCAGCCATCCTGGGTGTGTGCAAGATCCTGGCCACCTGCTGGGAGCTGCTGCCCCCCACCGTCATCACAGACTTCGCCAAGAAGCTGGTGGTGGAGCTGGCCGCTGACTGCAGCTCCGCGGACGTACGCTGCTCCGTGTTCAAGGTACAGGCCACATATCATATATATCGTATGTATCATATATATCATATGTATCATATGTATCATATGTTTATATTTAGCACTGAAGGGACGTGCAGCTCGGTGCGGACAATGGGCGAAAGTCTGTGACCCACAAAACGATTACAAGCTTCCTATAATCAATTAAGTTTCCAAAGGTGTATTCATGTAGTTTCTAAGGTGTGCTGACTGGCCATCTGAAGCCTGTGTGAGCATGTGCCCCCAGCATTATTAAATTAAACATAATTACTGAGGCTTATGGTACATTGCAGCTCACTAGTTATATCAGCTACCCGTTATGGATATGTTTTTGGAGTGGATTACCACTAAATCTCAGTTCAGAGGAAAAGGGTTCTGGGTTCGATCCCCACAGTCCACAGTCGACCTGTAGGCTTCCTAGAGCAGAATACCCCCTAACTCCTACCTGCTCCTTAATGACCCGTCTCTATACTGTCTAACCCCTAGCGGCTCCTTCATGACCTGTCTCTGTACTCTCTAAGCCCTAACTACTCCTTGACGGCCTGTCGCTGATTTCTCTATAAGTCTCTTCGGACATAAACGCCTGCTAGATGACAACATATGTTGATAACATAGCATAAGTGTGTTATGATGTATTGTATATTGCAGTGTCTGAGCATGGTGCTGGACAACTCTCTCAGCCACCCTCTGCTGGAGAAGCTGCTCCCAGCCTTGAAGAACAGCCTCCACGACACCTCGGAGAAGGTCCGCACGGCGTTCCTCGACATGCTGCTCAAGGTCAAGGCTGTCCGCGCAGCTAAGGTACGAGGACGCTAACACCGCTAAGGCACCATGACGCTAACACAGCTAAGGTACCATGATGCTAACACCGCCACGGCACCATGGCGCTAACACCGCCACAGCACCATAGCGCTAACACCGCTAAGGTACCATGATGCCAACACCGCTAAAGTACCATGATGCTAACACCTCAAAGGTACCATGATGCTAACACTGCCAAGGTACCATGATACTAACACCTAAAAGGTACCATGATGCCAACACCGCTAAGGTACTATGATGCTAACACCGCCAAGTACCATGATGCTAACACCGCTAAGGTACTATGATGCTAACACTGCCAAGGTACCATGACGCTAACACTGCCAAGGTACCATGACGCTAACACTGCTAAGGTGCCATGATGCGAACACCTCAAAGGTACCATGATGCAAACACCTCAAAGGTACCATGATGCTAACCACCTGGGCAGTGTTGGTTTGTCTGTCTGTATCTGGTTTGACCCGACCCCTTCCTGTGGTTTCTCTAGTTCTGGGACGTGTGCCACATGGACCACCTGCTGGCTCGCCTGGCGCTGGACTCCCAGCCGGTGGCCAAGCGCATCGTGGACCTGCTCTTCAAGTCCTTCTTCCCCGTCAACGAGTCCGAGAAGGAGTGGTGCTGCCGCTGCATCACCCTCATCCAGATGAACCCCCGCGCCGCCCGCAAGTTCTACCATTACGCATACCTGCACACGGCGCCCACCAACATAGGTACTGCAGCCTCTGGACCAGAGCACCCACCTGGCTTCTACATCTGATGCAGTCCATCCATCGTTATCTTGACTGTTTTAGACTGAGTTTTTTGAATGATTTCAGAAACGGGCGGCAGTAGCTCAGTGGGTAGAGCGGGTGGACAGAGCGGGTCGTCCACTAACCGTAGGGTCGGCGGTTCGATCCCCTTGATTCCCCTCCTCCAACTGTCCGCATGTCGAACCCCACAATTGTACTGATTGTAAGTCGCTTTGGACAAAAGCGTCTGCTAAATGCCCCCTTTACCCTATACCCTTTAATTACAGACTATTTACTCGAAGGATTTGAAGACTGATTTCCAGACGTATTTGTAGACTGATTTCAGACTGATTTGTACACTGAATTCAGACTGATTGTGATCTCTTGTTCTAGTGAAGTTGATGCTGTCGATTCGCCGTGTTCTCAACACCTGCCTCCCGAGCCAGGGCGACCAGGTTGACAACAGCCAGCTCAGCGATGGCAACAAGGAAAACGACACCGTAAGATATGTACTGTATTAGTACAGATGCCAGTAATACATAGTCTACTACTGTATGTATTACTACTGCAGTTTATGTTCTTTTAATAGTCATCTAATAAACCGTTAGTTACTAACTAGCTAATATCTTGTTACGAACTAGCTGTGGTTTTCAGATGGAGAACATGCTGTCTGCTGGGCATGCTAACCAGTTACTATCTAGACACTAACTAGCTGTGGTGTTCTCAGATGGAGAACATGCTGTCTGCTAAGGATGCAGGGCTGGTGGCCAGCCTGCTGGAGATGCTGGTCATTCTGTGGAGGAGTGTGCGGAAGGCTCTGGACCACAACAAGGAGGCCCATCAGTACACGGTGGCCAAATTCAGCTCGGTCATCTCCAAGTACTTCAATAACTTTGGGGTGAGACCTTGAGTTCACTGCTGCCTTCTACTGGTTTTAATGGGTATTAAAACAACCCAGACAAAAGATAAGATGTACTTTAATAATCCCAGGAGGGAAATTTGGCAGGACATACGTAGAAATTGGACAGATACAAAATTTAAATATGAGCATACAAATGAAAGAAATACAGAAAATATATTCATATACACGATGAGTTGTAGCAAACAAATACACGTAAACATTACAGTTAAGGTAGACATTGATGGTATATAATCTACGTGATTTGAAAAAGCGCCACACACGAATCCTGCAGACGCTCACTCGTCCAGCAGAGGGCAGTATAACACTAGCAGAGCATGGAGAACGTAGTCAGCGGGAGATGGAGAACGCTCAGCGTCAGGACACGGCTGCGGGGTCTTAAGAAGGAGGTCAGCGTGACCATATGATTAGCGTTCAGAAGAACATCTCTAAGAGGGTTTCCATCAGTTCAGTTCCATTTTTCATTTTGTTAGAGAGACAGACAGACGTACGTTAATGATCCCTGAGGGAAATTGCATTCGTTACAATACAATACTCCAGTGCAAAAAGAAAGAAGAGACAGACACTCTACGTATAGTAAAGTGTTAGAATATATAAATATATAATATAAACCTATGTAAAATATAAAATATAAACCTATGTAAAATAGAACCTATGTAAAATAGAACCTATGTAAAATATAAACCTATGTAAGCAATATACAAAAAATATACATAAAGAAATATACATAAATGTACATATAACCAGGCATACACTAAGAGGTGATAGCATACACAAGGATGTTAGCGCAAATGTCTAACTCGCTAACTCTGTTGGTGTGTGTTTCGTATGTGCCTGTCTGTCTGTCTTTCTCTCTGTCTCTCCTGCCTGTCGGTCTGTCTGTCTCTATCTACGTGTGTGTGTGTGTGTGTTGTAGGATGACCGCTCCACAGCCCCTCTAGTCTTCCTGGCCTCTCTGATGCCTCCTGCCAATGTTCCAACATTCAGGTAGTGCCTTCTCTTCTCTCCTCTTCTTGACCTTTCTTCTCTTCTTCTTCTCTTTTCCCCTTCTCCTCTTCCTCCTCTATCTCCTCCTCTATCCACTCCACCTATTTTCTCTCCTTCTCCTTCTCTTCTCTTCTCTTCTCTTCTCTTCTCTTCTCTTATCTTATCTTATCTTATCTTATCTTCTCTTCTTAACCTTTCTCCTCCTCTTCTTCTCTTTTCCTCTTTTCTTCTTCCTCCTCTATCTCTTCCTCTATCCACTCCGCCTCTTTTCTCTCCTTCTCTCCTCTTTCCCTCTCTAAGGTAATGCCTCCTCATCTCTCCTCCTCTCTGCCTCCTCTTCTCTCTCAGGTAACACCCTTAACCACTGCCAGGGTACACTTCCTCTCCTCTTCTCTCCTTGTGTCCTATCTCCTCTTCTCCTATCAACCCTGTATCGTCCTGCACCTGTTACCATGACAATCTGCAGTTCGCCCTCTACTGTTCTCCTCCACAATCCCCATATTCTCCCCTCTATGGTTGTTCTGACTCCTGCTCTGTGTGTGTGGCTGTGCTATGCGTTGTTGCGCGTGCATGTGTGTTTGTGTGCGTGTGCGTGTGTGTGTGTGTGTGTATGTGTGTGTTCTCTGATAGCTGTGGGGTGCTATCTAAGCTGAGGCGGATGGATACGGGTGCCAGCCAGGTGCGGTTTGGCCAGCTGATAGACTGCCTGTGTGGCTGGGGCCAGGCGGCTGACGTCCTGGACCTCATCACACAGTGGCTGACAGAATCCCTGCCCGGGCAAGCGGTAAGAGAGTCCAACTGGAATGTCTGCAGCTGAGCACAGTCCTGCCAGAGACAAACCAGTGGAGAACCTCTGAAACTGTCACATTAGCCACAATGTTACATCCACTAACATTACGTCAGCTAACGTTAGGGGGGGGGGGGGGGGGGGGGGGTGTAGGGTGTTGGACTCCCTGCCGACGGAAAGGTTCTGGGTTCCATCGCCCCGCCATCCACAGTCTTCCAGAATCCCTTTATTGAAAGTGTCTTTAAAGTGTCTTTATGTAACAGAGTCTGCTACATGACTCAGACTACCACCGGTCTCCAGGCGGGTCGTGATCAGGCGGCCTCTCTGTGTTTCAGGACAAGGCCAGAGCGGGGCGGAAGGTGCGGATCCAGGAGACGGTGGAGGCCAAGCCGGACCTGGGCCTCTCCTACCTGGAGTACCTGTTCAGCCGCTCCTCCACCAGGGACCGCATCCTGCCGCTGGCCCAGACCTCCCTCAGACTCCTCCACAAGACCCTGGGAGCCTGGAGTGTACAGCCCTCTGATCTAATGCCTTTTACCTGAGGGGCCGCGACCCATCTGTTACTTTAGCCCTCACAGCAGTTCTCCATGCTACCGTCACTTCAGATACTGCCACATGTATTGATTGCACTAACTTTATTTAGCTGTGTGTGTGTGTGTGTAAGTTTGTGTTGTGTGTCTGTCCCTCCAGTCGGTGCTGTTCTCCTCCCTGAGCTCCGGGGCGGTGAACCGGGCCGAGCCCAGGGTCCAGACCGCCCTCAGGGCCTTCACACTGCAGGCCCGGCTCGCCGCGCACCTCCACAACAATGTGAGCCCTCCGTCTGGTCATCTATCTATCTGTCTATCTATCTATCTATCTATCTATCTGTCTGTCTGTCTGTCTGTCTGTCTGTCTGTCTGTCTGTCTGTCTGTCTGTCTGTCTGTCTGTCTGTCTGTCTGTCTGTCTGTCTGTCTGTCTGTCTGTCTGTCTGTCTGTCCTTCCTTCCTTCCTTCCTTCCCTCCTTCCTTCCTTCCTTCCTTCCTTCCTTCCTTCCTTCCTTCCTTCCTTCCTTCCTTCCTTCCTTCCTTCCTTCCTTCCTTCCTTCCTTCCTTCCTTTCCTCCATCCTTCCCTCCATCCTTCCTTCCTTCCTTCCTTCCTTCCTTCCTTCCCTCTCTCCCTCCCTCTCTCCCTCCCTCCCTCCCTCCATCCTTCCATCCTTCCTTCCTCCCTCCCTTCCTCTTGACTATCACTCCTGTGGCTCCACGTAGCCACTTCCTTGACCCGGTGGCCCCCAGGGGCCCGCAGCACAGCTTCCTGTTGGTGTGAAGTGTTTTCAGGGGATGAGTCACCCTGTGAATAATATGGAGCCAGCCGTCTGATTTCACTTTATATTCCGGAGACGGCGCTCTCTCTCTCTCTCTCTCTCTACCTCCCTCTCTCCATCTCGCTCTCTCCATCTCTTCTATCGCCAACCCCCCCCCCCTCTCTCGCTCTCTCTCTCTTAACCTCCTTGTCTCCATCTCTTCTTTCGCCAACCCCCTCCTCTCTCTCTCTCTCTCTCTCTCTCTCTCTCTCTCTCTCTCTCTCTCTCTCTCTCTCTTAACCTCCTTGTCTCCCTTTCTCCCAGTCTCTCAATTCAAAGGGCTTTATTGGCACAGAAAATGCTAATTTGCATACTTGTTACCAGAGCCCGTCTGATATCTCGGTTGGCTGATTTTTATCAGCCCAATACTGGCCTGTCACAGACCTATCGACGGTGTATGTTTGCGGACAGGAGAACTTCAGAAGTGGTGCCGATTTTTTTTATAAATGTAATGACCTCTGGTGGTCGAGCCTCTAGATGCTTACACTGAGCACAGCCAGGTAAACGGCTCCCAACACTTCACATGGTGCTCTGTGAGAAGGTCAGCAGCTCCTCCCAGCACAGTTTGCTGGTTCCTCTCAGCTCATGAGTGTGATGCCGCTGTGGCCCCCGAAAGCATTGCTGAAGCCCACAAGGAGCTGGACCTCCCCCAGGATACCACAATGCAGATATCGAATAACGGCCCATATATCTATACTTTGATTAACGGCTCATGTATCGATGGCGGTGATTTTTTACTCCCTAATATCCGTCTTGGCATTGGCCCCTGAAATCCAATATCCCCCCCCCCCCCCCCCTCCATCCCTATCTAACCCTACCCCTTCTCGTTTCAGTCCCCAGAGAGCCGTGACTTCCTGGGCTCCCTGGAGCTCAGCATGGCCTGGCTGGAGGAGAGGGTGCTGCCCTACATGTCCACCCCGTCCAGCCCGGACTCCACCTCCAGGGAGGGTGAGGGCCACGGGGGCACCCCGGGGACCCTGGATCTGGCCAAAGACATTGTGGAGGTGATCCCCGCCCCCAGAGCCCCATTGTTACTCTACTAGTACTCTCATTGTTACTCGTTTAGTTGGATTTAGATGGTTAATTTCCATAGGGACAAATACAGAAACATGGAGTACACATTATGTGTGAATAATGTCTGTAAGAATGAAGGATGTGCTCATGCAGAGGTACAGAGGTAGGCGCAGTCTACCAGAAGAGCGTGTTTCACTCACTGGAAGCTGATGGATGGTCGATGCCATTTCTAACAAGCCACACAAAAATAATAGCACTTAAATCCTACCCACCTTCACTTGCACACACATTACTTCTCACTTGAGGTTGGACCAGAGGAGCTGAACTGATATTTCTGCATAGTTCTCCATCTTCAAGCACCATCACGGGAAGCACTGAAGGATGCGTGTTAGTCACAGAACGCACGTCAGAGCACTCCGCTGGCTGGCAGAGCTACAAGACGTACACAATGAAACGCCAACCTCCACCTCAAGCACAAATATTTGCTCCTTGACATTTTCCCTTTACTGCCAGAAGCTGGTCTTCAGAGGAGAAAGGATTCTGGGCTTCCTTGAATAACAACCCATTTTAATAAGTAGTGTTGCTGCAGAGAGCGTGAATAATGAATAGGGCGACTTGGATTCAAGGACATTAAATGTAGATGAGCTCCCCTTATACATGGAGATTTATATCGGTATTGATTCTGCCCCGTTGAACACTCTGAGCACCCGGACGAACGGGGCATCCACAACCTGGTCCCACGCCTGGTTTGATGAACCTGGTTTCACACCCAGTTTTGTTAATGTGGTTTCACATCTGGTTTCACACCTGGTTTACATACCTGGTTTCAAACTTGATTTATATACCCGGTTTCACATCTGGTTTCACACCTGATTTACATACCTGGTTTCAAACTTGATTTATATACCCGGTTTCACATCTGGTTTATATACTTGGTCTTCCTTTGGGGGTCATTGTTCTCTGGGTCTTGGTTCCGGACTTGATGGTTGGGTTTTGAGCGGGGGCAATCAACCACAACACTGATAACATCAGAATCAGAAACAGCTTTATCCGCAAAGTATGTTCACAAACATACAAGGAATTTGACTCGATTTGTTTTTCCATGCTCTCAATGTGCAGACACGGACTAGACTAATGACTACCAATGACTATAACATCACCTCCAGCCAGGCCAGGCTGGGGGTTAATCAGAGAGGGTTTCTCTACCTTCTCCTCAGTCCTCATGATCACCCCACCCTCACGTCACTTGCTTGATGAGCGTGTTGGTCCAATGTTTTTATTTGTTGCTGACCCTATCTGTCTGCAGTGCGTGGTGTGTGTGCGGATGAAGTGTTGAGTCATTGATGCTGATTGCCTTTATTGATATTTCTTCTTCGCGTCTGCTGTCTCTTTCTCCTCAGGGCTTTGTGACTGTGTGCCGGGATGTGTTGTTGGTTGGTTTGGGGGACGAGGAGTTCAAAGGTCAAGTAATGCACCTGTGCTCTGTGATCCTACTCTCAGGTGAGAATCACCAGGACCGGGTCAGAACCCCCATCCCATGACCAGGTCTAAGGTCAACATACACGGATAACCTCCCGAACCTTTGAACGTGCATAACTACACGCCATCTTCTGTTCACAGCATGTGTAGACATATTACATATATTTAAATGAATTTTTTTATATTTTTATTTTAGGATGTAGTTGTGTCATGGATCTCCCCTGACCAATAAACTATATATATATATACAGTATATATATATTTTTTTAAATATAAAACAGACTGAATGATTCGTAGCCAAAGGCAAACCTCTACTAATGACTTCACTGCAACGCTGACAGCTGACATCGGGACCAAATGTTGAAAATACAAGAATCTGGGGTTGCAAACACTGATAATTTGCTCACGGGTCAAAACAAATGTGGGAACCACTAGATTGTTCCCTGCTGGGTCCAGAGACTGACTTGATGGTCCCTGCTGGGTCCAGAGACTGACTGTTGATGGTCCCTGCTGGGTCCAGAGACTGACTGGTGATGGTCCCTGCTGGGTCCAGAGACTGACTGTTGATGGTCCCTGCTGGGTCCAGAGACTGACTGTTGATGGTCCCTGCTGGGTCCAGAGACTGACTGGTGATGGTCCCTGCTGGGTCCAGAGACTGACTGTTGATGGTCCCTGCTGGGTCCAGAGACTGACTGTTGATGGTCCCTGCTGGGTCCAGAGACTGACTGTTGATGGTCCCTGCTGGGTCCAGAGACTGACTGGTGATGGTCCCTGCTGGGTCCAGAGACTGACTGTTGATGGTCCCTGCTGGGTCCAGACACTGACTGTTGATGTTGGGTGATTGACGGCCCCTGCTGGGTCCAGAGACGGTGACCGGTGACTCTGCGTTCCAGAGAAGGGCTACCTGTGTATCCCGCTGGTGCTGTCCGTACTGAAGGAGGTGGCGGAGAACAGCATTCCCGGGGAGAAGCAGGGGGAGAACCTCCCGGAGGAGGACCAGGGCGCCACCGGCCTGCTTCTGGGCACGCTGGCCAACGCCTTCCAGGTGGTGGTGGAGCGGCTGGCTCGGGTGCTGAGGAAGGAGCCGGAGAAGGGCAGGGAGCTGAGTGTGGCCGCAGGCCCCAGCCTGGGGGACTTCCTCCAGGTGGTCCACACCTGGGAGATGTTGCGCTCCAGCCCGCTCCAGGGGGTCTCCTCCACGCTGTTCGCCGGAGTCATCGTGGAGATCAGACACCTGCTGCAGAAGGTTTCAGCAATATCTCATATCTGGTGTACCTGGTTTCACGCCTGGTGCAACAACTGGTTATCTCGCCTGGTTTGAACACCTGAGGTGTGTGTTGGCGATGGTGGAGGGCTGATGGACGCGTTGTCCTGTGTTCAGGTGTCCCAGCAGGAGGAGCTGCTGGTGCCTGAGACCGTGGAGGACCTCCCTCCTCTCTCCAGCCTCCTGCTCTCTGTCATCCTCAAGAGCCCTGTTGTCACCAGGTCAGTTACACACACACCTGCTGTAACCAGGTCTCACACTCACACACACACACACACACACAACCCGACTGTCACCTCATCAGGTAATACACACACACAGACACACACACACACACACACACACACACACAAATATACCTGCTGTCACCTCATCAGGTAACAGGTAACACACACACACACACACACAACCCGACTGTCACCTCATCAGGTAATACACACACAAACATACCTGCTGTCACCTCACCAGGTAATATACACACACACACACACACACACACACGGTCACCAGGTAACACACTTGTGTGTACTATCTGCATCAGTTACTTCAGTGTGTGTGTGTGTGTGTGTGTGTGGTGCAGGGCCTTCCTAGCGGAGGTCTGTTCCTCTGTGGACTCGGAGGCCATCGACTGTGTGATGGGCCTGGCCGCTTCGCTGCACGTCCTCAACGTCATCACACACAGTGAGTCACACGCCAAAGTGTCCATTCCAGTCATTTACACACTTATTGACGCCACGTCCGGTCATGTAACGCTGTGGTTGTCCGTCCAGCCGGTCAGTCGAGAGCTGCCGTGAAGAACGCAGCCATGTGTGTCCAGAGACAGCTGCAGAAGATCCCCGATGGACACGTTGGAGACAGCCAGAGGTACATCTGACTCTTAACTCTCGAATCTGGTTTACATGTTTTACGTGACCCGGTTTAACTCTTTAATCTGGTTCAAGTGTTTCACGTGACCTGGTTGGACTCTATAATCAGGTTTCACTCTTTAAAGTGGTTTGATTTCAATCTGGTTTAACTCTGTATGTGGTTTAACTCTTTAATTTGGTTACATTTTTAATCTGGTTTAACACCTTAATCTGATTCAACGGTTTAAAGTGATGTGACTTTAATCAGTTTGAGATCTTTAAACTAGTATCACTTTTGAATGTTCTCACTCTTAAAGGTGATCTGGTTTAAATATTCATCCACCAAGCTGGTTAATGCTGCTTTAACATTCTGTGATGTCCTCGCTGATCTCTCCTCTCCACAGGGTCATCTATGAGTCGTCAGTCAAGACTTTAAATAAAGTTCTGGATTTCTGATTCATTTAGTAGGTTTTCCTTTGCTGGTTTTTAACTGTGTGTCTTTATGAACTTGTCTTTAATGTCTAAAACATTCTGTCCTGTGTGTCCTACTGCCTCCATTGAGATAATTCGTCAGAGTTTTCATTGGACAGTGTGTAAAAAGGGGGGGGGGTCTATATTGTGTGTTTGAACTTTATTAAATTAAGGAAGATGGATCAAATGTAACAAAAATACCAGATTGGGTCTGTAATGCAGTTAATAAAACAGTATTGTCACCTATAATCACTATCTAACAATTCCATATGCGTGTGTTTCCTACATGGTATATACACGTAAACATTTTGAGATTCAAGACGTATATTTATATAATGATAAATATATACGTAAGCCTGTGTTTATACATGTCAGGAACTGTGCATGTCTTGATACGGTGCAGACTCTGAATAAAGCGCTCCATCCATCCATGTTGTTGTGTTCTGTCCGCCGCCCGGTCATGAGTCGCGCGGACGGGGCGGCGACGCGGACGCGGACTCGCCATGTGTGATTGTGACGTCAGAAGCTTTAGGAGGGGCGCCTGGCTCGAGGCTCTTGCTGCAGAAAACAAGTCAATTACGCAATATTTTTTTGTCAGACTCTCAGAAGCCGTTTAGTTCATTGGTTTCATTTTTTAAGCTCCCTGGTCGAGCTCGCGTCGCACCGTTGACGCCCGACGTTGTTTTTTTAGCGGAAAGCCGTGTGCGATGGATTTGATCTGAAGGCGATATGGAAGCGCCGCGTCGCGTCCTGTGGGTCGCGTTGTCGCTGAGCCTCTGGTGTTCCTCGGCCACCTCCTCTGCCGACGGGAAGATCGGTGAGTGGAGATCCGCAGCTCCCATCCTTTTTTATGATCATGATGAGTCTGGCACAAGCACGGTTCGCTGTCCGGGTACCTGCTGCTTCCCGTTCCGCATGTCCCCGCGGTGCGCTGTCCGAGGTGCTGGAAGCGTCAGTGAAGGGGTTGATAGCGGTCCTTTGAAACTTTAATATACGCGACGTCTCCCCCTGGATGCATCGGCATTAGCATGCACTAATGTTGCATCGGCTAAGTTGTTGCCTTGTATGGACAGAGCATTGGTAATGTAGTTTGCCATCGGTGCTGGATATTTTAGTCGGAAAGCCGACTTTTGTGGCCATACGTCGTTACATCTGCTTGGTGGTGAAAACTTTACAGCCTGATGATGAGGCCTCCACGTCTGCCCTCGTGTCTGTCAGACATGTTCCACGTATTTAACACTAGTGCGACCTGTTTGAATAGGTACATTTTATCGAAGTGTGTGTGTGTGTGTGTTTGTGTGAGAGAGATAGAGAAACTACTGCTCTTGCAATATTGGATGTTAGAAGATGCAAGTCTTGCACAAACCATCGGCTAAAATTGTCCATATTTTCTCCCATGCAGCAGCAATATACATAATATGATATAATATAATATAAGATGATCCACTGCAGCCTGTGATATAACAAACGCGGACTAAGATATCCAGATCCACAATGTACAGGAAGCTGAAGTTGAAGTTTCAATGTGTTTCTAATTTAAGCCCAGAGTTTAGGATGACTCACAGTTTGTTGTGCAGTCAGATGGAGGCTGTTGTGTTGTGTGTGTGTGTGTGTGTGTGTGTGTGTGTGTGTTTGTGTCGGTGTGTGTGTGTCGCTGCGCTGTGTTGTCTGTGCAGTGTGTTGTGTCGTCTGCGTTAATGTGTTGTGATGGCTGTGTGTGTGTTGCGTGTCTCTGTGTGTGTGTGTGTGTGCGTGCATGCATGTATGTCGGTCTGTGGTGGTGTTGAGTGTGTTGTTGTTGTTGTTGTTGTTGTGTTGTCCTCTGCTGTCACAGTTCTGCTAGGACTGTTTTTAACACGCCCCTCAATAACAGCTCGGCGCCTGTGTGTCTCTGTGTGAGGGGGGTGGGGGTGTGTGTAAGAAGGCCTGAAGAAAAATGACCATTATGAATGTTTCATTGATAGCTGGGCTAGATTCTGGCTAAGCATAAAAATAGCATATGGTCTTGATCTCCCATGCATTGCTTCGCAGCCCCCCTGTTGGCGACACTGATTCCAAGTTGTTCACATGTCTGTTTTACATAAAAGCCCCTTTGTGTTCCCCTTTGTGTTTTCCTCAGCGTCGAACGTCGTCATGTCTTAATTGTTGGTGTGTTTGTGTAGCTTTGTAAGCGAATTGAAACCGTCTAGTGTTGCTGTGTTCCATCCACGAATCAGCTCGTCTGTCTTCTTGTAGAGAAGAAAAGTCTCAAGATTCTCAGCTCTACTAAACTAGTGTCTAACCAAGACACACAAAAAAACGCTTCTTATTATGTATGGTATGTTCTGTTTTATTATACAGACAGGCTTCTAGTTTCTTGTCTCAACTACTGGTTGGGTCACCACCAGGTTTCCATGGAAACACACCTGTAGAAGAATCTGCTTGTTCACTGTAGAAGCTACTCTTACCTAGCATTCCCCTGCTAACTCACCTGTTCACTCATGAAGCAGGTGCTTTTATGCAAAGCAATTGACAGTTTAGGGCTCCTTAATCGGGTTGGACAGTACCGAGAGAGGTCATTAGGGACCAGTAAGGGCTGGACACTACAGAGATAAGTCATTAGGGACCAAACAGTACAGACATTTACATTTATATTTCGGGCATTTAACAGATGCTTTTATCCAAAGCAACATACAAAGAGTACATGTGTCATAAGAAGGTCAAGCATTTAATTGCTAGGTTAACCAAGTTAACAGAGACAGGTGATTAGGGACCAGACAGTACAGAGAGAGGTCATTCATGACCAGTAGGGGTTGGACAGTACAGAACAGGTCATGAATGAGCAGGTAGGCTTTAAGTGGCTTTAAGACCCTTGGAAATGAACCCAGAAACTTTCAGCTGAAATTCAATCACCCCAACCACTAAAGTATTCTACCCTTGTTCTTCTCAACTTCTGATCACCTGTCTAACCTACCTGCTAACTCTACCCTAGGTACACACGTATACTCAGACTATAACTCGTATTCCCTACACCACCCAGACCATACAGAACCAACCAGACCATAACATGTTTACAAAAGTTGCCAAACACACTGATTTGTTCACCAACTACAGAGGGCAGTGTGTTTATGGGGGGGGGGGGGGGGGGGCGTGTGGGAATAGTTTGGCTGGTTCATCCAAATGCAGCCATTAAAGCCCAATGTGACCCTTCTATTTGGCCACAAACCTGCCCTTATGTCTGGGCAAACACACTGATTTAGACTTCACTTCAAGTCCCAATGCCCAAACCATCGCTCATGTCGCCGAGACCACCCTGACCATAACTCAGCTCTGGGTGGATGCCAGATCGAGAGATCAGAAATCCTCCTCTCCGGTCCACGATGTGACCTTATGTATTTTTGGATGGTGCATGCCCTGTTGCTAGGTAACGCCTTATCCATGGCCCATGGGGAGATGTTCTGGAGACGATGTGTTTGTTCCTGAGAGAAAAAACCTGAGGACACCACAAGCATTGCGGCGGTGATGCTGGCAACCGTGAACATAATCGATCAGTTTTTAATGAAGGCATGGAACCTCACCCCTGACCGGGCACTCCTAGATTCTGCTGAGTGTATGGAAATGACCCCGCGACCAAAGGCTGTTTTTTGGCTGTCTTGGTCTCCTCCTGTGAGTCACTGGGTGTGTGTTCACGCCTCTACGGTTCAGGCTAGGCTGACATGTTTTTACCACAACTTGAATGCATTCTGTCCTGAACAGCAAATGAAAAAAGTACTCCCAACTAAAGACTAGTATCTATCTACTCAACAGAAGGTATTTCAACAGAAGGTACAGTATGTCAGTTGGAAAAAAAAAGACTAAAGCAGCTAAAGAAGTATACACAATTAAATACCTTTTTTTGTTTGATTATTGGGATGATGTGGCCTTTGCACAAAAGACACATCATCCCAAAAACCTGACAATACATAGATAGAGATAGACAGAGTGAAAGCAGATCATGAAGTGTGTTGGCTGGTGTCTTTAATGGTGTTTTGGGCTTTTATTTTTGGCAGACAGTGGTGTAGTAGTTGGCGTGGTAGTTCTCTTTACAGTCCATTGTAGCAGTCTGCAGCCCTGACCAGTCTGGCTGCCAAACCAAACTGTGATGCAGCCTGTCAGAACACTCTGAATGGCAAGAGTGATAAAAGTTCACAAGAGCCTTGGTACCAAAACCCCTGAAATGCGTCAGTCTCCGCGGTGCCCTCTTGAGGGTACAACTGGTGTTGAGAGACCGTTTGGGGATGTCTGAGATGTACACGCCAAGTATCTAAAACCATCAGCAGTATCAACAGATGACCGATCGATGGAAATGGGAACGCGATTTTTGTTTGATCTTCATTAAGTCAACTATTTTCTCTTTATTGAGATTGAGAGAGAGTTGAGAACTCATGATGAGCGTGTTTCGCCTACTCCCACAGTCTGAGGCCTGCCTGCCAGGAAATCAACTTGAGTTTCCCAGTCCAACACGTCTGAGTTTTAACACCAGTTTGGATGAGAACACCAGAATAGGTGTTTTTGTGTTGTAAGTTGTACTAAAGCAGTATGCAGAGCAGGTGAGGAAGAGTGGGCAGGAGGCAAACCGGGATTGGTCAAGGGTAGCGGGAATGGCACATTTGATATCGGATATAACCAATCTTTCCAGGCACTTCACAATAACAGAGGTCAAGGCAACAGGTCGATAATCATTGAGGCAACAGATGGGTGTTTTCCTAGGTACAGGCACAATGGTGGTTTCCTGGGAACACAATGGAACCACACACACACACATTCGAAATGTCCGTGAAATCTGAGATGGCCGATTGCAGCACGTCCTGAGGATGTAAGAAGGGATGAGGTCTGGGCTAGCAGCCCTTCGAACCTCACCCCTTTGTAAAGTTTGACTCACATCAGCCCCTGTCATCTGTAGATCAACTGTATCGGGTGGGCAGTGTGCTGGAGTCAATGAGTCCAAGTCATGAGCTCCAATGTCAGAGTAACTAAAGCATCTAAATCCAGCATCATATCTGAACCAGATCCATACTTGATCGATCCACACTTTACTTATCGTGTTGTTTACCTTGGGGCCAGGGGTGTGGCTTAGGGGTTTGGGGTGTGGCTTCAGGCCTGGGGTGTGTGGCTTAGGGTGTGGTTCCAGGCCCAGGGGGTGTGGGTTAGCGTTTAGGGGGTGGTATACAATGTAGTGGGCGTGGTTTATGGGATATGGGGTGGGGTTTATTCTGCGGGGTTTTGCCCCGTGAAGCCGGTTGAGTCAGTGGCGAGGCGCAAATCAAATTCAGCTAACTTGATTTGTTTTAGAGCGAGAGATTTATGAGGTCATAAGTCCTCCTTTATGTCTGCAGCCAGGTCTGGGCCCGGTCCGGCTGGACCACCGAACAATCGGCGAGCGCTCGCCGTTATCTCCTGTCAGCCTGCTCCCTGAACAGATTGTTCTGACAGCCGGCGCTGCTGCCAATGGGAGACACTGATCACTCTGGGATCTGTTTCAATACACGTTATCGATTGTCTGTCTCTGCCGGTCAACCAGACACAGCGCTGGCACACAGCGCGGCATCTCCTGAAGATCAGCCGAAGACGGGGCTGTCATGTAGACAGCTGGGCTCGTCGAAGTTCAGGACTTTTATTTTGAAGAGGGCCGTTTTACTTTGAAGTTGCCTCAGCTCGTTGTTATTCAATAGTACAGAATATATTTATTATGAAACAGGAGATGGAAGAAAGTGAATATACATGATATACAGTCTGTCTCTCTGTGGTTATACTGACAGACAGACTGACAGATGGACTGAGTATTTGACTCCTGCTAGCTGATGTGTTTCCAGGTAATAACGTTAGTACCCCCACTTCCTGTTTCCTGTCCGCTACTCTAAAGAGGCTATCTTGCTAATGGTGTATGAGAGAGAGAGAGAGAGAGAGAGAGAGAGAGAGAGTGAGAGAGAGAGAGAGAGAGAGAGAGAGAGAGAGAGAGAGAGAGAGAGAGAGAGAGAGAGAGGGAGAGAAGAGAGAGAGAGAGAGAGAGAGAGAGAGAGAGAGAGAGAGAGAGAGAGAGCGCGGAGAGAGAGTAGAAGAGAGAGAGAGATGAGAGGCTTCACTCTAGTCTCCTAGTGGCCAGGTTGGTGCTGCTAACTATCATGTGACGTCAGCCCCTTGCTGCCAAACTCACAGCGTCTTCCTTGGCCCACATGGTCTCCCTGGACTTCTTCTGTGGTTTCTGGAGCCTCGCGGATCATTGGTTTCTGAGTCTCCCGCTGGAGGTCTGTTGACCTCTGACACCCACGCTGCTTCCTCCCCAGCGAGACGTCACTGAAAGATAAACATGATAAGAAAAGATTCACCTTATATTCCCTAGGCACAGAAATAAGGTGCAACTAAGGTGCAACTAATGAACAACAGAACATGCATATAAACAGTATAATAATAATAATAATAATAGTAATAATAATAAAATAAATAAATAGAGATTACTATAATAATTACAAATATAAAGTATAATACATAATGCTAAATAATATATTAATAAAAATATATATACTGTCTACAGTATATAGGCCTATATTAATAAAAACTTATACTGTCTACAGTATAGGAGGAGTTTTTCTCTTGCAAGCAGGATAGCAGGAGGTGTCACTAGGAGGAGGTGCAACTGGGAAGAGATGTTCTCTCGCTAGGAGGAGGCACAGCTAGGAGGTGTGTGCAGCTAGCCAGAAGGTGCTCTGTAGCTAGCAGGAGGTGCAGCCTCATTTTAATTAAAAGACAACATTTTAATAATCTCTGTTCACGCTGTTGGATTTAAGAGAGACAAGCATTATCTGTCGCCACGCACGCATGCACGCACACACAGACAGGCACACGCACACACACACACACACACACACACACAAGCCCGTTTCTTTATGAGTGCCTCATTAAAATGCCGGTAATTATATCAAGAGCACTGCAGGGGTGGAGTAGAGGAGGTGGTGGAGTAGTATGGAAGGTTAGAGGAGGAGGTGGAGTAGGGTGACACAGGAGGAGGAGTTTAGGTTAGAGAGGAGGGAGGAGGTGGAGGAGGGTATAGGTTGGAGGAGGTGTTGCTACAACAGTCCTGACTCCACATCATTAAGCAGCCATTTTAGAGCCATCAGCGCCGCCGAGTGTGGTTATTCGGATGAACAAAATGTCTGTGTGTGTGGAGCCATTATCAGCATCACAATGAGACTCTCGTCACTAAGAATAGACACTTCAACATGACAGAGAGAGACAGAGACAGAGAGAGAGAGAGAGAGAGAGAGTGTATGGTTGTTGACGTCAGGGAGCAGATCTCAAGTGGAGGAGTTTGTGTGTGTGACGTTGGTAAAACGCGGTGGCCTTGATCCTTCTGACCTGTCACAACTTCAGTACTCAATGGTGTGTTCCACTTGCCTTGACTGACGCATGACGCACTCACGGTCTCTTCATGCTAACTGTTTGTTCTGTTTTACGCAGAGAATGCTCCGCCTACGCAGCCAATGCGCAACATGAACCCCCCTTTTGCCCAAACAAATGGACCGCTGACGTCCTTTGGTTTTTGGTCCAAAACCAAAGAACCAAAGAACCGAAGAACCGAAGCCCGAACCGATGACGCTGATAAGTCCACATTGTGGACAAACTCCACGTTCTGTCTTTGTTTCCGGAAACATGGGAACATTGAGCACCCCTTGACTGGTAGATTACTGAAGGGTTGGTGCGCGTTCCCACGGTGACCAGGGGTTTACACGGCAGCCCATAATACTACCCCCGGGCAGCGTGTCATTTATATTCATACAATATTCATACAGGGGACATGGAGCAGGGGTCGCAGCAGCTACGCTAATGATGATAGCTCTTCAATAAGCATGTCCAAAGCTATAGTGCAAAGGCTATCGCTAACACAGTGCCGACGCTGGAATGGTTAGCCCTGTTAAATGTTTAATGGTTCATCATGCGTGTGTTTATGACAGACTGACCTTCCACCTGGTTGCTAGGCGTGGTCGCTAGCCTGGTTGCTGGCGGTGGTCACTAGTCTTGGCCGGTAGAGCTGGTTGCTAGGCAGGTCTACCGAGTTATGTTCTATGTATTTGGACACCAAATGTTCTGTAAAGATGGGTATGATTGTTACACTGTTGTATCTGGGTATGATTATTACACTGTTGTAACTCTCTCTCTCTCTCTCTCCTCTCTCTCTCTACTCTCTCTCTCTCTCTCTCTCTCTCTCTCTCCAGGTTGCCTGTTTGAAGACGATCTCTGCTCTTCATATGAGTTCTGCGCCAACGGTAAGAGCCACGCACCTGACTGGAGTTAGGGTGTTAGTCTAACCCCTATCTGCTCCTGAATAACATGGATCTAATAAAAACAATTCCTGTGTGTCTGCTTAATGGCTAAATAGACGGCTAATTGATTTTTAGTCAATTAGAAGTTTTGGAGCCAAACCCTGTGGCGGTCTCCATCGATCTCAGAGCCCCTCCCCTTTCCCATTCCGTCCATCTCTCCACCTCTCCCCCTCTTCCCTCTGCCACCCCCCTCCGCCTCCTCCTCCCCCTCCCCTCCCCTCTCCCCCCTTGCCACAAGCTGTCAGCGTGTGATGCATTGTTCTGTCCGCTGTTGCCATGACAACCTGTGGCGATAACGGCATGCGGAGCCTCTCCGGGGGCCCTTGTGTCGGGCCTCTGACCGGAGCAGGGGACTGGGTTTGTGGGGAGGCTCCTGACAGGTATGTCGATACCGGGGGAACCCCCCCCCCCCTGTCGCGGTGGGAGGTTCACCTGAGGGTGTTTTAGCGGCAACCGCTCTCGGCGTGTTGGCGTCTCTATGTATCTTAGCTTGGCCATTCATATTACGGGGTTCTCCTCCTCCTCCCCTAGCCGGTGTGAACGGCCAAATGCTACTTCTGCTCAGATGGCTGCCGTGGGAACACGCGGGTCTGGGAGGCCGTGCACACGCCTCTCCCCCACGAGCAGACAACACTGCAACGTTGCCGCGCGTCTCGTTCCTGGTTCACTCACAGGCAGGCAGACAGGGGCGAGGAGGCTCCTGTGTCGCTGTTCGAACGGTCTGCGAGCCACCGTCTGTGTTTGGCCTGCCGTCGTCTTGCTCATTTGTTTCCTGCCTTTAACCTCGTTAAAGGCGCGACGAGGTGGAGAGGAAGCGCTGTTGCCATGGCGCTGCACTCCCACCACACACGCACACCCCCGCTGCTATTAATACACGCGACTGTTCCGCAGCCGGCCCACCGCTCCTGCTGTAGCGGCGGGGTGGGTGGGGGGTGGGGGGGGGGGGGGCGCGGGTCTTCCTTTGTGTTTCGCTGAACGTGTGACCTCACAGGTCGGCGCCGCGCCCTCGTTAAGCCTCCTCGCGGAGGTGAGAGACGCAGAGGCCGGGATCAGCCGGGCGGGTTATGTAGCGCCATAGCTCATGGGCTAACGCCGATGCTGTGCCGGTGATGTGTTTTTTGTGGGTTTCTAGCGTGTCAGGGCCACCCAGCGTGTTAGGTGTTTTAGCGTGTCAGGATTCTTAGCGTGTGGGGTTGGGGTCAGATATTCTTAGTGTTGTTTATCTATCAAGTGTACCATGCAGTATGGTATGTGGTACATTATGGGCTTTGACAGCAGTGTGAAGACGTCAGGCGTGCGGGAGTAGGAAGTGGTCCACTCTGGTCCCACTAGATCTGACCTGCTTTATTCTGCTCTCTCACCGCTGCTGTGCATGCTGGGTAAAAACACTTCACACATGTCCATCTGTCTCTCTGTGCCTGTTACCAGAGGAAAACTTCACAACCAGGAGAGGAGAAGTATCTGTTCTCTCTCTCTCTCTCTCTCTCACTCTCTCTCTCTCTCTCTCTCTCTCTCTCTCTCTCTCTCTCTCTCTCTCTCTCCTCTGTGGTCGGCAGAGTGCATTGGTTAAGTGTTCAGGGCCCCCTGAGGACCTCAGTGGGGCCCTTTAAACAGCAGGGCCCTGGTGAGGTATTGACCTGCTAGTTCTCCCCGGCAGCCGGCACGCTCTTCCCTCCTCCCACATCGCTTAACCCCACACCAGGCTTATGTGGAGGCCGCCTGCATACCCAGGGCATCATGGGTAAAGCATGTCTTTCATGGGCTACATGTCCTCCATCGCTATTTGCGTGGCATGCTATTAGCGTTAGCATGTCGATAGCTGGTCTTGCGGCTGCTGATCTGATCAAGAGCATCTGTTGATAATGTTTATATTATTCTTGTGTCTACATTTCTCCTAGTTTTTCTACTACTACTGCTATTTGTTGCAGTGTCACTGCTCTAGTACATCCTGTTCGCATGTCACCTCATCTCAGGATCACTTGGCATGTTAGGGATTTTATCATCCAGGGCATTGCAACTAAACAAGTCGCCCTGAAGGAAAGCAGTCTCAGAGCAGATGATGAAGCCTGTGTTCTTTGTGAACGTCTGAGGCGTAGAGAGGTATACGGTTGAAGACTATGAGACTTGTGAACGTCTGAGGCGTAGAGAGGTATACGGTTGAAGACTATGAGACTTATCATTTTCCTGGCGCACCATTTCTCCCTCCACAGCTGCGTCTCCCTGCACTGCACACTGTGGCTTTCAGATGTCTTTATGACTGCTAGCCTGGTTATGCTTATTAATAACAAGCCCTGCCCCCGCGTCTCTCTCATTGGCTCAATTCTAGACGGTCTGCTGTGGTTGACCAGCGCATTTGAGCTTTCTGCCTATCTCTCTCTCTCTCTGTCTGCCTGTCTGCCTCCCCGCCTCCCCGTCTGTCTGCCTCTCAGAACGTCCGTGGGATGTGATGGAGGCAGTTGCCATGGGAACCAGCCGGTGATGCTGCGTGCGGTCTGTGTAACCGGGGGGCTTGGCCTGTGTAACCCCTCCAGGGGGGCGTGGCCTGTGTCGCTCCAGGGGGGCGTGGCTGTGTCACCCCAGGGCTCTGGGCTGTGTAACAAATGACGTTTGTTTCAGGGTGGTGGGCTGTATATCAGCCGGAATATTAATTGTGTTCCGTATATTCCATTTACCGGAGCAGCGATTCTGCAGGGCGTGTCTATTCCAAAGACGTCTATTCCTCAAAAGTCACAGTAAAAACAGAGAAGTAGAATGAACTACACAAATGGAATATGGATTTATCGACACCTCTCTAATGAATGACGCAGTCTTTCCTTCTCAAGAGCAGGCGCTGTTTCAAAGGATAGGTTTTTCTGGCAGGTTTGGACAAAAGAACTCCAAATCGCTGGGTTCATTGTCAACATTTCCATCCAGACATCTTGAGTCATCCGTTACAAGGAACCGCTTGTTTATCCCATTGGCTGTTGCCGCGGTAATCAGCCATTTCAGTCTCAGTCCGCCCCACACTACACGAGTCAATATCAAACCAGTCGAATCGTCTGATTAAACAGCTTGAAACTAGGAAAAGAATTTCCTGCAGAAAATGCGGTGAGCGCTGTTGGGTAAAAATAACGTTTAAACGTACATGTTGATGAAGCCACACAGTTTTAAGACAGAAATGTTGACCGGCTGAAACCAACTGCAAATAGTTCAGTCCATTAACCATATACACGCTGGACTCTTTATTCAGGGACTTGGCGGCCATCCCATAATAACCACGGCAATCACCAACAGCCTCATGTTGTTAATGTGTCCAGCAGGCTGTGAAACCTCGGATCTGTGTGTGATTATATAGGAGCTACATGGACATAGTGTTGTTATCTGTTATCTGTTATCTGCTTCTCATCCTGCGCTTCATTAAGCATATTCATTAGTGATGAAGACATGGTCACATTATGACCACAATCACAATCCTCACACGTTATAGCATCTGCTACGGACACACGCACGTATGCACACGCACACACATGCACCACGCGCACCACACGTGCACTCACACGCGCACATGAACACACACACACACCTAGAAACTCTTAATACTGATGCTCTCTGACGCTATCACTCGTTGAGCAGCTTCAGGCCAATCACACGCTAGAGTTCCTCTCGGGGGAGGGGGGGGTGGTGGTGGGGTGGGGAGGGGGTCATTAATATTCTCCCAGCATCCTCCTGCACTCTTCTATGGATGCTGAGGCGTGGTTGCCTAGCGACTGGTGGTGAGAGGCAAGAGGAGGGGCTGA
>JAXIVH010000009.1:6226509-6231509 GCA_036785325.1 Urophycis tenuis
ACTGCTCTTCTGCAGGAGCTGCACATGAATATGATGGATGTTAACTCCACTGTGATAACGCTAAACAGCTGGGAGCTGGAAAATAAAACCGAAAGCTTTGGTGTCATCACCCACGCCCACACACACACAGACACACACACACACATACACGCACACACAGACACACACACGTACTCGCTCACACACACATGCACACATTTGCACACACAGACGTGCACACACAGACATGCACACAGACGCACGCACAAACACACACACGCACACACACGCACTCACACACACACACACACACACACACACACGCACACACACACACATGCACACACACACACACACACACACACACACACACACACACACACACACACACACACACACACACACACACACAGCGTATCTCTAGGCTAATTCTGATGCAGATGATCACAGCAGAACAGCGACATTCATGACCCTCATGCTTGGATGCTAAGCATCGGTATTAAAATGTTGACATCATTATTAGGAACAGAGGAATTCTGGGTAATTAATGAGAAATGTGGCGGTTAAAAGCATTCCATTGGTCAAGGCGATGACCACATTCTCCTGAAGCGTCATTAAAACAGGCTGGTGGCGGTGGTGGTGGTGGTGGTGGTGTAGTGGTGGTGGTGTTGTGGTGGTGCTTCAGTGGGGGTGGTGATGTGGTGGTGGTGGTGTGATGGTGGTGTAGTGGGAGTGTAATGGGGGTGTGGTTGTGTGGTGGTGGTGGTGGTGGTGGTGGTGGTTCACCGGCTGGTGGCTCTGCACCACTGTATTTGGCTGTCAGACATCAGCCCCCCACAGTGACCTGTTGCTGTCTGCTGTGATGGTGTGTGTGTGTGTGTGTGTGTCTGTGTATTAGCAACAAGTAACCTCGCTTCCTCCCCTCTGTGTCGGTGCGCGTGTGTGCGTGCGTGCGTGTGTGTGCGTGCGTGTGTATGTGTGTGTGTGTGTGTGTGCGTATGTCCAGGTCTGACGTGGCATGATGACCTCACCCAGCAGGTGGTCTCCAGAGAGCTGGCGAAGCTCCGAAGGGTTCCGCTGCGCCGGCGACCGCCGTTAGCGCTGCTGGCGCCGCGGCCGGCCGCGCTCACCGCCCGCCGCCCCCCCGCCGACCGGAAGCCGAACGACGTGGAGGCTGGGCTTAACGGCAGACTGGAGCACTACCTGAAGGACCTGGGCTTCCTCTCCCAAGATGGCTTCCTGTCACAAGATGGCTTCCTGTCACAAGATGGCTTCCTGTCCCAAGATGGCGTCCAGAGAGACAGTTTCAGGAGTCAGGTCTGGAGTGCCAACAGAGTCATTCCCCTTTCTGTCCAGCACTTACATTTTCATTTAGTCATCTCGCAGGAAGGGGCTTCAGGACACTTACAAGTGAGGCCCAGAACAATCAAATGATAAAATCTGAATTGAATTCACCACGCAAAAAAAAAAAAAAAATCAAATTGCATCACAACCGGGTTTCTAAAGAATAAGAGGACAGACACTTTTGTCAAGAGAGACTAACCGTGGATACAGTTACTTGGCATTACAGAGCAGGTACGGGTTAAACAGTACAGAGACGTGTAATTCACCAGCAGGTAGGAGGTTAGACAGTATAGAGGCAGGCCATTAAGGAGGAGGTAGGGGTTAGGGGGCCACATCACAGGTAGACTGTGGACAATCGAACCCAGAACCTCCTCCACCTCCTCCTCCTCTGGCGATGTGTGTGTGTGTGTGTGTGTGTGTGTGTTTGTATGTGTTTGTGTGTGTGTGTCTGTGTGTGTGTGTTTGTGTGTGTGTGTGTGTGTGTGTGTGTCTGTGTGTGTGTGTGTCTGTGTGTGTGTGTGTGTGTGTGTGTGCGTGCGTGCGTGCGTGCGTGTGTGTGTGCGCGAGGAGCTCCGGTGGTCCCTAGCCCTAGTCGTGACGCGGTGACAGCCCCCGGGGGGTTCAGGGCCCCCCCGTGTGCCCGGGCGATGCCGGCTCTTTTGTGGCGCTGAGAGGGGGAGAGGAGCTGAATGGCGGAGCGCCCGGCGCCGCCTGCACCGACACCATTAGAGACCCGGGGCGGCTCTGCCGGCGCGGCCCCGTGACTCTGTCTTTATGCTATCCGGCGCCGCGGCGCTCGATGCAGCGGCAGGTAGAACAGAGAGAGCCTGGACGGGTCCGCCCGCCACAGAGAACATTAGAGAAAATTGCTTTTCAAAACATGACAGTTGAATACGCCTTTTATTACTAGTGCGCGCACGCACGCACGGACACACACACACACACACACACACACACACACACACACACACACACACACACACACACACACACACACACACACACAGATTTGTACAAATGACCTGTAACAGGGTTCTCTATACGTCTGTTCCACCCAGCAGTTCTTGTTTTACCTATTTTACGGTGTGTGTGTGTGTGTGTGTGTGTGTTTTTATATTATGTAAAGCACTTTGCAGCACACGTTTTAAATGGTGTTATATAAATACTGTTTATTGTTATTCCTCCACTCCATCTCGCCGGCCGGATGTTTAGTCTTGCTTAGCGGGTGGATGAGGAGGTGTGTGTGTGTCTGTCTGTGTCTGTCGGGCCGGGTATTTGCCAAGCTGAAGGAGGTATTGTAACCCCTCTGGGGTAGTTTACCGTGTCCTACCGGAGTCTCCAGATGGGCAGATTCTAGGGACTTTAACTACAAGGGCAGGGTCGTCAAATTGTTCTGGGGTTTGACTCCACTCAAAAGGTTCTGGGTTCAAACATGAATCTCCCCCCGCTCTACCTAAAGGCATCCCAGAGCGCGACGCCTCTCCTCACCTCAGCTGCTCCTCGACGATGTATACCGACAAATATTCACCGTAAGCCTCCTCGGATCAGGCGCCTGCTAAATGACAGTAAACAGTGTGTTAAGTAAGAGTATTTCATAATTAATATTCTAATGATAGCAAGGAGAGCAGGCCTCCAGGTATGTCGGCGTGATATGCCTCCATGCATATTTCATGGTGGAGTCGTCTGGCTAAATGTGAGATGATTTGAGTTCTGGGACCTCTCCTACCCCCCCCCCCCACCCCCCCGACACCCGGTTGATCGAGCTCCGCGTGGCGTCTGCCGGCGCTGGCGGAGGATACACACACGCCCGCGCTCTTGAGTGACAGGATCTGACCCGTCATTTCCATAAAGTAATTTCCAAGAGCGGCGCTGGTGTTTGATGTGGAGCGGTCCCGGGCCCGGCTGGCGGAGCGCGGGTCACCGTTCCTCCTCTCTCTGTGCTGGGGGATGACGGTCCTGTCAAACACAGCGCCGCCACCCCCATCCGTCCCCCCCCCCCGTCCCCCGCCCCCTCAGAACCCATCCGGAATTCATCTCGGAACCTCAGGACTAATTCTGAACTCATCTCGGAACCGCAAGACCCCGCATCCAGAACTTATCTGGGAATCGCAGGGGGGGGGCCATCCAGAACCCATCTCTGGCGCACGGAACCCAATCCGGAGAATCCACACAAAGGCACTGAACTCATCCTGAGCGCAACACTGAAGCACAGGACCGATCCACTAAAGAGATATTTTACTCGGTCTTTTTGCCTGGTGTGGACCGGCACTTAAACATACCAAAACATGAAACTCATGAAAACTACTTGGCAAAAGAAAATACTGAAGCATTGCAGCTTCTGGGGGGGGGGGGGGGGGGCAGTCAGTAGTAGAGTAGAAGGGTAGAATGAACGAGAATGTCCCTGAGGAGCAGTTTGTCCTTGCTGAAACTCTCGCTGACACACTTGTGCTGAAAACACTGTGAGTGAAACTTGATTGAGTCCAGATCGCCAGCATGGGGGGGGAGGGAGGTGTAACGACGATGTCCTTGTGTTCCAGAACACACCAGACGTGTTGTCCGACGGTGGCGTCGACTCCGGTGGGCAGAGTCAGAGACCCCAGCCAGGCTGGAGAACCACCACCCTCTACAGCCTCCAGGACGGGAAGGGTCAGCCCCCACGCACCAAGGTGTTCACCCAGAGCGGGCAGGGCCACCCCAGCCATGCCTACCTGACCTCCCCGCTCCACAACGCTCTTCCGAACTCAGTGCAGAACTCCGTCCAGAGTTCGGGGAGGAACAGCCCGCTGTCGGGCCACCTGGAGAGCCTTCTGGCGGGGATCGCCGCCCCTCACGCCGACCTCCCTGTGGGTGGAGGGAAGCAGCCGGCCAAGGGGAAGCTCCAGTACCTGAGTAACATGTGGCCTGAGCTCCAGGAGCCCCAGGGGCCTCAGCCTCCGGTTGACGTTAGCCCCAAAACATCCAGACCCAACCTGGACAAACTGCTGCTGAAGACCTCGTCCAACAAGCTGAAAGGGAAAGAGTCCATCGGTGGGGTGGATGGTAAGGTTGGTGAATGGATGACGGATGGATGATGATGGATGAGTGAAGGATGAATGGATGATGGATGGATGGGTGATGCATAGATGGATGATGGATGGATGGGTGATGCATGGATGGATGATTGATGGCTGGATGGAAGGATGGATGATGGATCAATAACGGTTGGATGTAACCCTCACTCTGTTGCTGACTGTGGTTCCACCTCCACCTCTCTGTTTAGACCAGTATATCCACAAGTTGATGAACAAGCAAGGCCGACTGGGGGGCTTCGACATAGAGACCTTGCTGAACCACCATGGTCTGGACCGCCAGAGTCTGGACCACCCGAATCTGGACCGCCAGAACCCCTTGGCAGACCTCTTCTCCACTCTGCAGGACGGGTACAATGAAGCACTGGAGGCCCAGGGCTCGAGAGGGGGTCCGGGCGGGAAGAGACCTCCGCTGGTTGCCATGGAGATGGACCCCAGTCAGAACCAGGAGCAGAGGCTGGACTTGGCTGGTGGACAGCGGGGAAACCAACAGGGTACAATTTGGACAACTATTACACTAACCATTGCGACTGTTACACACTGACACACGAGGAAATGCCCTGTGTTTCTGATGGTGTTTTAGTTGTATGTCAGTATTAGCGATGTATT
>JAXIVH010000009.1:6236509-6248444 GCA_036785325.1 Urophycis tenuis
ATAGTTATTTGCGTCAGGGGATATATTGTATTCTGAATTTCAACATCTGCAACAAGCGTGTGTGTGTGTGTGTGTGTGTGTGTGTGTGTGTGTGTGTATGTGTGTGAGCGATGGGGGAAATGAGTGTTTTTGCGGAAATGACTTTGAGGTGCAGTGTGAGACTGTCAATACCTTCAGATATCATCTGAGCTGCTATTGGTTAAGAGCTGCTTTCATTTGGCTGTCCTCTTTCTTTATCTCTCTCTCTCCCTCTCTCTCCTCTTTAGCACTCTCTCTTTCTTTACCTCTCTCTCCCTCCCTCTCCATCTATAGCTCTCTCTCTTTCTCTCTCTCCCTCTCCCCGTTTAGCTCTCTCTCTTCACCCTCTTTTCTCTCTCACTCTCTCTTTCTTTCGTTCTCCCTCTTGTATCTCTCTCTTTCCCTTTCCCTCTTTAGCTTTTCTCCCCCTCCTCCTCCCTCACCCTCTCTCTCTCCCCCCCGCTGTCCTCTCCTCCCCTCTCTCTCCCACCACTCTCTCTCTCTCCTCTCACCGCTCCCTTTCTCCCCTACTGTCTCTCTCCTCTCTACTCCCCATCCAACTCCTCTCCCTCTCTGTCTCTCCTACTGTCTCTCGTCCTCTCCACACTCTCCCCTCAAACCCCTCTCTCTCTCTCT
The DNA here is from genome assembly GCA_036785325.1 of Urophycis tenuis. Classification (NCBI taxonomy): domain Eukaryota; kingdom Metazoa; phylum Chordata; class Actinopteri; order Gadiformes; family Phycidae; genus Urophycis; species Urophycis tenuis. Next base: position 6,237,164 of record JAXIVH010000009.1, read on the forward strand.
CTCTCTCTCTCTGTCTCTCTCTCTCTGTCTCCTACTGTCTCTTGTCCTCTCCACACTCTCCCCTCAAACCCCTCTCTCTCTCTCTCTCTCTCTGTCTCTCTCTCTCTGTCTCCTACTGTCTCTTGTCCTCTCCACACTCTCCCCTCAAACCCCTCTCTCTCTCTCCCTCTCTCTCTCTCTCTCTCCCTCTGTCTCCTACCGTCTCTCGTCCTCGCTCGGTCTTTGATGAGGAGGTGTCGTTGTGGTGGGGTTAATGAGTATGGAAGGAGTCTGAAATGTCAGAGCAAATGTTAAGTCGACACCCTCGTCACCTGACCCGGCTGATCAATTATGAAGCAGCCCCCCCCCCCCACCCCCCCCCGCCCCCCGCGCTCGCCACGGGGAGCCTCCGAGGAAATGTGGCGCCGGTGTATTCAAGGCGCTCGGACCCCCCGCGGAGAGAGAGAGCGACAGCCGGATCTCTCGCTAACAGATGATAATGTGGAAGTTTAGATTTCATGCCTTCGACCTCAACTTGCAGTGGTCCTCCTCCCTCTGGTATGATCCAACCCCAAACCCCCCCCCCCACACACACACACACACACACTCCCGGACTGAGGGGGACTGGGATAGGTCGACCCAGCGGGTGGGGCCCTGGCTAATCCCGGGTGACCTTTGGCATTTTGCGTCAGCGCGTACGAGTGATGTCGCGTCCATCCGGTGAACTTATGAGCTGGATGTTGAGCTGTGACCGGGAGATCGTTGTTTTTGTTCTGTCGTTCTGTCGTTTCGTCGTTCTCTCATTCTGTCATTCTGAGACTAGCATGTAGTTCCTCTAGCGGCCTGTAGCTGGTTCACTGTCGAGACTATGGCCTGTAGGTGGTTCACTGTCGAGACTAGCATGTAGTTCCTCTAGCTGCCTGTAGGTGGTTTACTGTAGAGACTAGCATGTAGTTCCTCTAGCGGCCTGTAGCTGGTTCACTGTAGAGATTAGCATGTAGCTCCTCTAGCGGCCTGTAGGTGGTTCACTGTCCAGACTAGCATGTAGTTCCTCTAGCGGCCTGTAGGTGGTTTACTGTCAAGACTACGGCCTGTAGGTGGTTCACTGTCGAGACTAGCATGTAGTTCCTCTAGCGGCCTGTAGGTGGTTCACTGTAGAGACTAGCATGTAGTTCCTCTAGCAGCCTGTAGGTGGTTCACTGTCGAGACTAGCATGTAGCTCCTCTAGCGGCCTGTAGGTGGTTCACTGTTCAGACTAGCATGCAGTTCCTCTAGCGGCCTGTAGGTGGTTTACTGTCAAGACTACGGCCTGTAGGTGGTTCACTGTCGAGACTAGCATGCAGTTCCTCTAGCTGCCTGTAGGTGGTTCACTGTCCAGACTAGCATGTAGTTCCTCTAGCTGCCTGTAGGTGGTTTACTGTAGAGACTAGCATGTAGTTCCTCTAGCTGCCTGTAGGTAGTTCACTGTCGAGACTAGCATATAGCTCCTCTAGCTGCCTGTAGGTGGTTCACTGTCCAGACTAGCATGTAGTTCCTCTAGCTGCCTGTAGGTGGTTTACTGTAGAGACTAGCATGTAGTTCCTCTAGCTGCCTGTAGGTAGTTCACTGTCGAGACTAGCATATAGCTCCTCTAGCGGCCTGTAGGTGGTTTACTGTAGAGACTAGCATGTAGTTCCTCTAGCGGCCTGTAGGTGGTTCACTGTAGAGACTACACCCTGTAAGTGGTTTACTGTAGAGACTAGCATGTAGTTCCTCTAGCGGCCTGTAGGTGGTTCACTGTAGAGACTAGCATGTAGCTCCTCTAGCGGCCTGTAGGTGGTTCACTGTCGAGACTAGCATGTAGTTCGGCTAGTGAGGGCCGACCCAGCGAGATCACCCCAAACCCATCACTGCCAATTTATGCATCGGACCGTGGCGATGGTCTGGCCATGCCTGTGTGTCGGCTTATATATTCTTTCTATTTTTATGCTGAAATATTTCTTGGCTCCTTTTTTTCATTTTGAGAATACACGGATAACATCGACTTTAGACTGACAGACAGACGCTTAATCTCTCTCTGGAAGATGTATCTCTGTGTTCATCGGGTCACAGAGGCCTATCAGTTACTATCAGAACTGTAAGTCAAGCGATGCAGCCTATGAGGCCCACCATGTTGAGGAGATATTATGCCCAATACAGACGGAACTCACAGACGTTTAATAGGTTTGGTATAGGCGTGCTTAATATATTACATATACAGACAGAATCCACAGTTATATTTCATATTGGTGCCATCATGTATGATCTCCTTCACTTCAAGCGGAGTCCTCTATCTGGCAAGGCTGAGTTTGGATGACGGTTCCGCGGACCTCAGGCTTCGCAGAACCCCCTTTGTGGCCATTTCATCTTGCCCGTATTTTATCTCTCGTGGACGCGGGACTCAAGTGTTTTTATCGAGCGCGGAAGGGCGTGCGTGCGCGGACTTTTCCCTGCGAGTCGTTTTTTTTTTCTTTGCGTGATTGGGGCGTGTCCGTTGAATGTGAATGGGTTTTGGGCCGTAGACGACTGCAAGGTGGTCGTTCAAGTCCTGTCCTAGAGGTGCCAAATATGGATTGATTCCACTGCCGTTTGCAACAAACAAAAAAAAGGCAAACAATGGTTGTCGCTTCGCAGACAGGGGTCTCTGCACCCTCGAAACGGTGGTGTGTAAACCAATGGGTGACGTCACCCAACACTGCGTCCATATTGTTTACAGTCTGTGGGTCAGGGGTCAGGGGAGAGCTCTATAGAGACCAGAACACAAAGGACCTCAGCTGTACTAACTCTGCACAGCATCTCTTCTGGGCGGCTGTGCGGTGAAAGGCATGCTGGGAGGTCCGAATGTAGTGGAGGGGGCGGAGCCTCCTGTGTTCCGCTGGAAAACAAACGACACAAAGACGGTAATCCTCACTGCACACACAAAGAGCTAGCTGGACTACTGCTAGGCTGTGTGGTGTCTGTGTGTGTGTGTGTGTGTGTGTGTGTGTGTGTGTGTGTGTGCGTGAATGTGCGTGTGTGTGCGTGTGTGTGTGTGTGTACGTGTGTGTGTACGTGTGTGTGTACGTGTGTGTGTACGTTTGTGTGCGTACGTGTGTACGTGTGTGTACGTGTGTACGTGTGTGTACGTGTGTGCATGTGTGTTATTTATATTTAGGTGTTTGCAGCTGTCCACATGCACTGCCATGGACATTATTTATTTAATATTTGTGTCAACGGAGCTGTTAGAAGTCATGATGGAATGTTCTCTTCTGCCTTTTGAGCATGCTGAACATACAAGTTTACATAGAGTACATCACACACCTCCCCTACAACACACACTCACATCCACTACTACAAAGTCACACAATACAGCGCGCGCGCACACACACACACACACACACACACACACACACACACAATACACACACACACACACACACACACACACACACACAATACACACACACACACACACACACACACACACACACACACACACACACACACACACACACACACACAATACACACACACACACACACACACACACACACACACACACACACACACACACACACACACACTGTTCTCTCTCTCTCTTCTGTGTAACATTAGCAGGTGTCTATCGGCCCCAGTTCATTTAGGACTCTGCAGTAGACAGATTAGTGTTTGTTAACTTCAATACCTCAGAGAGACAGAGCGAGTGACAGAGCGACCTGGTAGTGTGAAAGATATATATATATATATATATATATAGAGAGAGAGAGAGAGAGAGAGAGAGAGAGAGCGAGGCACCTGTTACTGTTACGGAGATGGAGAAGAGAGAGAGGGAGCGAGACTTCCTCTTAATGTGTGTACATGCTTGCTATCTAACGCTTAATAGTGTACATGTGTGTGTACGTGTATGTGTGTGTGGAGAGGTGCATGCGTGTGCGTGTGGGTGTGTGTGTGTGCGTATGTGTGTGGGTGTGTGTGTGTGTGTGCGTGTGTGTGTGTGTGTGTGTGTGTGCGTGTGTGTGTGTGTGTGCGTTTCTCCGCTGAAACAAAGCACGGTGGAGCTTCAAAGCGGCCTGGTGACATTTAAGGCTTTCATTCTTCAAAGCTCTGCCTGCTTTTTGTACTTCCTCTCTGAGTAGAATCATATATATATATATATATATATATATATATATATATATATATATATATATATATATTCCCTCAAAAGGATTACAGATGTCTGAGGACCTGCAGTCGACTGGAGGTTCATTTCATAGCAGTTTCAATAAAGAGCAAACAAAGACCTTACTCTCTCTCTCTGTTTTTATTGGGTTGCTAAAAACCCTTTAGTTCTTTCGTTATGGGCAACACAAGGCAGCCATTTACATGTGCTTGTGGCTATTAGAGTTATTAGTATTATTGGTATTATTTAGTGTTGTTGTGTTCTTATTTCAGCAGCAGCTCCTACAGACCTCTTCCTGGCGGTTTCACCTCCGTTCACTTCGGTTTCACCTCCGTTCACTTCGTATGGTTCTACAGTGGGGTTCTAGAGTCGGAAGTGGTTCTAGGGTCCTGGGTTCTAGATCCAGCAGTGGTCTTGGTCCTGGGTTAGACCCGGCAGTGGTCTAGATTCTGGTTGAGACTCAGCGCTGGTCTAGGTCCTGGGTTTCTTGAACCAGCAAGGTTCTAGGCGATGAGTTTGCTTCCCACATCGTGCTGGATGGATGGATGGATGGGATGATGGATGGACAGAGGGATGGATGGATGGATGGCTCTGTATTACCTCTTAAACCTTCAAACACAACACCTCACCCCACCCCACCCCACCCCACCCCACACCACCCCACCCCACACTAGACACTGCTGGCATAAAGACATCAAGATTGTTCTGTCCTCTTCCCCCATTCTATAATTCTTGGTCCCCATTCTCCTGTCATTCCCCTCCTTCTTTTTCCCTCTCATAGCCGGGGGGGGGGGGGGAGCAGGGGGGGGGGGGGGGGGGTTCCCTCCTCCTGCCTCCTTCCTCCCCTCTCCCTCTTAAAGGGACGTGAGCTTTCCCAGTCTCGCCCCGTCTCTTAAAGGGACGCTCGCTCTCAATTTCGCCTGCCGATGATTGACCGGCCGAGGTGGGGAGAGAGGGGGGGGGGGGGGGGGCTGCGGTGGTGCTGAGCGACGCCGCGTCCTTGCGGGACGGTAGAGGGCGGGGCCGCCCCCCCCAGCCCCCCCCAGCCCCCCCCCAGCCCCCCCCCCAGCCCCCCAGGACATGTTGTGAGGTGTTGGGCCCGACCGGGTCCCCCCCTACCGGGGGGGGAGCCGGGCTTTAATTACAACACTGGAACATGAGAGTCGCCATAACCCCCCCCCCCCCAGAATGCAGAGCAGTGGCCAGTGTTTGGATGTGGGGCTTCCGGGGGGGGGGGGGGGGAGAGGAGCGGAGTAATGGCGTTGTCCTCGGGGGGGGGGGGCTCTGAGGAGGTGTCTGGCGTGCTCACGCCCGCGGGCCCCCCCGCTCACACTCCAAGTCCAATTACCTGTTAGGACCCACCGTGTGAGAGAACCGGCTTAGGGGGTAATGCTTTAGCACACACAACAGTCTCCCTCGCCGCTGGTCGCCGCCTCGGAGGAGGTGGGGGGCGCGGGGGGGGGGGGGGGGGGGGGGGAGGTGTTACATTAACACACCTGGTAGTTGAAACAGTAGCCTTCTGACCTTTAGCACACAGCCGCACGCTACCTGCCGTTCCTCCTCCGCTCCCCGGTCCTCCTCCTACACTCTGGCGGCTCCTGCCTCCTCGCCTCTCCCTCTTTGTGCCAATCTCTCTCCCTCTCTCTCTTCCTCTCTCTCTCTCTCCCTCTCTCTCCTTCTCCCCTCTCTCTATCTCCCTCTCTCTCTCCCTCTCTCTCCCTCCCCTCTCTCTCTCTCCCTCTCCTCTCCCTCTCTATTTGTATTGAGAGAGATATATGTTTATCTGTCTGTCTGTCTTTCTGTCTGTCTGTATGCATGCTTATCTGTCTCCTCTCCCCTCTCTCTCTCTTCTCTTCTCTCTGTTTGTCTGTCTGTATGTTTATCTGTCTCTCCCTCTTTCTCTCAATTTGTCTGTATGTCTCTCTTTCCTCTCAATTTCTCTGTATGTCTCTCTCTCTTACTCTCCATCTCTCTCAAGATCAAAAGGCTTTATTGGCCTGAAAAATTTAACATTGCCGAAGAACAAAACTAAAATAGGATACAGAATAGAATGCGAAATAACGATATCAAAGATAAAAATAAATAAATAAAGATGTGTGTATATACCGTGAAAAGGAAGGAAATGGTATTGGAATTGTAATGGTCAGGTCCGGGTTGATTGGATCTTACTTGCTCTGGGACTAGGCCATAGAGGAATGGTCCACAGCTGGTCCAGACTGGTCCAGACTGCTCCACACGATGCACGGTTGACCCTGAGACATGCTCACATGTCTCAGGGACTTTGATGTCCAGTTTAGTCTAAAGTGTCCAGTGCTGGTTGGTGGTGTCTCTCTCTCTCTCTCTCTCTCTCTCTCCCCCACTCTTGTTCTCTCCATCTGTCTGTCACTCTCTCTTTCTGTCTCTCCCCTCTCTGGGTCTCTCTCTCTTTCTCTCGGTCGCTCTCTCTCTCTCCATCTGTCTCTCTCTTTTTGATGCTTTGTTTTTGTCAATATCGCGCCTCCGTTTTTGTATTTTTTTTCTCCTTGTATTTCGTCTGGACCCCCCACTGCTCTCTCTATTAACACTCTCCACGCCATGCCTCCCACCCTCCAGTTCAAAAGCGGAGAATACTGTCACTTAAACCCCCCTCTCTCTCTCTCTCTCTCTCTCTCACTCCCTCTCTCTCTCTCTCTCCTCCTCTCTCTCTCTCTCTCTTTACGTCTCTCTCTCACTCTATTCTGTGAACCACCAGCCCCCCCCCCCCCAAGACTCGACCGGTTCCAGTGGCAGATCCTCTCCCACTAGTCTGGGAGACCTGATGAGAGCGCTCTCTCTCCCGCCATGCTCCGCTGACACGCAGCGGCGCCTGTTTCCTCCCATGGATGGCTTTTTCGCGCACAGTTCCCACTTCATTAGCTCAGATAGCGAAACAGGGCGGGTCACAAATGTCCCGCGGGTTGGCTACGCATATCGGGTCAGCAGTGTCACGCCTGTAGGTCCGACGAGGCGAACCCTCGACGGGGCTCGACGCGTGACGCAGGTAGGCCGAGGACCTCGGAGGGTTTAAGAACCCACAACTGCTGCTCAACACCTCAGCCACGAAAATATCCCCCGCCTTGTTGTCGTGGTGACATGTCTGTAATCAGAGAGGTAACCGAGGCGACGGGGAAGAGCACTTCCTGGTAATCAGACGGCTAAATGAGCAGAAGACGAGCTGTGCTGCCTCCGGCAGCAAGGTCTGCTTTCATACAATCTGCTCTCATTTACACTCCTCAGGCAGAGCTGCGTCCCCATTGGTCGCTTGGCAGAGGGAACCCTGGGTGTCTTTTACCTGCCGGTGCGATCTGAATTTAGCGGAAACATTGACACGGAACCAGATGTCTTGAACACCTCGATAGAACATTTGCCAACTGAACAGAAGTGGTTGGTTTTTTTTGCAGTGTAGTCAGTGTGCTAACAAGGAGAGGTCGTTAGGTTCTGGGGTTCTAGGTTCTAACGTGGGGGCGGCTGTCGGGGCCCCACGTTCTGACAGGAGAGGGTCGTTGTTGGAGTTTGCACAGGTTCTATTGTGGAGGAGGTTCTTTCGGTTCGGTTCTTCAAGGAGGTCGTTAGCGTTGGGGTTCTCAACGAGGAGGTCGTCAGTGTTTTCCAGTGTTCTGGCGAGGAGCTGGTTGTTAGGGTTCCTGCAGAACCAGAACGTCAGAGCGCGGGTGGGGGTGGCGGAGAGCGTAGAAAAAGGAGAACCCGGCGATGGCGTGGGCCGCACACCTCGCCGTCTCCTGGCGTGCGGCCCACAATAGAAGCAGCTGCCTGCCCCATAATAACCCTAATCACAGCTCTCCTCCTGACGCAACGGCGTCCTAAGAAAAGCCCGCGCGACGCGCGACGCGGCGGGCAGAATGCTAAGCGAGCGAGCCGCCGCTCCCTCAGCCGCGTATTATTTCCCCCGTTTGACACCTGCAGGATCACCTACGCACCCACCTCTCCAGCTGGTCCCCGGGAGCCCAGCCAGATGAAGCGTAATGCAGGAGACACGCGCTATCTGATCTTCCTCCTCAGCGGAGTCTGCTGACGTCTGTGGAGAGCGAGGCGCCGCCGCCGCACGCCGGAGACGGTTGGCGGGGAAGGAATGTTTCGTGGGACTGAGAGGCTTACGACGGCGTTATGAAAGGAACAAATCAAAAGGAACCCCCGAACAAATCTCCCTCCAATGTGTCTTTTCACGCTCGCGTTATGATTAAATTGTCGCCTTTGTGCTCTGACCGTATTATCCTGTTTGTAAGCCAGGTCGGCAGCCATTTTGTGTTTCCTATGCTTTCCCTGGAAAGAGATTCCTCCTTAAGTGAAAATGGTGGCTATGCTGTCACATCCAGTAGACAGCCTGGACTTCAAACGCAGGAGGAAATAAAGCCAGGATCGCTGTTTTAAATATTAAACACTCAATATTAATGAAAAATCTAAAGTTCATTGCTATTTTGAGATTTTTTCGGGAGATTGCAATTCACCATTTTTCAAGGTAATATGAAATGCAATATAAAACACCTATTAGATTGATTATAATAACAAGCAATTGTAATTATCATATATAAGTTATAAAGGTAGACTGACTCGAGAATAATACAGGGAGATGAGGTCATCAATTCAAACAGGACTCAAGATGAAAGGACAAAATCGCACCGTGTTCAGTGCCTTATGGATTCAGGAGATGATTGATTGATGATATGTGTCTTCAGATTGTCTCTTCAACTCAACATCCAGTTGATAATTGTCAGGACAACCCCCCCACCCCCAACACCATCGGCCCCCTCCCCCCCCTCCCCCCTCCTCTAACGTGAGTGATGGTGTTGATGATGTCTGATGACAGTCGTAACCAATCCGCGGTAATGAGGTCACATTTTGGTTCCTCACTTGTTGTCTGTTCTGAAATCATCCTTCACACGACCGCCCCGCCATGCTTCACGCCATCGACCTGCTGCGCTTCACGCCGCTGACCCTCCCGTTTCACAAGACCCCCCCCCCGCCTAGGAGACACCAAGGAGACACACTGCTAGGAGACAGGCCACTAGGAGACACCGAGGAGACCACACTGCTAGGAGACAGGCCGCTAGGAGACACCGAGGGGACACACTGCTAGGAGACAGAACCCCTAGGAGACACCAAGGAGACACACTGCTAGGAGACAGGCCGCTAGGAGACACCGAGGAGACACACTGCTAGGAGACAGACCCCTAGGAGACACAGAGGAGACACACTGCTAGGAGACAGACCCCTAGGAGACACGAAGGAGACACACTGCTAGGAGACACCGAGGAGACACACTGCTAGGAGACAGGCCACTAGGAGACACCGAGGAGACACACTGCTAGGAGACAGGCCGCTAGGAGACACCGAGGGGACACACTGCTAGGGAGACAGACCCCTAGGAGACACCAAGGAGACACACTGCTAGGAGACAGACCCCTAGGAGACACGAAGGAGACACACTGCTAGGAGACAGACCCCTAGGAGACACCAAGGAGACACACTGCTAGGAGACAGACCCCTAGGAGACACGAAGGAGACACACTGCTAGGGAGACAGGCCGCTAGGAGACACCGAGGGGACACACTGCTAGGAGACAGACCCCTAGGAGACGCCAAGGAGACACACTGCTAGGAGACAGACCCCTAGGAGACACCAAGGAGACACACTGCTAGGAGACAGACCCCTAGGAGACACCAAGGAGACACACTGCTAGGAGACAGACCCCTAGGAGACACAAAGGAGACACACTGCTAGGAGACAGGCCGCTAGGAGACACCAAGGAGACACACTGCTAGGGAGACAGACCCCTAGGAGACACCGAGGAGACACACTGCTAGGAGACAGACCCCTAGGAGACACCAAGGAGACACACTGCTAGGAGACAGGCCCCTAGGAGACACCGAGGAGACACACTGCTAGGAGACAGACCCCTAGGAGACACCGAGGAGACACACTGCTAGGAGACAGGCCGCTAGGAGGCAGACCCTTAGGAGACAGGCTGCTAGGTTGCAGACCCATAGGAGACACTAAGGAGACAGGCCACTAGGAGGCAGACCCTTAGGAGACAGGCCGCTAGGAGGCAGACCCCTAGGAGACAGACTGTTAGGACACACTAAGAGACAGACTGTTAGGAGACAACTAAGAGAGACCCGTAGGAGACAGACTGTTAGGAGACACTATGAGAGACCCCTAGGAGACAGACTGTTAGGAGACATGAAGAGACAGACTTGTTAGGAGACACTAAGAGAGAGACCCCTAGGAGACAGACTGTTAGGAGACATGAAGAGACAGACTGTTAGGAGACACTAAGAGAGACCCCTAGGAGACAGACTGTTAGGAGACACTAAGAGAGACCCCTAGGAGACAGACCCCCTAGGAGACACTAAGAGAGACCCCTAGGAGACAGACTGTTAGGAGACACTAAGAGAGACCCCTAGGAGACAGACTGTTAGGAGACACTAAGAGAGACAGACTTTTAAGAGACACTAAGACAGACCCCTAGGAGACAGACTGTTAGGAGACACTAAGAGAGACCCCTAGGAGACAGACCCTTAGGAGACACTAAGAGACAGACTGTTAGGAGACACTAAGAGAGACCACCTAGGAGGACAGACTGTTAGGAGATACTAAGAGACAGACCCCCTAGGAGACAGAACCCTTAGGTAGCTCAGTTCAACTGGTGTGTGACGGATGGATTCCCTATTCAGATAGACCCTTTGGTCGCCTAGCAACATGTCTCTCTCACTCTCTCTGTCCGCCTGTCTCTCTTTCTCACTCCTGTCTCCCTCTCAGTCTATCCCTGTCTCTCTCTCAGCTTGCCTCTCTGTCCGCCCTGTTCTCTCTCCCTCTCTGCCGCCCATGTATCTCTCTCAGCCTGTCTCTCTCTCAGCCGGTCTCTCTCTCAGGCGGTCCCACCGGCCCCCTTTATCGTCTCAATCTGGAGTGAATATCCTGCTCTGTGTGGATATCTTTGTGTATCTCTGAGATAAGAGATATAGCCTCACATCTAGAGGGCGGTCTGAGACCTCATAAACAGCATCACTCCTCAGCCTCACCAGGCCGGCGGGGGTGAGGGGGTCCACGCTCCGCCCTCTGGAAGGACAGACAGACAGACAGGGGGACCCACTGACCCACTCTTTC
>JAXIVH010000009.1:6248644-6298449 GCA_036785325.1 Urophycis tenuis
ATTCTCGGGGGGTATTATGGGATGGAGCACAATAAAGGCGTGAGCAGTTCTGTGAGTTACCGGTGAGACTGTCTGCTGGACTGCAGAGATACGCTCAACCAGAGCTTCACTATAGTTTATATAATATATATACAGATACACACGTACTGTTATATTTATATAGAAATATATATTTCGGTCTTTATATATAGATAGATAGATATATGCTGATGTACCCATACAATTAGGCCTTAAATGATGAGTATATTACTTTATATGCTATATTACTATTACTATATTAGTTACTATATTACTATACTATCTACTATTTCCTATATATAAATATATATATATACCTACTGTTAATGTTTAACAAATTACTATATTTCATTACTATGTATTACCATTTGGTATACACCTACCGTTAATGCTTAACAACTGAACTTGAACATTACTATAGTATATTGCTATATGTAGTATGTACTAAATTGTAACAGTATACTATTATATGTATACTGTTACAATTTAGTACATACTACCGTGGTGGTATATATTACTATAGTATATAACTCTAAATAGAGGACATTACTATTTAGCATCCCGTAGGATTCAGGGATAAAGTGGGCTGACATGGTGGAATGTCCGTACAATATTTAGTGCTATATGATTTATTTAATATCAGTGTTTATTAATCAACTCAGAGTATTTATCATTTATATAACACCCCTCCAACCTATATAGTTTGTATATCACAGAATCCTAGGATAAATAGTGTGTATATAAGAGAATACTGAGTGTATTTTACTGATTTATATAACATAATCCTAGTATATATAGAGTGTATATAACACAATCCTGGCATATATAGAGTGTATATAATAGAATGCTGAGTGTATATTACTGATTTATATAACATAATCCTAGTGTATATAGAGTCTATATAACAGAATACTGAGTGTATATTACTTAATCCTAGTATATGCAGAGTGTATATAACAGAATACTGAGTTTATATTAGTTATGTGTATATCAGACTATAAACCACAGTGTACGTTTTGATTGGAGCACAGAAGGCAGTGCGGTGTGTTTTGATTGGACGGCGCCCGGTCCACCTGCGCTCCTCCTATCAAACACCTCGGAGCTCTCGGCGCCTTGTGTAAAATCCTGCGTCTTGTTTTCGATAACAACGAGATGCGGCTAACCTTCTGCTAGCTCGCGCCCCGAGGCTATCTGTTAGCACACGCCGTCCTCAAGATAAGATTATATTTGATTCATCTGTCAGCGCTTGGAACCTATCAGAACATAGGAGCCAGCTGATAGCACAGTGGAATAAGCATATATTTCAATCATGATGCGTATTGCAGAACCAATTTGCAGCATCATATTTCATTTCATGGTGAGGGTGATGGGCCTCAGGGTGGAGTTGGGCCTCAATGTGGAGTTGGCCTAACTGTGGAGTTGGGCCTCAGTGGGGGAGGTGGTGGGTCTGAATGTGGAGCAGGGCCTCCCTGTGGAGGAGGGCCTCAGTGTGTGGAGGAGGGCCTCACTGTGGAGGAGGGCCTCAGTGCGGAGTTGGTGGGTCTCATTGTGGAAGTCTTCGGCCTCAGTGAGGAGGATGGGCCCTCATTGCAGAGGTGGGCCTCAGTGTCGAGAAGGATCCCAGGGCAGAGGAGTGTCTCAGGGTGGAGGAGGGTCCCAGGATTGAGGATGGCTTCAGAGTTGAGGAGGGCCTCAGGGTGGAGGTCTTGAGCCTCAGTGTGGAGGTGGTGGGCCTTATTGCGGAGATCTTGGGCCTCAGTGCGGAGGCGGTGCTGGTCATGGTTGTTAATGGGCTGGCGGGGGTGAATAGTGGTTGTAAAGCCTCTCATTAGTGCTGGCTAATGAGGGGGGCGGGGCTAACATGATGAAGGGAGGGGGGGGTGGGGGGGGGGGGGTTCTAAATGCGACTAAAGCCTTAACTTTCACTGTGCATATGTGTGTGCGTGTGTGCACTTGTTTTTTTGTGTTTATTTATTTCAAATACATGTATGATTATTATTCATGTATCATGCCTCCCTATTCATATCCACTACTCTTATGCTAACCAGTTGAATGTGTGTATGTTGGTGTGTCTCCCTCTCTCTCTCTCTCTCTCTCTCTCTCTCTCTCTCTCTCTCTCTCTCTCTCTCTCTCTCTGACTGTGCATGTGTGTGTGTGTGTGTGTGTGTGTGTGTGTGTGTAGCGCGGCGTGCTGTCCCAGCTCCCCGTGGTAAAGGAGACGCGTGTGGAGTCGTCTCAGTTCCTCCTCCTCTCCCTGCTGCTCCTCCTCTTCGTCATGCTCCTCCTGGCCGGCTCCGGGGCCGTGCTGTGCATGCGTCAGCGCTCGCTCCTCCTTCGCAGGAAGGAGAAACTCGCCAGCCTGGGCACCGACACCTCCTCCGACGCCACCGCCACCTATCAGGTGAGACGCCGCCCTGACGAGGCAGTCAATCAGGATCCGGCCAATTAGGAGCCGACCAATCAGCAGCCAGGCAATTAGCTGTCAGCTTCACCAATAACTCTGGTGTGCGTATGTGTGTGTCTGTGTTCAGCATGGGGTTATACCTTTAGGTTGTAACATGTCATCGCTCCCCAGGTGGTACTGCTAGCGAGAGCCGGAGTCACGACCCGTTGTAACGCCCGAAATGTTGCAATAAACCTGTAATAGACTCGTATCATTTAACATCCCACGGGGAGTATAATTCACATTCAATTTACAATTGTTGGACCTTGTGGTGCTGGTCCACGATGAGTTACTCCTGCTGGGGAGACCAGAGAGGGGCGAGGGGAGAGGTGGGTCTCCAACCCACCCACATCCTCGCTGCGCCCAGAGCTGTCTCTCCTCCCTCACCCCGGGCCCCCCACCGGGGGCTAATGTTAACCCTCACCCCGGCGTATTGAGTAAAACTAGCTACAGATCAGGGTTCAGCCAGGCAGCTCGAGGTGTTCCATTAGAGGTTGTCGCACCAGGATCAGTCAGGGTTCGGCGTGGTTGAGTGACATCACTCGTGACATCACTTCCTGTGTCCCCCCCCCCCCCCCCGCCCAGGAGCTGTGCAGGCAGCGCATGTCGGTGCGCGCGGCCGAGCGGCCCGAGACGCTGCGCCACTCGCGCCTCAACAGCGTCTCGTCGCAGTTCAGCGACGGCCCGGTCGCCAGCCCCTCGGCCCGCAGCAGCACCTCCTCCTGGTGTGAGGAGCCCGTGCCCTCCAACATGGACATCTCCACCGGTCACATGATCCTGGTAAGGACCGCCCCCCTGCCCATAGCCCTCCCCCCCCCACATCCCCTAACCCACACCCCCAGTAGGTTGGGTTGTTCACGGGTCCGGTCGGTCTGTGGAAGAGGTTCTGGGTTCTGAACGGCGTGAGCAAGTAAATTAAAAAAACTCATCAAGCCAGTCATAGACTATTACAAAACACGTCGCAATCAAATCTCATTTTGGATGATTGTTTTTTCCGGCATCTTACAAATATATTATACATATATATGCCGTATATATATTGTGTTGATGTGTGTTTGGGCAAAGTTTGCGAGCAGGATTTATCATTTAATATTCTCAAGTCCTTGCCGTTGGGCAGTCATGCGTTGTTGCTGTTGTTGTTGTTGTTGTTGTTGTTGTTGTTGTTGAGGCTGTATGAAACTGCTTCGTTTGGCCACTGGCAAACAAGCGTTTGTTGCATGTGTTTACTGGCCTCCCCGCGTGTTCCACAAGTTTTACAATAATAACCACCCGCCAGGAGCACACACACACACACACACACACACACCGACATCAAACTGAAATGTAAAGCAGCTCTGCCCTGCTGCTGTGTCGCCGGAACATTCCAACCGCCGCTCGTCTCAACGGCAGCTCACACAGTTTGTAAACCTAATTAAATCAAGACGTTTTTGTCTTTCAGAAAAAAAAAAAAGAAAAAAAAAAAAAAAGTGAGTAGATACCGGATAGTGAACAGATGTTGGCGCTCGATGAATTAGCGGCGTGACGCGGCGACGCGAACAAAGGGACCCCGATCGCCGGTACGAGGCCCGCGTGTCTGGGGGCGGCGGGTACACCTGCCCGTAGAGCCGGCCCGGGGGGGGGGGGGGGGGGGGGGGGGTAGCAGGGGCCCTTACCTTCTCCGCGGAGCCGTCGTTGTGGGTTCAGTACTCCTCCACAATAGGGTCGACCCGCAAAGTAGCCGGCCCCTAAACAATAGCCTCACTTGAGATGCAATCAAACCGCCGGCGTCTCTCGCGTTTCAAAAGAAATTGTCCCCGGTGGATGTAGCGGTACGATGGCTGTTCAGAACTACAGCCTAACTCCGCAACGGTGAAGTAAAGCAGGTGCCATGTCACACACACACACACACACACACACGGCCTGTGTAAAACGCAGGCTTCAAACCGTGGTATGTGCACATTAGTGGAGCGAATAGCAAAAAATGGCACATTTATAAAAAGGGCCCACAAAACGAGTTTCCGAGCACTCGCTGAGACCTAGATTGTGTATTTGAAGAAGAACTGTTTTTCTTTTTTTTCTTCCTCTCACATCCTTAAGAAGAGGAGGGGAGCTGAGAATACCTTGTGGTGGCTTTGCTCTTGCTCCTCTGTTGTCCCCTCTTTCACCTTCTCTGTTCATCTCTCTCTTGTCTCCTCCACCTGCCCTGTCCATCTCTCTCTCTCTCTCTTTCTCTCTTTCTCTCTCTCTCTCTCTCTCTCTCTCTCTCTCTCTCTCTCTCTCTTTCTTTCTTGTCTCCTCCTCCACCTGCTCTGTTCTGCCCTCGATCTATTTTCTTTACTTCAGAATGTGTTTCATTTATTCTTTTATCTGAGCTCTGAAGTCTGAGCGCTAGAGACACAGAGAGAGAGAGAGAGAGAGAGAGAGAGAGAGAAAGAGAGAGAGAGAAAGAGAGAGATAGCTCAGAGCTCAGAAAGACAGACGCTCTCTCTCTCTTTCTCTCGTCGTTGCAATGAGAGAAACCATTTTCACTGTGACGATTAGCAACTGAAATTTATTTATTTATTTACTTATTTATTTATGATTTAATCACAGCCAGTCAGTCAGTCAGCTTACAAAAACACACACCCACGCACACACGCACGCAGGCACGCACACACACACACACACACACACATACACACACACACACACACACACAGAATGGATGGTTTTAATTTTGCCAGCCTGCTTGTGTTGAGACAAGCTTGATAAAAGAGATGGATATATAGCCAGCAGCACCTCCATTACTGGAGACAGCATTCATCACACAAACACACACACACACACACACACACACACACACACACACACACTCACACCATGCACGGGGGCCAGCCTGTAACCATGAGAGGGAATCTGAATAACGCATTCTACTGCAGCCGATATGTAGGTTTGGTTTTGTTTGTGGAGCTGCTCTCTGAAACATGAAATACACGACCCACACACTGGCATCTATTATAAATATAACCCCCCCCCTATACAAATATACACTTACATAAATAAAACCCTGCTCACAGTGTGGACGTTGGGAGGATGAATGCTACAATGCTACAAGAGAGGTCGGGCTCTGTCAACCTGCCTCCCAGAAACCATGTGGGAGGATGTTAGCACCCATCTCCTCTTCGCTCCTCTCCCCTCCCTCCTCTCCGCTCCTCACCCCTCCTCTCCCACCTCTCCGCTCCTCTACCCTGCCCTCCCCTGCTCTCTGAATCTCTCCCCCCCCTCCTCTACACTCCTATCCTCTCTTCTCTTCTCCTCTCCTCTCCATCCTCCTCTCTCATCACCCCTTCTGTCCTCTCCTCTCCTTTCTGTCTCTCCTCCTCTCCTCCTCCCCTCCCCCTTCACTCTCCTTCCTTCACTTCTCAGTGTACCTCCTGTCTTTATATAACCCGGGTGTAACTGTGCTACCTATACTATACTAACTATATACCATGAGGAATACTATAACTATAGCTCTCAGCCTGTAGTAGCGGTCTCCTGCTATCTGCTGGTTATGTAATTCTCCTCTGAGCCAGTTGGCTGTGAGCGGTGGAGTCGGAGCCAGCGTCTCTATTTAAATCTGTTTCCTCCTTCAGCTGTTGCAGCCCCGGCATCTCTGTCTGCTATAGCACGGTCTAGAACTGACCAGCATCACTGTGTCTGCTGTAACACTGTCTAGAACTGCCCAGCATCGCTGTCAGCTAGGGTACTATCCAGTACAGGGGTTCAGCACTGAAGACAGGGCGACGAGTCGTGGTTAGGCTGTTTGACCCCCAGCACCAATGGTTTCATTCCCAATGTCTGCAGTCAACCGGCAGGGATCCTAGATACGCAGTGATGACGTGCCTCTTTACTCTCTACTGTCTAACCCCGACCTGCTCCGTAATGACCTGTCTCTGTGCTGTCTAACCCCTGACCCGCTCCTCCATGACCTGTCTCTGTACTGTCTAACCCCTGACCCGCTCCTCCATGACCTGTCTCCTTACTGTCTCACCCCCGACCTGCTCCTTAATTACCTGTCTCTGTCTAACCCCCGACCTGCTTCTCAGTCATCTGTCTCTGTACTGTCTAACCCCTGCCTGCCTACTTAATGGCCGGTCTGTGTACTACCTAACCCCTACCTGCTCCTTCATGACCTGGCTCTGTACTGTCTAACCCTCAGATGCTCCTTACATGGATCTGAATTCACTGTAAGTCCCTTTGGAGTGACAGCTCTACCTCAGCACCATGGACAGCTCTGTTCAGGAGCGCATCACTATCACACACACCGGCCACTTCCTGCTTCCAGCATTGTCCTATGGCACTGCTAGTATACTGTTCCCGTGGCTACCTGACGGCTACTCAGATTAATCACCTCATGTAATCAATACCTTCAGGCAGTACTGCTTATTTTCCATGTATTATTACATATATGCTCTTGAACCGATACATTAATCATTCTTTTTAATGATTCTCATCCTTTATTGTATTTTAAATTAAATAATATTTCCAGATATCATATAATACATACATTTCATTTTTTATATTTCTGATGAAAGGAATACAAAAATAACTAAAGACATTTTCCACATTTAAAAATGTAAACTACAAACTAAAGGAATCTGTGAATATTAAACATTGAAACATTTTTAAAGTATTGTAATAAATAGTGAACAGCATTAATAGTATAATTAATAAATAGTGAACAGTATTAATAGCATAATATTAAATAGTGAACAGTATTAATAGTATTAATAGTCCTAATCCACACTAATCCACTTCAGCCTATTCTTCATCTGCCTCTTTTCTTAGCTGTGTGTCTGGTTTCTCCCATGATGCATTGCGGTGGGTGTTGTTGGTAATTTTCCGCTGGCGTGGAGGACCAGCATTACCTGTCTCCCCCCCCCCCCCCGCCCCCTCCTTAAGACCCTCCACACACTGTTCCCATGACAACTAGGACTCCCAGCCCAGCTCTCTGATTGGCAGAGTTAATCCCTCCATTCACTAACCCTCCATTCCCCGTCTGAGGACTGCAGCACACTCAACTCCTCCATCTCTACCTCCACCCACTACCTCCACCCTAACCTCCACCGCCCCTCACCCAATACCAACGCCACCTCCACCCTTACCCCAACCCTGGCCTCCACTACCCTGACTTCCACTGCTGCCCCATCCTGCCTCCACCGTAACCTCCACCTCCACCCGAACCTCCGTCCACCACGACATCCACCCAAACCTCGACCGCCACCCGAACCTCCCCCACCACCTAACCTCCATCACAAACACACACACACACACACACACATATCCACGACCAACTCCTCCATCCTAACCACCTCCAACTCCACCACCTCCACCACCAGCACCACCACCAGGCTAACCTCTAACCACCCACCCTCTCTCTCTCTCACAATTCAGAGTTGTACTTTAATTTGATCTCACAGTGGATCCGCACAAACAGTTAACCCGCCCGGTAACCACAACGCCACCGCCAGACAAAACCTGGCTGGCTCTGAAAGACATCTCATAATAACAACACCCTGTTTCTCAGCCTCCATCTCAGGTCTCTTTCTCTGCCGCCGGCTCGTTAAATGCCGGCGTCTGATTGGCTGTTCTTTGTTGGGTTCCCCAGGCCTACATGGAGGACCACTTGAGGAACAAGAACCGTCTGGAGGGGGAGTGGGAGGCCCTGCAAGCCTACCAGGCCGAGCCCAGTGCCACCACCACGGCCCAGCGCACACACCACGCCAAGCGCAACCGCAACAACGCCCCGCTCGCATGTAGGTACACACGCACACACATACACACACACACACACACACACACACACACTCACATACCGACATACACACATACACACACACACACACACACACACATTCACATACCGACATACACACATACACACACATTCATGCGCATGCATGCACTCACGCACGCATGAACACCCACACACACACACACACACACACAAACACTCACACATGCATGCACACACACATGCACACACAAACACATGCACGCACGCACGCGCACAACCACCATGCCTGAGGACTCTATATGTTTTATACGCACAATCTTTGTATAAATCCAGAATTTCCCATTGTGGCATAAATAAGCACATGTTTATCGTTTCTGTAATCATAATTAATCATATTTGATCGTATAATAATTTCTTTATTCACCGGAAGAGAAATCCGAAAAAACAATGCAAAATATAAATAGAGAACCTTTTAAATGTAATGTGTAAATATTATATTTGATTATGTATTTATTATTGTACAGCTATATGTAGATAGAGACATATAATGTTTTCATGTATTTCTTAAGCATAATTCATATAGTTTATGTCACATCAAAGTCATTTCAGTATTTAATAGAATGTTACAAAAACAGGTCTTTATTTAACTCTACACAATTTGTCTTGTGAATCTCTGACAATATCTCTCATGTTGCTCTGATATTAATGAACGATGAATGAATTTGTTCTACAATTCATCTGGCCTGCACGGAAGGGAGCGCAGGCTCGATTCCGCCGTCTGCCGTCTCCCTCCGTCGTAGTAAACCGATGAAGATAAACTCTTGCGTAAATGTCGCGCCTTGCGTCAGAGCAGTTTGCCGGGCGTGTGATGTGTGTGCGCGCCCCTGAGCGCGCGAATGCCCTCGGCGTGTGCGTGACTCTCGGTGTGTGTCTGTCACGCCTCTCCCTTTCAGACGACCACTCCAGGATAACCTTGAAGCCGGAGAATAACCACGGCAACACAGACTACATCAACGCCAGCCCCATAGTGAGTGCTGTTTGTTAATGCTAGCCGCGCGGCGCAGTGCGGGTTAGCGCAGCGTCGTGTTAGCGCTGACAGCGCGCCGCATGTGGAGATGCTAAACACCTCTTCTCTCCTCAGCGCTGTGTGGTGAAACGTCCCCTTCCCTAGCCTCCTTCCATCTCACATGCTCCGCTCTCTCTCCCTTCTCTCATCCTCCTCGCTCTGTTTTGCGTTCTGTTCTTTGAGAATCAGAGACAGGGTGCTTGATGTCTCGGATTAGTTAGTCACACAATGAAATAAAACATTTATTTTTTTTAAACATAGAAACACTGGTGATCTCAGATGTTGAAACTGTAAAATGAGGTTATTATTTTATTGTATTTCTTTGGTATTTTGTTCCGATGTCTCCGTTTGTTAACAGTGGGAACATTTTTCTGTGCTTTTTCCGAAATCCCAGCTCATTGAGATGCGGTTTGCCAGCGTCAGTGAAAGCACTCAGAGCAGCTTTGATAAAGAGATGCACTTTATTCCTCGGCGGAGACGTTCTATCATAATGTCAGAGAGACGAGGTCTGGAAACACATTAGGGGACTCAATATTAACAATTATTACTGTTAGATACATAGACACATAACCACACGCATACACAGACACAGGAA
Organism: Urophycis tenuis; assembly: GCA_036785325.1. Lineage (NCBI taxonomy): Eukaryota > Metazoa > Chordata > Actinopteri > Gadiformes > Phycidae > Urophycis > Urophycis tenuis. Next base: position 6,258,504 of record JAXIVH010000009.1, read on the forward strand.
GATACACCTTACCGCACGCATACACCCTTATTACTGTTCGATAAATACATACACACATAGCCCCATGCATGTGCAATTTTTACTATTAGTGAGATAAATACACACAGACAAACACAGACAGGCATACACAATTATTGCTAAATACACACAGATAACCAAGCGCATGCACACAGATACAGAAAGAGACACCTAACCATGTGCAATACCGGAATATTACTGTTAGATAAATACACACACACATGACCGCACGCATAAACCCAGGCACGGAAACACGCACACGCACACACACACATGCACACGCACACACATGCACACGCACGCACATGCACACACACACACATGCACAAATGCACACACACACACATACATGCACACACACACACACACACACGCACACACACACACACACGCACACACACACAGACACGCACACGCCCAAACCCCCCCCCCCCCCCAGCAGGGTGTTTGAAGTGGGGTGTTGGTGTGTTAGTATTCAGACCGCCAGCCCCACCACCGCGTCCTTGAGATCACAATTTACTTTCTTTTTCAGCTTCAGAAAAACCCCGGCGCCGGGGACGCATGTTAACCAGGGGCCCGGGCCGGGCAGGGGCCCAGCACACAGGCCCCATAAACACACTCAGCCCCGGAACATGATGAAAAGCCCCAGAGCACACTGAGCCCTGAAACCCGCCGCGTGTTTGTTAGCGCAACGCAAACCAGAGCTGAAATCCTGGGGTTCCTGTGTTTTTTTTTAATGGAGTGAGTGTAGCGTATTTCCTTCACTCGTAGGACGTCTTCTTCTGGGCAGACGATTTAGAAGAAAACAGTTTTGTGACATCAGCAGGTGGGACCGATGAACGGTCGACCGGCAGGCCTCTGAACACACCTGACATCAGCAGGGATGACTCAGACCAGACCACAGTCACACGACTGTGGAGCCCTGAACACACTGATCTACAATACTCGACATCCACCCCAGAAATAGTGCTGTGATATTACATAATTATGATTCCCCGGAGTCTCGCGTAAACTAAAAATATAAACGCCAACTGAAGACACAAAACTAACGAGTGTGAATAGAAAAAACACAGGAGCAGCTGGCAAACGAACATCTAATTCCTTGTATAAGATATTTATAAAATAATAACATTTCTGTAATTAAAATGAAAGACATTAGTTAGGATGGGGAAATGACTGTGTGTGTGTGTGTGCGAATAATTAAATGCTGTATTTTTGCCATCATTGATTTATTAGTGGCTTCTGGGATTTTTGCAACAAAACACAGAAACATTTATGGTATTAGTTTGAGAAGGACAGCAGACATCAGTGATCACGCCAGCCGTCGATCACACAGCATGACGCAACACTACTGCTGAAGATGCAACACTGCTGTTAGCTACCAACACTGACACACTCGGAAACATATAGGATTGGATTTAACTGCTCACGCTAACAGACACTCTAAACCACACAGCATTGGTCACGCCAACTCAGACTCTGTGAGATATAGAATTGGTGTTAGCTGCTTATGATAACACACACTGAATGAAATAGGATTGTTGATAGTTGCTAACGCTAACACACTCTGAAACACATAGGATTGAAGTTAGCTTCTTGTCATTTTTCATAGAATTGTTTAAATGATGTATTATTCATTATCATTAAGTAATGTTTCCTGGAATTGCTGGAAGGATGCATAATTAAAAAAAAGGAATGTGATTATGAATCAATTATGAACAAAATTGTATGCTTGTGTGTTTCAATGTGTGGGTCTCTTTCAGTGTGTGTGTGTGTGTGTGTGTGTGTGTGTGTGTGTGTGTGTGTGTGTGTGTGTGTGTGTGTGTGTGTGATGGTACTAAAGTGTCCCTCTCCAACAGATGGACCACGACCCCAGGAACCCCACCTATATCTCCTCGCAGGGGCCCCTCCCGTCCACCGTAGCTGACTTCTGGCAGGTAACCCCTCATGTGATCATATAACATGTCGTACTGTTTACCGGGGTAACCCCTCATGTGATCATATAACATGTCGTACTGTTTACCGGGGTAACCCCTCATGTGATCATATAACATGTCATACTGTTTACCGGGGTAGCCCCTCATGTGATCATATAAAATGTTGCACTGTTTATCGGGTGACCCCTTATGTGCTCATATAACATGTCGTACTGTTAATCAGCTAACCCCTCATGTGCTCATGTAACATGTCGCACTGTTTATTGGGTAACCCCTCATGTGATCATATAACATGTTGCACTGTTTATCGGGTAACCCCTCAAGTGCTCATATAACATGTCTCAATGTTTATCGGGTAACCCCTCATGTGATCATATAACATGTTGCACTGTTTATCGGGTAACCCCTCATGTGATCATATAACATGTTGCACTGTTTATTGGTTAACTCCTCATGTGATCATATGACATATCACACTGTCTTATAATATAGAACCTTTTATAATATAATCCATAATCCATAATTAAATATCATGATACTATTTAGCATTACATATAACATGTTATAATATAAACTATATAATAAAATATCATCATGATAATAATTTAATATTACAGATTACATATGTTATAATATAAACCATGTAATAAAATATAATTATGATAATAATTAACATTATATATAACATGTTATAATGTAAACCATAAAATAATATTGTCATGATAATATTTAACATAACAGATGTTATGATGTTATATATATGTTATGATATATTATATGTTATGATATATACCATACCATAATATATACCTACTGGATGCCTGAGTCTGCTTTTCTGTTCTGTTTTTATAGTGATGGTAAAAACTCCTTTTTCCTCCTTATTTTCCTAATGGCTGCCATTCCATCCCTAGGCGTGTGAGACTGTAATAAGATGAGATGGGGGAGGGGGGGTAAGGTAAAGAGAGAGAGAGAGAGAGAGAGAGAGAGAGAGAGAGAGAGAGGTGTAGAGAAAGATATGGAAGAGAGAGAGAGAGAGAGAGAGGGATGGAAGAGGGAGTGAGAGAGAGACGGGTGGAACAGAGAGAGAGAGAGAGAGAGAGTGTGTGAGAGAGAGAGAGAGTGTTGCTTCCTGCTGATTTTCTCTCCATCTACCGTCTCCCTCAGAGGAGAACGACAGAGTGTGTCTCCGTTACCGTGACAACGGCCAATGCAGAGTGATGCAGTGTCTGGACTGTGTCTGCGCGTTGATAAAGTTCACTTTGTGTCTGCGGAGGCATAACTCAGCACATGTGTAACAGTCTCTTCATCTGTGTGTGTGTGTGTGCATGCGTGTGTGCGTGTGCGTGCGTGCATGTGTGTGTGTGCGTGTGTGTGTGTGTGTGTGTGTGTGTGTGTGTGTAGATGGTGTGGGAGAGTGGGTGTGTGGTCATCGTCATGCTGACTCCTCTGTCTGAGAACGGGGTGAAGCAGTGTCACCTGTACTGGCCAGATGAGGGGGCCGACGTCTACCACATCTACGAGGTACGCGGTGAAATAATACTGTATGATGAGTATAATTTATACCACACATTTAACTAAATGTAAATGATACTAGTGCCTTTTAGAGGTCTGCAACTGTTTCCCTTTCTGGTGCGTGGACAGGTGAATCTGGTTTGAAATCTGGTATCTTGTATGGTCAGGTGAATCTGGCTTGACTCAGGTTTCTAGTGTTTACAAGTTAATCTGTTTTTTTGACCTGGTTTATTGCGTTTACGGGGCAATTTGCTGTCTCATATTTGGCCAACTGAATCTGATTTGAATATAGCGCCTTGTGTTTCGACAACTCGAAGCCGGTCTGAATCTGGTGTCTGGCGTTCACAGGTAAACCTGGTGTCGGAACACATCTGGTGCGAGGACTTCCTGGTGCGGAGCTTCTACCTGAAGAACCTGCAGACCAACGAGACGCGGACCGTCACCCAGTTCCACTTCCTGTCCTGGATGGACCGGGGCATCCCGGACTCCGCCCGCACCCTGCTGGACTTCCGCAGGTAGGCCCCCCAACGCCCGCTCCCACTCCCACCGCGACGACGGCGTCCTACAACATCTGATGTGCTTTCGGTTCCGGGGCTTTGGCGGAGAAGTCGCCGTCGTCTTTTGGTCTTTGGGTGATGTTCTCAACGTTCTGGAGGAACAGGTTGGCTTCCGGAACACTGTTCTTCTCCTCAGGTTCCCTCAGGTCCCTCTGCTACTCCTCCCTCCGCTGGGTCAGGGAATAACCATCAGACATGCCTCAGACCTGGCATCCCGTCACCCCCCCCCCCCCCTCCCCCACCCGTCGCTTGGCGGACCCCCATGGCGTGTGGCGGTTGCCAGTGTCATTTTTGTGATGTTGCAGCTCGTAATATGAGCCCAGTTGCATAGTCACAAAAGTGATCATTGGAGACTGCATCTTCCCTGCCAGGCCTGAGCATGCTCACTCACTCTAATTCTTTACGGGTTGTTTTTTTTTAAGAACACTTTTTAGAAAACAATTTTCAATCAACCCAGCGAAATGTGTTTGCAAAATCTTTTTTGCGGAAAACAAGCCACAGATTTGATGGGTTGAATTTGAATATTGAGGGTTGAGGTTTTTGATGTTAGGAACAAGCCAACCATAGCTCAAGGTAAAATAGCATCAGGCTAATCACAGCATCAGGCTTACCATAGCATCAAGCTAACCATAGTATCAGGCTAACCATAGCAGCAAGCTCACTATTGTATCAAACTAACCATAGCATCCAGCTTAACATATCATCAAGCATCAAGCGAACATCATCAGGTGTTAACCATTATCAGGTTAACATAGCATCAGGCTAACCATTAGATCAAGCTAACCATGATGTGGTTTTGTCTTGTATTCCAGGAAGGTGAACAAGTGTTACCGCGGCCGGGCCTGTCCCATCATCGTTCACTGCAGGTGAAGTAAACCATGTTACCCAACCACTGATCACATTATTGATCCGATTGATTGATTTATTTTGTATTGATGCTGGCAGTGTCTTAGTGGCATGAAAAACACCTCTGTTATCACTGGTGCTTCTGCTGCATGTACAGTAAAATCTGTTGCTTTAGCTGTAATATGTTTTATGTTAAATATCTGTTGTTGTTTTTTTCCCCTGCAGTGATGGATCAGGGAGGAGTGGCACCTATATTTTGATTGACATGGTCCTCAACAGAATGGCTAAAGGTAGGGTCACTCTGTTTCCCTGGCAACGCTGGTCCCCTCTCATCCTCCCCCCACACAGGAGACGCAGTAGAGGGAGATGAGGGAGGGAAAGAGGAGAGAGGAGAGGAGAGGAGAGGCAATACAATACAAGAATGAGACAATAACTTCAGAGTACTGAATTATCGGGTTATTTTAAGTTTATTTGATTTTAAGGATATGAATACTACAGAATAGTTTTTCTACACAGTAGTGGGTTACTAGAGACTGGTTTGAATTATTACAGACCAGTGGCTTTGCCAGTTTTTTAATCAAATGAGATGTGTCAGATTATTAATATGACCGTCTGTGTTTTTGCCTGCCAATAATACTCAGTATCATGTTCAACAGAGAATATAACATAGTGTGAATGCTTCGGGGAGTGGTGTGAAGTCAGATTAAATCATAAGAAGGCTGTGAAGCCAGATGAAAGCATAGCGGTAGGAAACCAGATTAAGCCATAGTCGTGTGAAACCAGATTAAGACATAGTGGTGTGAAGCCAGATTAAACCATAGAGGTGTGAAGACATATTAAACCATAGTGGTGTGAAGACAGATTAAAGTGGTTTATGTGGATTAGGTGGATAATCTGGATTATGTGTTTCAGGAGCCAAGGAGATCGACATTGCGGCTACGCTGGAACATCTCCGAGACCAGAGACCTGCCATGGTCCAGACCAAGGTAGAGGGAATGAGAGAGAGAGAGAGAGAGAGAGAGAGAGAGAGAGAGAGAGAGAGAGAGAGAGAGAGAGAGAGAGAGAGAGAGAGAGAGAGAGAGAGAGAGAGAGAGAGAGAGAGAGAGAGAGAGAGAGAGAGAGAGAGAGAGAGAGAGAGAGAGAGAGAGAGAGAGAGAGAGAGAGAGAGAGAGAGAGAGAGAGAGAGAGAGAGAGAGAGAGAGAGAGAGAGAGAGAGAGAGAGAGATACACACCCAGACACACACACTGTATGCATGTATCTCTGACTGCACAGTAAAGACTGTGGTTCACGAGCTCCCCCTGGTGGTGTAGGCAAGTACTGCGACCCAAACCTGCCTGCAGCCAAACACTGCCAACCCTTACCACGTTAGCTCTCCTGTGTTCTGTATCTGAGGAAATAAAAGAGTGGTTCTGGAGCGTTTGGGTTCTGCTCTCCGGCGATACTAGAAATACACCGATCATCGATCTGAAACTCCCATGATCCTCTCTGCTCTGAGATGTGTTGGATTTGAGCCCGCGGCCGTCCTTAAGGCATCCGGCATGACTCACGCACGCACACACACACACACACACACACACACACACACACACACACACACACACACACACACACACAAACACACACACACACACACACACACACACACACACACACACACACACAAACAGAGACAGACACACACACACACACACACACACAAACAGAGACAGACACACACACACACACACACACACACACACACACACACACACACACACACACACACACACACACACAGACACACACACACACACACACAAATACACACACACTTAGACAGTCAAACAAGCTTCAGTTAATGGGGACGAAAAATGACCTGTGATCATCTATTAAGCTCTCTCTCTGTTTCTCTCTCTCCAGGAACAGTTTGAGTTCGCTCTGACAGCCGTGGCAGAAGAGGTCAACGCTATTCTGAGAGCTCTTTCTCAGTGATTCTACAAACCAACCAGTGAACCATCCAGTCATCCAGCCAACTAACCAGTTAACCATCCATCCATTAGCGTTAGGGTTTAATAGCCTTCAACCGAGTCATTTTGTCAAATCTGAATCCTTTCGAATCCTTAATTGATCCCTCTCTCTCTCTCTGTCTCTCTCTCTCACTCTCTCTGTCTCTATCTCTCTCTCTCTCTCTCTCTCTCTCTCTCTCTCTCTCTCTCTCTCTCTCTCTCTCTCTCTCTCTCTGTCTCTCTCTCTCCCCTCCCTCTCTCTCTCACCACCCTGCTGTTCCTACCTGTATAATATGATGATTGTAACACAGAATTACACTATTTGCTGTAAATGTAAAAAACAATAATGAAATTAGATGATTTAGAGAGAAATGAAATGTAATAAAATATAATATATGTTTTAAAGTGCAGTTAATGAAAGTGAAAGTGGTGCTGTGATGATTGTGAGGGCTGAATGTGATCTGAAACCTGTCAAAATGAAACTAGACCTATAGTTGTTATGTGATGCTATCTTCTTTGTTGTATGTAAAACAACAAACTGATGTATATTGCTCATATACATAGATATATACACATACACACTCCACAGAACAGTGGTGTGTGTGTTGACAGAGAATGCGAGTGTGCGTGTGCTTGCGTGCGTGTGTGTGTGTGTGTGTGTGTGTGTGTGTGTGTGTGTGTGTGTGTGTGTGTGTGTGTGTGTGTGTGTGTGTGTGTGTGATGAGTGAGAGTATGTCCTATATCTTCTTCTATATTCTCACTGAAGAGTGAGAAAAGCTCATGTGTCATATTACAAAAAAATTTAAAAGCTACCAAACTAAATGACCAGCCCTCACGGCGACCTGTAGTAACGCCAGACAAGGAACTATCTGATTGGTTTATCGGTGCCCGTTGATGTCAACAGCAGCAGCTTGAACCAATCAGAGGCCTTGGCTGCTCTACCTGTACGTTGATTCAAGGTTTTGGTGACAATGTAATGTTTTCTTCACAAGTAAAGTATAATGTTAGCAATTCTGTCAACGACATCAATGTAAATACAAATGACCGAGGTATGTTTATTTATTTATATATATATATATATATATATATATATATATATATATATATATATATATATATATATATATATATATATATTCCTGTTTTTCCTCCATGTACATTATGTCCTTACTTGTCATCATGTGATCATGTGACCTGTGTCTCCAACTGATCTCTCTATGTATAGACCATACACATACTTATATGAATACAGTACTATTAAAATTCTATATTCAGCTTCCCGAAGAAAAATCAATATATTTTGTGTGGAGATTGATAATAAATAAAGCTACAGATGATATCGCGTTGCCGTGGTTTAACCGTGTGATTCATCCTGATACCTGGAACTGTGCATTTTCTGTAGAAAATACGTGTATGGTTCATAGTTGATGTAGTACCCATAGGTAGTACCTCAGTAGTCCTGCAGGGGGCGGTACTACGCCTCCACGCGTTCCGTCCGTCATCGTGACACAATAACGTGACATAAATAAATCGATGAAATCGTCTGTCAACTCCATACAGTTGCTTGTAACACAGTACGCACTATTGAGCTGTAGTTTAAACATTTTAAAAGCCACTTACCCCAACATCGCCTTCAATGTAAGATTAAATTTTCTTAATCTGAAGGTCAGAGGTCGATCGCTTTTACAGATTAAATATACTGTAGTCCTATTCATAGGAATAGTTTTTAGTAGACGCCAGGTGCTTTGTGCCCCATTAATATCAACAAACCAATGAATTGGCCCAACCAAAAATCTCAATCAAGCTGAAAGTTGATTTGCATTCATATATTGAATTAGTGTTAATCATTTTACAGTACTCCATCAGGTCCGTCCCACCATTTTGCAACCAAGAATGTCGTCAGTCCCGAGTTGAGCGAATCCTCGCTGATTGTGAGCCTCAGGAAACCCTAACCTTAGAACCCTTGAACCAAAACAGTTATTAACTCTTTGCTTGCAATGGCCCCCCCTGGTGTCTGTTTTTAAAATTCATATTTTGTTCCCGTTTCCCGTTACCCTGTCTCTTTAGTGTTTTTAATATTGTTTACCATTCGTCATCATCGCTTAACATGTGTAACCTTGAGATGTACTATAGTAATGTAGTTATAGTTTAGTTTTTCAATTTGCATCTTAATTGCAAAATAACAATTATTTCTAACTTCTAGGTAATCTCCTTAAAGCACTTAGTGTCAATTAACAGATAAGAATATAGAATTAACTTTATTAATCCCAGAGAAGATAAAATATATTTTATTAATCTCATACTTCAACATAACATTTAACGACATAAAATGTCGCTCTCTTTCGCTCTCTCTCACACACACACACACACACCACACAATTATTATTTTTGGTATCTCTGTGTATGTTCTCTCTCTCTGCATGACTCTTGTCCCTGTGCAGACCAGAGTGTCTGTGCTCCAGATGTTGTGAAGGAGAACGTGCAGGAGAACATTCAGACCAGACAGCTCGGCTCTCTGGTCCAGGAGAACGTTCAAAAGAACCTAGCTCAGCTCTCTTGTCCAGGAGAATGTTCAGTAGAACCTAGCTCAGATCTCTGGTCCAGGAGAATGTTCAGAAGAACTTAGCTCAGATCTCTGGTCCAGGAGAACATTCAGAAGAACCCAGCTCAGCTCTCTGGTCCAGGAGAACGCTCAGAACAATCCAGCTCAGCTCTCTGTTCCAGGAGAATGTTCAGAAGAACCTAGGACAGCTCTCTGGTCCAGGACAACCAGAAGAACCGCTCAGTTCTTCAGGAACTTGGCGATGAAGAAGCCGATAGTGTCACGGTCAGCCCTGTGGGAGATGGGAGGAGCCTCAGAGGAGAGGGGAGGGGCCTCAGTGGAGAGGGGAGGGGCCACGTTGCTCAGCTCTGGACTGAACCTCTGGAGGAGTACCAGCTGATCGGGGGTCAGACCCGCCCCTGGCAACCCCGTGCCCCCGACATGGGGCACCTTGACACACACACACACACACACACACATTTATCCTACAAGCTTGCTTAGGTGTGCACGGGTGTGTTAGGTGTCTATAGGTGTGTGTACATGTAGGTGCATAGGTCTGTGTAATGTGCAGGTCTGTAGGTGTGTAGGTGTGTGTTACCTGAGGAGCCAGGGTCAGACAGGGGTAGGTGTGGAGGGCCCAGGCCACCTGCTCCTCATTCTCCGCCAGCGTCACCGTACACGTGCTGTAGACCAGGACCCCCCCTGTCTTCAACAGCTGGACCGCCTGCAAAATACACAGCATAGAAATATATACATTGTATATCCCTAGACCCTATTCCCAGCAGCTGGAAAATATAGAGAAATATACAGGTATAAAATATTATTCTATATAATGTATTATATCGCATAAAAAGCAGCCGAACCGAATGGTAGAGCTGGTGTGAGTGATGGCGATGCGTGATGCAATCGTGTCTAAAAGTGTGTGATAACAGTGGTGTCATAGTGCTTGGTGTCCTACAGCGTGGAAGAGCTTGCGCTGTAGTGGTGGGTAGGAGCGGATCTCCTTCAGGCTCCAGCCCACCGCCATGCTGGGTCTCTGGCCCAGACCAGAGCATGGGGCGTCCAGCAGAACCCGGTCAAAACTCTCTGGAGGGAAGGGAGGGCCTTTGAGAGAGAGAGAGGTCAGCAGACACAGGAGAGAGAGTTAGGAGAGAGAGGTCGGGAGACATAGAGAGAGAGTTAGGAGAGGGAGATCAGGAGACATAGAGAGAGAGTTAGGAGAGAGAGGTCAGGAGACAGAGAGAGAGAGTTAGGAGAGGGAGATCGGGAGACATAGAGAGAGAGTTAGGAATGAGAGGTCAGGACACATAGGGAGTTAGGGGCGAGAGAGGTCAGCAGACATAGAGAGAGAGTTAGGAGGGAGAGGTCAGCAGATAGAGATAGTTAGGAATGAGAGGTCAGGACACAGAGAGTTAGGGGCGAGAGAGGTCAGCAGACATAGAGAGAGAGTTAGGAGGGAGAGGTCAGGAGACAGAGAAACCGTTAGGAGTGAAAAGGAAAGAGGAAGAGAGAGAGAGAGAGAGAGAGAGAGAGAGAGAGAGAGAGAGAGAGAGAGAGAGAGAGAGAGAGAGAGAGAGAGAGTGTGAGAGAGAGAGAAAGAGGGAGAGAGAGGTCAGGATAAATAGACACACTGTAAAGAGAGATGTAGGGCCTTCCTTCTGTGGGTCTGGGCCGATAAGAGGGTCTCAGCATGGTCATTATTGTCTTGTCTGTTTGACCTGATCATTAGAATGTTTGAGGGCTGAACAGGGGAATATTGTACGGATGATGTCATAGTTTTAATGTAATGTCTATGTCACTGCATCACTAGGGGTGTGTTTGGCCCGGCCCAGAAGCAGCTCCGCTGTGCCGCACCTTCAGCGTCCAGCAGCTTGGGGTCAGAGGTCACTGCCTGGATGCTGTTGAAGCAGTAGGCTCTCACACACGTCAGCCGCAGTGCTGCCGCATTCTGACGGATCCCATCCATCTTACTCCTGATCCGGTCCAGAGCTATAACCTCCCCCTACACACACACACACACACACACACACGCACACGCACACACACACACACACACACACACACACACACACACACACACAGACAGACACACACACACACACACACACACACACACACACACACAATCAGAACATATACCAGAGGGGTGTATCCACTACACACCTACCCAATGTACTGTGAAGTAAACATACGTTAATATCTCAAAGCCTGAGAACAAACTCAGTGTTGTTGGGGGAAAAACTCATGATTTGTAATGTGGTCTGAATGACTGCGTACCTGGTTCTCCATGAGTCCAGCCAGGTGGCAGGTCTTCCCCCCAGGGGCAGCACACATGTCCAGGACCCGCTCCCCAGGGCGGGGCCCCACCACGTGACCCACAACCACTGACGGAAGGTTCTGGAACACGCACACACACACATGCAACAAACTTAGAACAACCTCTCATTAGAGACAGGTCTTTAAAGAGCAGGTAGGGGTTAGACAGTAGTCAGGTTAGACAGTACAGAGACATGTCTTTAAGAAGCAGGTAGGGGTTAGACAATGCAGAGACATACCCATACCCAATTTCCCTAAGGGGATTAATAAAGTTTTATCCTATCCTATCCTATATCAATAAGAGAGGGTAGGGGTTAGACAGTAGAGACATGTCTTTAATGAGTAGGTAGAGGTTAGATTTAAGGTGCTGGTAGGTGTTAGGGGGTCATCTTGCTCTTGCATGCCTTGAGGTAGCCTGTGGACAAAGGTTCTTGGTTACAACTCAGAACCTTTGGGCTCTGACCAACAGATCAGATACCTGCAGGAAGACCAGGCCGGGCAGGACGCCATCAAACGACGGACTCTGGTAAAGAGGCTCTGTCATGCGGACTCCGATCCCCCTGAGGAAACAAAACCAGAACCGGAACAGATCTCAGTCAGACCAGAACCAAGTGTAACCAGAACCAGACAAGAAGTAGACCCCAAATGGTTGAGATCCAAACCAGGTCAGATGATAAAAATGTGACCTCAGGTCTTCTACAAATTAATTACTACTGTGCTGTGTGTTGACAGTGAGGTGGGTTGTTAATGTGAATACAAATAATTAATAATAACAACAAAGAGGAACATCTACTTACTTGGTGGGTTCTTGGGCGAAGATGGTGGCGCGGTGCATCTCAGCAACTCCATTACCCACAAACACCTTGTTCCCTTGGAAGAGCTTAGACCCGCGGGTGCATCGGCCATCCACGTCAGAGAACACAGACACCGCGTCGCCGGGCTTCATGACTGACAGGAAAATCGTCCCAACTTTATTCACACTGAACGTTTCACACGCAGATAACTTCACTAATAAGGTTTGTATTGGTTGTGTTTGGAGGATGTTAGAAGGTGGGAGGAGTTACAGAAGCCAGTCGGTAGGAAGTGGGAGGAGTTAGAGGAAGGTGGCCATATAATGTGGGAGGGGTTAGAGGAAGGTGGTGATTGAATGTGGGAGGAGTTAGAGGAAGGTGGTGATAGAATGTGGGAGGAGTTATAGGAAGGTGGTGAAAGAATGTTGGAGTGGTTAGAGGAAGGTGGCGATAGAATGTTGGAGTGGTTAGAGGAAGGTGGTGATAGAATGTAGGAGGGGTTCGAGGAAGGCGGTGATAGAATGTGGGAGGAGTTGGAGGACGGTGGTGATAGAATGTGGGAGGAGTCAGAGGGTGTCATCAGGAGAGGGGATGGCCTTACACTTGGGCGAGGCCAGGATCCCCGGGGCGAAGACGTGTGCACCCCTCAACACAGCGGATCCACACTGGGCGCCCACCACGACCTCTGACCCCAGGGGGTCCAGGGACCTGGAGGAATGCAACCTGTTACTCAGACAGTTTATTCACTTTTGTTAAAGGTTAATGATTGCTAAAGAGTTTGTGTAATAAAGATGTTAGACATTTATTAGCTTTATTTATAAAATCTTCTGCTGCTTCTTTCTGTTCTCCATCTGTCCTTACAACTCGTGAATCTGACCTACAGCAGCTGAACAGGATTCGTCCGTCTTCTGAGACCACAGGTTCATTGTTAGTTGTCTACGCCAAGCTGTAAGTCAGCCATAATTTTTATTCGACTCACCTCCTCTCTATTCCAGACGAGTGATTAGCAGCTCCCATAGCTGTACCTTTGTTTAGCCATGTCAACCGGTGGGTCGAAGCAATAGAAAACCCACAGCTCGATCCAAAGTTCACCACCATGCTCATAACCAGGACATTTGACATTCAACAGTTATAACTGTGTATGCCTCACGATTAAAGTATTTCTGTCTGTCTGTCTGGAATAAAGCGGATGTCAATGTCTCGCCAACTGAAACCATGGCTGATTTTCATCTCAGAATTTAGGCAATGGTATCTATTAACCTGGGGTCTTAGAAAACTGGCCAAATCCTGTTAGTTAATAAAGGATAAACTTAAACTTAAATGTAAAGAGAATCTGTGTAAGACAATGCTAAATAAAACAGACAATGAAAAACATTTGTTTGTAAAACAATAACATTATGCTGACTGATTTGTTCAGTGATTTCACAGATGTGATTTTTCCAGATATGATCCGACTGGCCCTACCTGGGCCCAATGACCGGAAGCAGCAGCACATCTGGAATAAGGGGATGCAAAAGAATCTCCACGGAAACCGCTGCCGACAAGCCATCCCTTTGCTGCTGCTGTGGAAACGATCCTTCCATCAGTTCCTGAGGCCCAATCCATCCATCCATCCATAGGTGACTGTTAAAGGTCTAACTCTTCACCTGTTGCAGCTCTTCTGCAAGCCTGCGTCGTATCTCTTCCAGGGGTGCCAGGTGCGTGCTGGCCCGTACACAGGTGTACCCCGGCGGGTGAGACAGGCACAGCAGCAGCCTCTGGAACCGTTTCTCCGCTTCCTGTTGGCCCACAGCTTCCAACAGCTGGACGCCGTAGAGAGGACAGAGCGGCTCGTTGATATGCACGTAGCAATGCAGAGAGCAGGGGCACGCAACAGGCCCTGGGAAGACGGGCATACTAGTTATTACGTCTCACCTCGTTGTTCAGGAAGACGTGTTTCAGATGGTCGAGGACATCGGGAAGGAGGGAGATTGGTGGGAAAACGAACATTTCTTCAGTTCTTGGTGTGATGTGGATCTGGGTTCAAATATTAACAGAAGACCACGTGATGATAACAGTGGACTATAGTGGCGATAATTACAGGTGGATTTATGACGATCGATTAGTTATATATATATTAGTTATAGTTATATTAGTTATAGATATGTGTTCTGTGCGAGCGATATCATCTCATTGCTTTGTAACTCAGCGGAGGAAAACCTCACACCAAACGGCACTAGAACTAGTACCAGAACAATACGAATCGGAACCAATGCAAACACACCATTCACAAATGAGGTCCTGGCCGTTGGAGGACACATCTCGGTTTATATTTTCACCAAAATAAATGAAGTCAAAATGCATAATGACTTGTCCTGAGGCCGTCTAATCTATTCAAGCCGAAAATATCCTGTATGACTATTTCAATGCACCAGGAGAAGTGTAAAAAGTATGTTATTATTTGAACCCATGCTCTCAACTCACATTTCTCTCGCTGTGGAGCTGCTTCCGCCTACGTCACTGTGTTGATACACGTGACAACGATGACGTAAGTTTGGATTTTTTTGTAATAAAAAATCATAACCAGAAAAAAAATGATGTGGAAAATATATTTTAACCTAATCCAATACAATTAAAAACAAGCAAAATTAAATGTATGTATATTATACAAATGTATGTATAATAACCCCCCCCACAATTATTATGTTGACATGCATTTATTACATAGTAGTTTATAGTTTGTTAACATTACAAAAACAGTGTGGGTATTAATATTCATATACAAGTAACATATCCCTTGTTTTTTTTGTAACAATAACCTCTTCCTTATTTAGTCATCATTTCACAAACTGCCAGAGAACTAGCAGAGTCTTGTTCTATCACCAAGTCCATTTTCTGTTGCCATCTGACAGCCTTATGTTTATTTAAGATAGTTCTTCCAGCTATGATGAAATAGCTTTGGACTGGACATCATTCTCATATCAACATATTTAATTCAGATATTGATACTTTAAATGATAGTATGAAAATTGCAAATTGTCATTTATATATTGTCGATTCTAATAACAATGAGACTGTCTTTTGTCTAGTGGCCTAGTAGAACATTTGAACTCCTATCATTTAACTGATAACACACCCTCAATATTCTTCATCAAACTTTCTATTACATTTGTAATATTTAGGCATAACTAAAAATGTGCGCGTACACACACACACACATACACAATGAATGACACGTGGACACGTGTGGTAATGTAAATGCATTCAAAGCATGCAGATCTTTATTGAGACAGTTGAAAGCCACATTGCATGAGAGTTAATAGCTTTACAAAACAAAATATTTACAAAATCTATCTGTGCAAACAGTCCTTTACAACTCTCCCCTAAGGTTCCTCCCAATGCGTGCATCCAAATAAACTTTGTTACGTCAACAAAACTACTCAATTTCTCACCAGAAGCATCTATGTACACAAAGTAGCACAGTTTTATTGTCATTTTTTATTACTGTATACATTTAGACCAATGATAAATGCTAGGAGACGTCTCCGAGAGAACTACTGAAATCAGACCTCGGCCCAGGGCGTGCACATCAAATCTAGTCCAAGGGCTGGAGACGGGCCTTCTAACCACGCTGTACAACGGCTTTGGCAAAGAGACTCACTGCCATGAAGCAGGCCGTGACAGCAGTAAAACACCTTGAAAAGAAATGGGCAGTGCATATGGACAACTGTTCTACAACACTATTGTATTCGTATTGTATTTCTGCTGTTTTCCCGAGTAAAACATCTGTATACATACTCTATGTTTGTAAAAAGGCTTTTACAGGGAAAGTGTGGCAAAGAATAAACTACTATGTTTACCTAGTTTCTGATTTAAAAAATAAAACACATACACACTTGACAGTCTTTGAACAGCATAAATACTGTATCATCTAGTTTTTTGAAGTAAAAATATATTTTTCACCCCATGAAAGCTCTTATCCCCAAGAGACTTCCATTACAAAGGGATACAACTACAAGACTTGTAGTTCTGTAGGTAATGAATCACCCCGTATCAAAATGCTTCATAAAAGCAATTTCTTCTTAATATACAAAAAACGATCAAATACAATGGCAGTGACATGAGGATACCAGTGTGGGATGAAAATTATAAAGCATGGAAGAGTGCATCGCTTAATACTATTTTCAAAAAGACGGAGAACAAAACAACAGATAGACAGAAACAAAACAAAGCAAATCGAAGCAAAATTTGCCGCTAGCTCTGGGAACTGGGGGGGGCAACGCTAGGATAACATGCTACTGTACTAGACTAGGGCACTAACACAATGATGCTTACGCTATGGTACTTGAGCTAATGCTATGGAGCTGTCGCTACAGTGCTAGCACTAGGCTAACACTACGGTGCTAGTGCCATGGTGCTAGCACTAGACTAACACTCCGGTGCTAGTGCCATGGTGCTAGCGCCATGGTGCTGGTTCTACGGTGCTAGCAGTAAGGCTAACACGATGGTGCTAGCGCTATGGTGACGGCGCTAGCACAATGCTAAACTAAGGCTAAGGTAGTGCACAATGTGGTGCTATGGTGCTAGTGCTACAAGGGTGGCGCTACAGTGCTGGTGCTAGGCTAACGCTAGGGCACTTGCGCTAGGCGGAGTCCTTAGTGGCAGTAGGGATGCAGGACTTGGCGCTGGAGCCGTTGTGAGACCTGTAGCTGGTGAAGCTGGGCGTGTGTATGGTGCGAATACTCCTTCCACCCGGACCCAGTGGGGTGGGCGACAGAGGAGAGGGAGAGGAAGAGGAGGATGAAGAGTAGGAGGAGGATGAAGAGGAGTAGGAGTGCACTCGTGTGTTTTGGGTCTGGGGGGAGGAGAAGGAGAGAGTTTTACCTGCGTGCTGTGAGGGAGGAGGGGGAGTGGGTTTAGGGTTTCCGTTAGAGAGGGAGGGGAGGTGCGAGGAGGAGGAGCTGGAACGAGGAGGGTGGTGGGGGGAGGGGAGGGAGGACTTGTTGTTGGAGGAAGAGGATGAGGAAGAAGAGGAGGAAGGGTTATTAGTGTTAGTGGCATCCGGGTTTGGGGCAGAGCTGCCTTTAGTGGCGCTAGGATAAAAAGCAGGGATTTTAGAGACAGAAGGGGAGGGCACTTTATGATCCGCTCGCTTAGCACTCCCGTTACCCTGCAAACAAGAGATGCCAGAACAGACAGAGGTGGTCAACAGAGAATCTGGTCAAATGACACAACAAGTATCACACAAAGGCAACAGGACAACACGGACCTCTAATGGTACAGACACAGACACATGGCTAAGACAGAACTAAAGGGACTACATGGAGAGCTTTGCTTTTTCACAGATATATAAGTTGAAAGACGCTTTACCAGTTAGCCACAAGTACATAGATTTAGAGACAGAGAAGCAGATTTATGCAGAAGCTGTTCAGGTAAGAGCTAGCTAGTAGACACATATTGCTAGCTAGTTAGCAGGTAGACTAAGCTAGTCAATGGTTAGCTAGTCAAGAATTTGTTTGTAGAGAGTTAGCTAGTACATAGCCTTATCTAGTGGATAGATATCCTCAGCAAGTTCACAGAGTTAGTTAGTGAAGAGTAAGCAAGTAGAGTTAGCTATTAGATAAGCGTTAACTAGTACTGTAGATGAAGGGAGGGAGTCGGCTGGTTGATACACAGCTAGGAGAGTGAAGGAGTTATTAGCTGATAGAGTTAGCTCGGAGATAGCAGTAGGTGGTAGAGTTAGGCAGACTGGATGCAGACAGGACAGTTTACAGGCAGCATCGCTCAGCATTCTGTTGGTACAGCTGTTTTTGGATGTCAAGGGATTCTTAGTAAAGGAAACATACCAGGGAGAAATTTAGTAGCGGTGCAGTAAAGTGTGTCTCTCAGGGGAAGTGCATTGTGTAGAGGGGAGCGTAGCGGCCAGGTTGGTTAGAGTGTAACGTTGCCAGAAAGCACGGTGGGGTTTGCAACACTGTTTAGGAACTCAACTGTGATGGGAACGGGAGATGAGGTGACCCAGCAGTGAATGACGGGAGAACATCTCACTCGTCTTTTTGCAATCTCTCCTTTTTTGTTCTTTATTCGCCAACACAGTGAAAGCCGTGAGCAGTGAGGACATGCAGAAGCATACAGTGATGTTATTATTATGGGATATAACAGTCAAAGAGTCATGCCTTCCAGTCCAAGACGACTCCAGAGGAGGAAATAACAGATCCACGGCAGGTGTCTCAGTGGTCATTTTGTTTTTTTCTTAAAACCCCAAACCTCAACTTTTACTTCAATGTCAAGCTCTTATTTTGAAAAACCGGTAAAAGCGTTTCCCTTGGTCCATAGTAAGGCCCTAGAGTAAAACTACCTGTCGGAACTGCCTCTGAGCATCCGGTAGTTTGGGTTGTTTTGCTGGTTTTTCGGTAGTACCGGGCGACTGCCTGGCCTTCGTGGACAAGGGGACGGGCATCCGACTAGTAGGAGAAACGACGTTCTGCAGGAGGACCCAAACCAAACACAAACAGGAAATAAAACAAAAGAAAGAAAAAAAAAAAAAAAACAGCACATGGGGAAGTGAGAAAAATCAAAGGTCAAAGGTAAAATAGGTGAATTCCCAGTTGATTCAACAGTAAGAACGACATTGACACATCACCCGTGATAGCACATGCACCCTCCTCAAACCTTTCACCCAAAATACATAAACACAAAATCTACAAACAGTTCATGCAACTGAGGACAAGAAAGCCAAAAAAGAGCGGTCAATGTCCTCAACCTGAGGACAGAGCTTTCCCACTCGTTGAAGACCCTGGTTAGAAGTGGAGCAGTGGAAAGATGAGAGAGAAGAGGAGGGAAATGCCACTCTTCAATCATGTAAACCATGATCTCACACAGATGGGTGAAGAGCCCATGGAGACATTTCCAACATTTCCAAACTCCCGAGAATTGGATTAATATGTTTGTAATCTCATCGATTAGGTGATGGAGAGAGGGTAGTTTTGGAGGTTTGGAAGAAAGGACCCAAAGCTTCTAGGATGGAGGAGCTAGAGAGAGACCTGTTGTTTAACGCTGGCTGGGGAACTGGGGGCAGGAGTAGAGGTAGAGGTGGGGACGACTACAGGCCGTGGCAGGAGCTGAGGCTTGCTTTTCTTCCGCAGGGAACTTTTGATGGGCAGGGAAACCTTAGGACCGGTGATCCTGGAGGAAGGCAGAGAAGCAGACCTCTTCAGGCCCTCTGAGCTCTTCTTTTCTCCCATTTGTGGCTTCTCCGGGGCCATGGGCTCCTCGGGAGAGCAGGGGCCCATCTCGCTGATGGTGGTCTCCAGCTGCTTGATGGTCTGCTCCAGGCTGTCCAGAGTCTTGTAGGTGTTCTTCCGGATCTCGTCCGTCCTGTGCAAGGAATCTGCGGTATCCCTTTGTACCGGGTTAGAAACGGAAAGTGGGGTGGGATTATCCTCAGTGCGCACAATCTCAAACCTCTTGGCCTCCTTGTGCTGTCTGACTGTACCGTCTGTCTCCTCCTCATCCTCGTAAACCACCACCTGCAAGGTCTTCTTGCCCGATTTGGTTCCTGTACGGATAGCCTGGGACAGTGCGGCCAACTGCTTCTTGGGGAACTTGAACTTGAACTTCTTCTTACTCTCCTGCTTGCCGTCTACGCTGGACTCAGAGTTCCCCACTCCATCCGTCAGCTCAGCGCTAGAGGAGGAGGAGCAGGAGGAAAGGCTCCCTCGATCCGCAGGAGCCTTGCCAATGGCCTTAACGGCCACGTCGCTTCCTCCTCCTCCACGTACCTGCCGAGCACCACTTCTATCAGAATCAGACTCTTCGCTCTCCTCATCGATGCGCTCCTCCCCCAACATCCTCTCCAGCTCCTCCTCGGTTTCAAATATGGTGGACAGCCGCTTGTATGCTGAGCGGATGTCCATGGGCTCATCAAAGATGATGATCACTGGCTTCTTGTTGAAGCTGTTGTCAGGCGCAACCGAGGCATCTGTGTCCTCACTCTCGGTGGCATTGCACCGGTTACTGGCCTCCCCTACAGTGACAGTCTGGACGTTGCCCTTCTTGGAGTTTACCAGCTCCTGGTACTCTCCACAGGACAGGGCCTGCACCTTGCTGCTGGTGATCATAAAGGCAATGTTGTCTGGGGGCGGGGGAGCCTCTTCTCCAGGGAGATCAGGGCTCAGACTCGCCTCCTCATCCCCTCCCTTAGGTGGATCTCTGGGCCGGTCGGCTGCCTCAGCCGGAGCTCTCTCTGGAAGAGAGGCGGTGGGCGGCTCTCTGGGGGCGTGGATGGTGGAGGTGGACACAGACTCTACTATGATACTCTTACTGTTGGTCTCCTGGACCACCGAGGACTTTAACTTTTTCTCGTTGTTAATTTGGTTGAGGATGATGTTTCCTTTCTCGACATCAGTCCCTCGGTTGGTCTTCAAGGACACCGAGCGTTTGATCTGCTTCCTGGGCAGCTTGAAGCCGTTCAACCCCACCGGTTTGGGGGATATCGGAGGAGGGGAGCTTGAAGTTGGAGAGACGGGAGGAGACACGGGAGGGGAGCGGGCCAACGGTTTTGGTGGTGGTTTGGGTGGAGGTTGCGACTGCGGTAGCTGGCTTGGGAAATGGTCGTTAGCATTGACATTTGACACCTGTGACGGGGGAAATGTGGACTCTCTGCGTTCAGTGGACTCCTCCGGCGCTGTCGATGGGGGGGGCTCTTTGGTAATCTGACCGGTCACGTAGTAAATGACCTGCCGGGAAAGCACAGAGGGTATGATTAGATGCCGTATCTGAACCGAAGGAGCTACAATAGATGAGACAGTGGAGGGAGATTCTAGTGGTGTAGAGAAGAGCCACGTACCGCGGGACTCTGGCGGGATGGGTTGTTGCCATTTTCATCCGTGTCCGGACTTTTGTCCTCTTTTTCCTTGGCTGGATCTGAGGTCTGCTAGGACATTGTGTGAGGGGTCAGTATTAATCTGCCTCTTGGGCGCTAACATGATGTGGATTAGCTTTAGCATCTCTGGTATTAGCACTGACTTGGTGCAAGGCGCTAAAACAGATTAGCATTAGCATCCTTGATGTTAGCTCTATACTAGGCTAACGTGCTAGCCAGAGCTTGTACTCAGTTGAAGTGTTGATAATGTAAATATGAAAGTGGATTTCTGGTACATAATGTGTAGTCCATCCATTAATAAATGTTATATTAGGCACCAATTAATCTTTAAATCATTAAAATAAATAATCAATCTAATTAAGAAAGTTCTTAAGAGCAACACAGTGGACCAAAAGCCAATAAGTTTTACCTCCCAACCAATCGGAACACCAGTTGCATTAACCTCCACTTTGGTGGGTGGCTCACTCTTTCTTTAAACCTGGTGCACTGATTGGTTGATATGGAAACTGACACCATGTTCTCCATGCTCCAAGGTGACCACCACCACCGCCACCGCCATAAAGGTTTCTCATGAAGTTGAAGACTTAAGAGTTGGTATTTTGACGGAGGAGTAAATGTGCGTGAAGCGTGCTCCTCACAGGGGTGAAAGTTAAGGAGAAAGGCATGCAAAGGAAACGCCCCCCCCGCTACGAACCAAGTCTGCAAACACAGGCTGCCTCCACGAGCACAGTGTCAGGGTTTACTTTGAACCAAGGAAGGTTTTGAAAAGAAACACAGAAGACAGATTGAAAACGCCTGTAGAACACAGCATCGATTCTTTTATTGATTCAGATTTGAGAGAAGTGTCAAACAAATTGAAATGAAATCAGAGATGGCAAAACACTGCAGCATAAATCCAAGACGAAGAGAGAAAACAGGATGTCCATCAGATGCAGACTTAATCCCCTGACTAGACCCAGACCCACGCTATGCCCATACTAGATCCACAATAGACCCAAACCAAAACCAGACCCAGATTAGACCCAGACTAGACCCAGGCCCAGACAAGGTTCAGACTAGATCCAGACTAGACCCAGACCCATGCTTCCCAACAGGTTTGAGAGAGGAGAAGAGGAGGGAAAGCAGGGGGGAGAGAAGGTCTGTGCTGGTGGCTGTCACAGGTTTATCTGGAGCCCAAAGAAGGTTGCAGTTGTACAGGTGTGTACAGGTGAACAGGTGTTAGGTCACAGCCATCAGGGGCACAGGTTTGTGCAGGTGAACAGTTGTTAGGTTACAGCCATTTGGTGCACAGGGGTGTACAGGTGAACAGTTGTTAGGTTACAGCCATTTGGTGCACAGGTGTGTACAGGTGAACAGGTGTGTTAGGTAACAGCCGTCAGCCGTGTGTCAGGAGTTTAGCGCGGGCAGGCGGTAAGCTGGTCGGCTAAACGACGACACATCATCTTTACCTGTTTCTCTTTGAGGGCCGGTAGGGCCCCAGCTCTGAGCTCTTTGACCTGAGGCTCAACAAGTGTGCCCCCTACAGGGCACTTCTGGAACACCTGGGAAAGAGCCAGGGCATGAGGGAGGAGTTTTAATGGGAGGGTCCTTCAGTGATTGGATGAGTTTGATTTCCTCTTCAGATTCAACCACAGCAGAGAGAAGACCCACCCAGATGTCAATGTGTGAGTGTGTGTTTGTGTGCTACCTGTAGTTCTGCCATGATCTTTTCCCCATCGTCCTCCCCTTCTGTGATTGGCTCTGGATGGGGAGGAGGAGTGGCTGTCTTGGGCGGGGCGTCGGCCAGCACGGGAGTGGGCGTGGCTACAGGTGACACCTTGGCAGGTGTAGGTTTGGGGGAAGGAGGCTGGGCTTTTTCCTCTTCCTCCTTAAAAACATGGATAACCAATAAGTAATTACGATTATTATCATTATTAAGATGATTATCATTAAAAACCATTGTTTGCAGCATTTTTCAGGTGGTTCAAATTTGCTACACAACCACATGCAGTGAGGGACATCACCTGGCACACATTTAAACCAATCAGAAGCATCCACCAATCTGGGCCAATCAGACGAACTAGTATCCTTGTTTCACCTGACTTGAGCCTTCGGTTACACTGACCTGACCAGAGTTCCTCTTGCTGGTGAAGACCACCTCCCCAGATCGGGTGGTGGTCATACCGGACCCAGCGCCAGACACAGTCCCGGGGGCGGATCCAGAGCTGATGTAGGTCTTCCTGGGTGGGGGCGGAGGAGGGGACTTGCAGCCCTTCTCAGAGGCCGGCTTGGGGAGCTTCTCGGCGGGGGCTGGTTTAGGGGCCGGGGTGCGCTCAGTGGGGCTCCTGGAGGGTCTCTCCAGGGCCGCGGACTTGGGGGGCCGGTCGTTCTTCTCGGGTCCAGGACGGGGCTGCTTCTCTGCGGTCCCGTCTGGCTGGGCGTCTGAGACGTCACAGAGGTTGGGGATTACTGGCTGGGGGTCTGAGACGTCACAGAGGTTGGGGATCGACCAGTAGGTTTACATGCACGCTAATGAACCAATGTTAATCCGGTTAAGGCCTTCGCATTATCGACCGTCATGTAAACACCTAAGGTGGGTTACGCAAATGGAGGAATTAATGGATCATAATGCAGTTTAGGGTCACCTAGTTCTCCTCATTCTCATCATAATGTACTTTTTCATGGAAACACATTCATTCTCTACATGCACCAGAAGGTCAGAGTCATGTCACATCAGCTTTCACTGCACCGCCCAAAACTGCCCCAATACCCAAAGTTGGTAAAAACTGGAATAAGTTGACCTGTGGTGGCGGTGGTGCTACGGACCACTGCCTGGTGGTGGTTGGTGTGAACCTGTACCTGCAGGTGAGTCCGCAGGGTTGGCTGCGCGTCCTGGCTCCTCCACCACAGCGGGGGGCGTCAGGGGCATGGGCACTCCCTTCATCATGTTGGCTTCGGCCTCCTGCAGCAGCTTCTCAAACTCCCTCCCGTCGTACTGGCCCATGTTCTGCCTGCGCTCCTCCCACTCCTTCTCTGCCGCCTGCAGGAGGGAAGAAGAGAGGTGGAGCGAGGAGCAGAGTGGGAACATGTTAAGGCTGCAGGCTTTTTTTTTTTTAATTAGACCTCATTTCCCCAGGTGAAACAAGTTACAGTTCACTTTGTTAGTCCATGAGGAGCAGCATGGACCAGACCCGACTCTACGTGGCGGTGTACCTCGATGGACAGGGCTCGGCTCCTGCTCCTGCCCTGGCTGCTCTGCAGCTCCTCGATGACCATGTCCTTCCTGGACGCCCCGTTGTTCAGCAGGCTGCTGGAGGGCCTCCGGGCCGCCTCCGGAGCCCTGGCCTTGGGGGACTGCAGGGCCGGGGGGTCGGCCGGGACCCCCGTCAGGTCGCCGGAGGTCTGGCTGTGCTGTATGAGCACCGGGGCGCTCTGCACGTGCTGGACCACCATCAGGGAGGTGGGGGGCTTCACCTGGGGGCGTGGCGCCGGGAGTGGGGGTGCGTCCGCCTCCGTCAGGCCCGGCGAGGCGGGGTGACCCGGGGTCCCTCTGGGGTTCTCTGCCAACAGGGTGGTGGTGGTGGTGGTGGAGGTGGTGGTGGTGGTGGAGGTGTGGCCTCCAGAGGCTGGCCTCACAGAGCCGTTAGTGGAGACTTCAGTGGCAGACCTGCAGGGAGATACATTAAGAACTCAATTCAATTTACAAAACTTTGTTTAGGGTTAGAACTTTATTAGTGGAAATGTGCTTATCCTTATCCTTCTGCTCCCTCCATTCCTACTCCTCATGCTCCCTGCACCTCCTATTCCACTTACAGCGTTTCCTACTCCTTCCTTCTTCTCCTCCTCCTCCTCCCCTCCTCCCTCATGCCTCCTACTCCTACCTCCTCCTGTTTAACCACTAATCTTCTTCCTCCTCCTTCTTCCCCTCTTCACCTCTTTCTCCCCCTCTCATCCTTGTCCTCTCTCCTCCTGCACCTCATCCCTTAATATTATTTTCTCCTCTCCCCCCTCTCCTCCTCCCTTCTCCCTCCTCTCTCCTCTCTAACGCTCCTCATCCACTCCCTCCTCCTCCTCCTCCTCCCTCCCCCTCCTACCTCCTGAGGGAGCTGAGTGTGTCGGTCAGGCTCTTCACTCTCTTCAACATGCTGTCCAGTTTGTGAGGCTCCTCCTTCAGGAACTTCACCGCCTCCACCTCCACCCGCAGCACCGCCCGCATGCTTCCCTGCAGGCCCGGGAACTCTCCTGGGGAACACACAGGAGAACATTATAAACATTATACATACACACACATCGTACACACATTACATGCACACATTATATGCACACATAACATATACACACATTGCATATGCATTACAAAGTCACACAATATAAACAGACATACACCTTGCACGCACACACACACAGGTTACATATAAACACGTACACGAGCGTGGAACACTTCAGACAGCTGGTAACCTAGCAACGCTGACGGCGGCGTGTCTCACCTTTAAGCCCGGCAAGCCCCTCCCCCACCTTCCTGAGGGACACGGCCCCCTCCTCCACCTCCCGCAGGGTGACCTGGCGACCAGACGGACCCCCGTAGTCCCTCTTCAGAGAGTGCACATACTTCTCCAGGTCCCTGATATACACACACACACACACACACACACATAGACACACACACACAGACACACACAAATACACACGTGTAGACGCACACACACAGATACACACACACACACACAAAGGCAGACGCATACATAGACACAGATACACACATAACACACACACACACACAAACGTTAAAAACCATCTGAAATAGGGTAACTCTTTCAGAAACATAATTACATATATGTTTTTTCTTACAAAAGTTCAGTACATAAGAAGTATAAATATGCACCTTTTTACTTTAATGTTCTGGCATTATATAACCAAATCGCATGTATTCATATGTACAAAGTTGATGTTGATATCACGACGATAGCATACAGCGACGTCTGAGTGTAATTATTTCTATGCCGCTGCAAAAAAATTCCCTGTTTGCTCCTCATCATATTCCTCTGACTGGGTACCGCGGTGATAGGCGTGTTTGATTGACAGCCCCTCTGTGGGAGGGCCGTGTGGCGCACACCGGTGATGACACACTTGTTGCACAGACAGCACTTGTTGATTGCAAAGCAATTCCCCTCACAGTGCTTTCTGCCCTGCAGGCGTACCCTTGAAATGTCAACCAGCTTCTGTCTGTTTCACATGAAAGAAACAGCATGAGCCGCTCTATTGTCATTATCATCATTGTATTCCCTGTATTATTAAATGCTACCATGTAAGAATCTACTTTTTTCTACCACTTTATAATATTTTTACGAGGCTCACTAGCTACCGATGCAACACTTATTAACCTAGGTAGAATCAAATCATCGACTTAGGTTACCTCACACTTTAAGATTAAAAAGATAACCAACTCCAATTTTATTAAATGCAATACTTGTTTGCGTACTTTAAGTAAAAACGGGGGGGGGGAAGCAAAAACACCGTGTTTTATTTCCTCAACCTGACACGAGAGGCTGTAATTTGCTATATGAACCACTAGGGGGCAGAACAGATGCACGTATCGTCGATACATGCGGCCTGTACCCACACCCAGAAGAAGAGTGGCGGAACACGATAGTCTGAACATGAACCAACAGACACAGTCTATCATAAATCACTAAATCAATAAATAAGCCTTTTGAAAGCTGTTTGCGGTAGACTGCTTTGGGAGTAGGGAGGATTGGCACCCTTCCCTGAACCACAGTTATTTTCCTTCTCCTCTGGTCGTTTCTTTTTCTCCCGTTGAGGTCGAGTCTGGTTGACATTGTATTAATGACAGAGGAGCCTGGCAGCTCCGTGAAGCGGGGCCACGCGGGTGTCAGATAGCCCCGCCGGGACCCAGAGGGCTGTTCTCTGTGTCCCGGTCCCCGGGAGGAAGTCTTTCAGAGGTCCCCTCTAGAGACGCCAGGACCGGGGGTCAGGTGTCCCAAGGACGGGGGGGGGGGCACCAGTGTGAGCCTTTAAAGGCCCTTTTCAGTGAGGGAACTAACTCACTAGCTAACTAAAACTAGCTAACTGGCAAACAAACTAACTAGCAAGTACTCGGCAGCTGACTAACAAACTAACAAACAAACAAAAAAACGAGGAACTACCTAAATAGCTAACTAGAACTGAACGCCTCTCAGACAGAACTCTGACGTGTCCAGAATGTAGAAGAGACCAGAACCTGGAGTAGACCAGAACCTGGAGTAGATCAGAGCCTGGAGGAGACTGAACGTGGTTTCCTCCAGAGAAGGGTTTCGCACTCCGCTCCCCCGCAGGTCTCAAATCACGGAGACTCTAATTAAGCAGATGTATTTAGAGTGCAGGATGCAGACCTCTGCTGACTCACATTTGGAAACCTTCCAGACCTAACACTGAGTTAGGGCTCCCTGCCTTCTCTCCTTTTCTCCTTCCTCCTCCCTTCGCTCCCCCTCCTCCCCTTTCTATCCACCACCTTTCTCTTGCTGCCCTGTTTCCCTCCCTCCCTCCATTACGCCGCCACTAATAATCTTCGCTGCTCCCTTTCTCCCTTCTCATGCTTTCTCTGCATCCCCCCCCACCTTCTCTCTCCCCTCTCTCCCCCTGTGGAAGACAAATCTTGGACTTTGTCATAAATCCCAATTCAAAATGGATCCCTGCTCCTCCCTCGCGTTAAGATGGAGCAGAGTGAGGCGAGGTGTTCCTGTTAAAACCTGTCGCTCCATTCTGGGAGGGCGTTGGCCCCCAAGGCAGCGTGGGAGTGGAGGCACAACGCTTACCACCGCCTGGCTGTTCACCAGGACAGGACCTTACTGCAGTCGTTCCAAGTGCTGTTCACCAGGACAGGACCTTACTGCAGTCGTTCCAATTGCTGTTCACCAGGACAGGCCCTTACTGCAGTAGTTCAAGTGCTGTTCACCAGGACAGGCCCTTACTGCAGTAGTTCAAGTGCTGTTCACCAGGACAGGCCCTTACTGCAGTAGTTCAAGTGCTGTTCACCAGGACAGGACCTTACTGCAATAGTTCAAGTGCTGTTCACCAGGACAGGCCCTTACTGCAGTAGTTCAAGTGCTGTTCACCAGGACAGGCCCTTACTGCAGTAGTTCAAGTGCTGTTCACCAGGACAGGCCCTTACTGCAGTAGTTCAAGTGCTGTTCACCAGGACAGGACCTTACTGCAATAGTTCAAGTGCTGTTCACCAGGACAGGCCCTTACTGCAGTAGTTCAAGTGCTGTTCACCAGGACAGGCCCTTACTGCAGTAGTTCAAGTGCTGTTCACCAGGACAGGCCCTTACTGCAGTAGTTCAAGTGTTGTTCACCAGGATAGGACCTTACTGGAGTAGTTAAGGTTCTGTTCACCAGGACAGGACCTTACTGCAGTCGTTCAAGTGCTGTTCACCAGGAATTGTGGTGTGAGACGGTCTTACCCTAGCTGAGAAAGGACTGCCTGTTCGAGCCCCAGGTACTTTAGCCGGTCCTCCTCCACCAGGGTGCGCTGTCTGTGGGCTGGCTCGTCCGCCCGCCTCATGGCCTCCACCAGCTTCACACCGATTTCCTGCTCCGCCCACTTCAACTGCTGCCGCAGCACCTCCTGGTTCTGCAGCTGAGAGCCAAAACACAGCTGTGTTATTATCTTCATATTGCAATACATACCGTAGAATATTGTTTGGCTTTGCGCCAGCTTTTTATTAACTGCACTGCTATCGTTATGATTTTATCATTTTATGCCCCATGTATTTTGAGCAGATACGTTGAGCGAATGCAAAGAACTCTGAATCCATAGCCCATGGGCCAGGCCAGGCTCCAGGGCTTACCTGTTGCTGTCTCATCTGCTGCAGCTGGAGTCTCAGATCAGAGATGTTCTTCCTGAAGCTCTTCAGGTTGACCTGCAGAGGGCGCCAGCTCTTCTCCGCCTGGACCGGAACCTTCCTCTGACCCGGGACAGGATCAAACTGGACTGGAGCGTTCCGCAGACTGAGCACCGGAGATCCACCTGAGACTGCAACAGGAACCAGAACCGGGCCAACGTGAGCCCACCGACTGGATCTCATCAGACTCTACAGGTGTCTATCCCCTCCACCAATCACTCCAACTTCACGCAGCGCACTTTTTGTGGAAAGCTGCAAGCCAAAACTCTTCATCAACACCCACAGCCACACACCATTAAACACTTTAATGGCCCCTCGGTTCTCTGCCACCTTATTATCTTCTAATTTATTTATACTTTTCCGGTATTGTGTCGCGCCGTGCCACCATAACACGTAAACTTATGTTAATGTATTATTAATACCGAGCCGTGGCGTGAAGGCCACAGTGTTCCAGCAGCTAACGTGCCAACCCAGGGTGCAGTGGGGCACGAGCGCAGAGGCCCTCGGCTGCAGGTGATTTAATGTACCTTAAAATGGCCGCCGGCGTTGGGTTTCTTTCAGCGCGGAAACCGCAGCGAGAGGAAACCATGGAAACCGGGGCAGTGTAATGTTGGCTCTGCGTGCAGTGGGGAGCGACTGCTCGCAGGCAGCAGAGCCGGGCCGCGACCAGCGGCAGTAAAGTACAGACCGGACAATACACTCTGGAGAAAAGTTGTTCTCCACATTAAGCCGGTCGCTCCCTTTTGGCCCGTCGCAGTCAGCCCGCACGTGGCAGACATCGTGTCATGCTTCATCTGATGTGATGCATTTTGCAGTCGTCTTCCTTTGAACAAAAGTATTTGTTTGTTTGTGTTTGCGCGTGCTGCTTGTACTGTCGCAGTTTTCCGTGTCAACATTTGCTGTTGGGAGACACCAACCATGAAACTCTATTACATGGGGTGTGTTGGCCCCCGCCCAGACCAAAGCTGCAGGAATGTTGTGAACCTTTACCGCCAACAGACACACCCAACAGTGTGCACCTTTGTGCTCAGCGTGTTCCCGTAAACCTCCCGTAACCTTCTCACCAGGCCCCCGTTGCCTTCTGATCGCTCCCTCACAATGTCCCTCACAATGGAGACGTGCGCGTAACGTCTCCCGACGTCCCGGTAAGCTCACAACAACGTCCTCGCAGTGTCCTGCTAATGACCACTAAGTCCCCGTAAGGTCATGTCTCCCCAGACGTTTATAATGTTATCGTAACCTCCCCATAATTTACTAATAATGTCGTCATAAGGTCCTCATAGTATCCCATGAGGTTATTAAAATAATGTTAATAATAACATCCTCATTAGGTCTCCATTATGTCATAACATCTCATAAAGGCATCATAACATCTCCTAATTAGTAACATCCACCTCATGAGTTCATAATAACATTGTCATATTGCCCTCATTGCTTTCATAATTATGTCCTCATAATTTCCCCGTACATTAATAACAACATTGTCCTAATGCACTCAGAATTTGCTCAAAAATGTATAATGACGTCCTAATAAAGTCTGTAGACTGTTTCTTGTCTGTTTCTTGACAGCTGACCAGACCTGATTCTCTGGTGTGTGTGTCTTTGAGTGTGTGTGTGTGTGTGTGTGTGTGTGTGTGTGTGTGTGTGTGTGTGTGTGCGCGCGTGTGTTACGGGTGTGGGTGTTCTTTTTGTATTTTTGTGCAAAAGCATGTGTGGGTGTGTATGCGTCTGTGTGTCTGTGCTCACACCAGCATGGTGTGTGCATGCATTTGTGAGGGTGTGTTATTTAATTGCCCTAAATCCACGCACCCTGCAGAGTTTATTGTCATAAGTCATGTAACTATGACTGAACCATGTGACTCGCTGCCAGTATACAAGAGCCTGAACAGCTAACGGCTAACAGGACCTGGTATATGAGAGCATGAATGCATGACTACCCAGGTATATGAAAGCATTAATGCTTGACTAACCTGGTTTTTGAAAGCATGAATATGTGAATAACTGGGATATGAGAGCATGAATGAGTGACTAAATGGTACATGAGAGCATGAATGAGTAACTAACCTGGTGTATGAGAGCATGAATGAGTGACTAACTGGTATATGAGAGCATGAATGAGTGATTCACCTGTGCTGTTGATGCTCTGGGCTGGAGAAGAAGATTCGGAAGGTCTCTCGCTGAAGATAGAGATTATTGAGTTAAAAACCTGATTAAAACGGACCAATCACAGGGAGGAACGCATTGTGAGTCACTGATTAGTAGTAAAATAAACAGGTGTTGATGGGACATACAAACAAAAACTGTTAAAGTTGTGTTAAAAGGCCTCAAATGTTAGCATGGCTGCATATTATCACTGAGTTTCAAATATTTGTTTCATTCCGGTCATGTTGTCATGCCAATGCTGTTAGCACAGCTAGCCTTACTAGCATCATTAGTGCCAGGATGCCGGACAGTCTCAAAGAGTACCGAGTGGAAATGCAATCAGATAAACTAGAGCGGAAATCTGTTCACCTGAAGGAGAAACAACTCTCATCTCTCTATCTGATTAGCGACCCATTTCCTCTCCTTTTCGCGCAAAGTCCATCATACGGACCGGCCTCTTTTTTAATTCTTCAAACTACTCAGCTTCCCATGATGCCTAGGGTTTCCTCCTCTTGCTTACCTGGTGGTGTCTTTGGCGCTACCTGTGCTTGGCCCCTTTAAAAGTGCATGCTGAACAAGACCAGTCAAGCTGGCAATCTGTTGTTCCATAGCCTTCATTCGCTCTCTGCAGAAAACAGCAGAAAGTTTTCACACACACCGGGAGTGTTAACAGCACAGTCACGCTCAGTAATAAACACTGTCATTCCCATTCCTATTGATTTCAGTTAGCTCGTAATGGCGACATTCGCCGGTCGAATGGCTCGGGCCCCTGGCCAAATATTGACTTGTCAGAGGA
The DNA here is from genome assembly GCA_036785325.1 of Urophycis tenuis. NCBI lineage: Eukaryota > Metazoa > Chordata > Actinopteri > Gadiformes > Phycidae > Urophycis > Urophycis tenuis. The sequence goes on from JAXIVH010000009.1 coordinate 6,290,690, forward strand.
AGTTTCTACATAGCCGAGCAGGAAAACTACTTTCTACTCCGTGTATAAATAGAGGCACACCGCGCACCGCGGACTGGCCTGCAACTCGGGGAGTCTACAGCACATCAAAACAATCTTAAGTCTGGAGTCGCAGACCTTGTGGGAACTGGGACTCACAGTGTGAGAACACAACAGATCAAAGCTCATGTTGCATCTAAATGTACACAGCGGGATGTACTGTATAGTGGGTTGTGAGCCATCGTCGCATGTTACACCACAGAATGGAAGGCAGGAATTGGTCTTTGTTGATTGTCTTTGGCCTGCGGCACTGACGCTCAGCTCTGTATGTGGACAACCACAGCGAACGTGTTCTCATGAGCTGCAATGAGTCAGTCTTACACAGTTAAGAGAAGGGAAGAGCAAATCTTTTAAAGGTGAACAGGGCCTTCCCGCCAAAATCACTACTTTGTCCCCCGGCATGCTGGGTAACCTGTTGGTTCAGTTTGAAATCCCCTTTAAAGGTCTTGGTTTCAGACCAAGGAAATATTTTCTTAGTTCTTAGCTTTCCTGACAATGCGGAGCAGAGGTCCCTAACCTCCTTTCTAATAAAACTAACCACTGGCTTACCGCGAGCTAACCGCTAGCTTCCTGTGTTTATGTGCTCACAGTAGGGACTAACAAAGCTAACATGATGACAGGGAGGCCTCGTGGCCAATCACCTTTGAGCCCACAGTGGGAGGATATGAGCTAACATCGCTGAAATGACCGCTGGATAACCTTACTGGTTTATCAACTCTGTCTCCTCAGTATGTGGATTAATGCTACATGCAGGCACACCCACACCCACACCCACACTTCCACACACACACACACACACACACACAGGCATGAAAAAAACACATGCCCAAAACCATGCTTTATGAGGACCGGTGGTGATGAGGTGAGACAGCTCAGAGACACAGAGACAGGTGGTGCTGTGATGGGAAGAAAGGGCAGCATGACGTGAGGGGTTAGTTCTCCGCGCAGCATGCCGAACCTCCGTCACCCCCCTTGCGCTCGCCCCGTAGGGCTGGCCTACCGTGTCTGGGGGTCGTTGGAGGTGGGGTGCGGCCCGGCCTGGGCGGGCCCCTGGGGGGCTTCTGAGACCACGGGGGAGGTCACGCTGCCCCGGGCCTTCGCCGCCACCACCTCCTCCTTCCGGTAGGACTGGCGCTGGGACGAGCAGCGCTCCAGCGGGTGGTGCCCCGGGTGGGGCGGGCCGCCGTGGAGGGGCCCGCCGTGAATGTCAATCATCCGCATCTCCGTCATCCGGTGGGGGGACGGCGGCGGGGTCTTGGAGCCCAGCGTGGGCAGCTGGCTGTTGCGGGAGCGCTGGCGGTACAGCGAGGGGTGGTCCACCGTGTCCATGGTGGGGCTGGGCCCGCCGCCGCCGTAGGAGCCGGTGGAGCGGATGGACGCCCGGTGGTAGCCCCCCGCCAGGCCGGGGTGGTCCGGGCCCTCGTGTCCCGGGTGGCCCATGGCCATCCTGCCCTCCTGGAGCAGGTAGGGGTCGGCGTACAGCGGCTCGGACCCCCGGCCCAGCGTGTGGCTCCGGGAGCCCACCAGGTCCTCGTCGGGCTTGACGTCGCGGCGCTCCAGGATGGCGCTGGGCCCCGGCGAGCCGGAGCGGACCTGGGGGCTGGCGTTGGACAGGCGCTCGCGGGGCATGGTGCCGCCGGCGGGCAGCGAGGCCTGTCGCGGCGGGCCGAAGGGGATCCTGGAGGGGGAGGAGGGCACGGAGGAGGAGGGGGTGGAGGGCGACATGGAGCCCGACATGGAGGGGTGCTGCGGGGGGCCGAGCGGGGGCTGGCGGAGGGGCGGCGGCCCGGCGTACATCCCCTCTCTGGGCATCTGGAACAACAACGACAACAACAACAACGCGCGGAGGGAAGCGGTCAGACTGCAGTCCCCAGAGACACTGAAACTACATGTGTATACGCTGCATACGTTTTTTTTATTTTTTTTCCATTTTCTGAAAATGCCAAAGAATCGGTTTCTATATTTGTCTTCTGCTAGGCGCGCCGACGCGTTCCTCCGTCGGACTTACGTTGACCAAACAATCTCTGCTCCTGCGATAACAATGAGGACCTACAGAGTGTTTCTCTTAAACCGGGCGCCTTTACCGAGAACGAGGCCTTGACTAAAGGCGTGTGTTCATAACACACACTGGCCGTACTGCTGAGCTCTGCTGAAAGGATCTACACCTCCAAGCCTGGAGAGAAGTTGTTTAATTTCCACCAGGTTTGGCCTGGAGGAGTAATATTAAACACGGGGGCACGGTGGACCACCCATACAGGCACCGTGACGTCCTGTAGTAAACACAGCACCAGGGAATGGGGGGGGGGGGGGGGGGGGAAGAGAGGGGCTCCAGGGTTAATAGCTTCATGCACTAACAATGTCCGCTAACACAGCTAACACAGCTAGCACAGCCAAAGGAAGGTGAGAGTGTACCAGTGTGTTTAATCACCAGGTGTTAAAAATCCTTTTCTTGTGGTAAACCACCAGCTGGAGGGGGGGGGCGGGGCCGGGGTCAACCCCAACGACAAACACTAAACCTACCTCCTCTGTTGAACTGTTGAACCTTCTGGGTCCACTCTGTTGAACCCACTTGGGTTGTTTAAACTCAAGTTTAAAGGTTTTATTATCTAATGTGCAGCATACCGTGGTCATTCTGAACATCTACTGCCATGGGAACTATACGTATTGCTGTATATTATATATACCTACGTAGTTATTGTAGCGGTACGGTGAACTATCTCATCTCATTCCATAAACACTCACTGTGACATATTTATATATTTATTAGTTTTTATTATAGTTTGTACTGGTATATTAGCTTATACTTAAATTAGAGTAACTAAGTATAAGCTAATATAACAAAATGTTAGGCTAGTTGATTTTTAGTTAGTTGGTAGTTAGTTAGTTGGTTTATAAGTTACTCTAGTTTATTGTTACATTGTTGTTTATTGGTTATATTAGGGTCTATTTTATTTTGTGTATATTTCTTTTCCTTCTTTGTTTTGATCTGTTGCACAATAATTTCCCTCGGGATAAATAAAGTCTCTTGAATCTTGAATCTAAACATTTATTACAAGGCAGGGGTCATCCAAGCCTGTCGCCTACTATAACGTAATATTTACTATGACTTTACCATTTGTTTTTTGTCCAACAGGACCTACAGTGAGCTCAGACGCATGTCGTTTGCGGAGCAGGGAGGGGAAATGGTCGCCTGGCTCTAGGATGTCTGCAGGTAAGACTCCGGTGCTCACATCCAAAACAGTTTGGTCTTGAGCACGCCACCCTCTTCTACACCATCCTCTCAACCTGACCACCTCCTCTACGACCGCTGGAAGCACCACATCCAGCCAGAAAGGCTTCACCTTTACGAGAATGGACTGGCGCTTTTGTTGTTGTCCCACTGAGAGAGCTGTGCTCCTCGCTCGTTTATCAGCGTGTTAAGAGCACTCCTCAGACTCACGAACGTGCGGTGGGCGAAGGCAAAACAAGCGATTGCACATATGCTCTACTGCGGCGATAAGGACAACATTGTGTTGCGGGAGTCAGGATGTAAATGTTTCTCTCCAGGGCTTGGCCACAAACACACTATTGTTCCCTCAAGAGTCACGTCGCCTTCACACAGCTCGCACACAGTAACACATTTATAAAGAGGAGGAGGGGAAGGAGGGGGGTGAGGAGTTTAACGAGGAGGAGGAGGAGAAGGAGGAGAGGGAGGAGGAGGAGAAGGAGGGGGGAGAGGAGTTTAGGGAGGAGGAGTAGGAGGAGGAGGAGGAGGCAGAGGAAGAGGTGGGAAAGGGGAGGGAGAGGAAGAGCAGGAGGAGGAGGTGGAAGAGTACGAAGAAGGTGAAAGAGTAGGTAGGATTGTTTGTTTGTCTGCCACATGCCAGTGTGTGAGTTTATATCTCCATGTGTGCATGTGTCTGTGCGTGTGTGTGTGAGTGTGTGTGTGTGTGTGAGCACATGCATGCATGCATGCCTGCGAGTGTGTGTTTATGTATATGTCTGCACGTGGGCGCGGCGTCTGCATGTGGGTGTGTGTGTGTGTTTGCCTTTGTGTGTAGGTGTGTTTACGCTAACGTTAGCATAACAGGCGTCGCCGCAGCTTCAGTGTAGGTCGAAATAACAAGCCGAACGATCCTCCGTGCTGACCGTCAGACCTTAATATACAGACCATAATTAAACAGGAGCGTATAGCGACACGGCTAGCTACACCCATTTCAAATCAACCTCGGAAAGGATCAACAAACACACGCCTGTGTAAAAGGTTTCACACCAAAGTCTTTTGGGGGCCTTCAAACCATTCTTCTGTAGCACCTACACGCTAAGAAGTAGCATAGCATACATAACATACATAGGCTTTGGCCCCAAGTTACCGCACATAGACACCGCCAGCCTCCTCCACTGTGAAGCACACAGGAGACACACATGACCCAGCTGTGGCCGTGCTCCCCCCCCCCCCCCCCCCCCCCCTGTGTCACGCATAACAGCGAAGAACCGCCAACAACACTTTCATTCAGTGGAACGGTGACATCTCAACATGGGCTTTTATAACAAAGACGACCTACGCCAACTCTGCACTACGCCCACCACCACCACCACCTCCACCACCACCACCCCTCCAGAGCAGAGTGTTTGGACAGGTGCGGCCCTGGCCTCACGAGGAGGGCTCTCTGTATTAAAGGAGGTCCGACAATGAGACGCATAACGGACCTTTAGTTTAGCCTCTGTGGAAACACACGGAACAAAGACGCACTCACATCCACGGCTTCAAGTGCCCGCATGAGGGTGGTGTGTGTGTGTGTGTGTGTGTGTGCGTGGGTGTGTGCGTGCACGCGCATGTGTGTGTGTGTGTGTGTGTGCGTGGGTGTGTGCATACTTGTGTTTAAACAAGAGCTCTATATTGAATCGTTAACAAACGGCTAATGATTAGAAGTAGCTAAACCCATTACAACAAACACCTGTTGCTGCTTTAGTTTAAAGTGAAGCACTTCATTACACAGAGAGAACAAGAGATAGAGAGAACAAGACGGACAGACAGACAGACAGACAGACAGACAGACAGACAGACAGACAGACAGACAGACAGACAGACAGACAGATAGATAGATAGATAGATAGATAGATAGATAGATAGATAGATAGATAGATAGATAGATAGATAGATAGATAGATAGATAATTAGATAGATGGGGGGACAGAGAGAGAGAGAGAGCTTCTAGATGGAAAGCGAGGGTGATTAGAGCAAAGAAAGGTCAGGTGACCAAGAAGTATTTCAAGGAGTTGTCCAGCCTGAAACCTCTGAGTCTCAGATCGCTGACACCTGCAGGAAACACACCGCAGACTGACAGGAAGCACCGCAGAACGACAGGAAGCACACCGCAGAGCGTCAGGAGAGACGGAGGGAGAGATTAGAGAAGACTTGGAGGAGATTGGAGGAGATTGGAGGCGCGGTGTGAGTGTAGCAGTGCTGGCCCCAAGGGGCCCCTCGGCAACAATAGGAGAACCCTCTGAGGAAGATTAGGAGGTGGCAGGAGGGAATTCCTCTCCTCCTCCTCCCCCTCTCATCGAGGAGGAGGAAAGTGGGGCGGAGACCAAACTATTCAGAGAGACATCGACAGGAAATGAGACGACACGCTTCAGAGGTCTGCCAGGTTTAGAGAGTGAAAGTGCCTCCTTCGACCGCTCCCTACCCTAGTACCTGGAGAGGACTATTGTTTTGATAAACCTCCGTTTCACCTCAGTCTTTACTGTACAGTATAGTTGCAATTATCAAACTTTCCTGTCGATTAATCCCAACAATTTAGTCACTTTTATACAAAACAACTTTTAGATACATGCAGTTGAGGAGCTGGGAGGGGTTAGACAGTACAAAGACATGGCATTAAGGAGCAGGGAGGGGTTAGGGGAGTCTTGTTCGAGGGTGCTCATAGGTAGACTAAAGGGTCGGTTTGAGTAAGATTAGGGTACAGATCTAGGAGAAGATATCACAGGAAATAAGCACAGGAAAAGGGAGGGGAGGAGAGGAGAGAAGTGCGCATTTTTGCCGAGAAGCAGGACAGGAACCTCGCGGGTCTTGCGGCACTCGGGACTCACCCTGCCGGGGTCCCCGTTGCTGGGCCTGGGGGTCTGGCTGAAGGCCTGCGCCGGGTCCTTGTGGTACACCTTGAGGCAGGAGTGCGCCGCGATGTTCCTGTAGGGAGAGGAGCAGCGCAGCGGCGGTAAGAACGGGGCCCACGCGTCCCCGTCCGACCGCGGCCGCTTTCCGCGGCGGCCGTCCTCGTACGGGGACAGCGGTCGGCCCCCCAGGGGCCTGTAGTCCGTCAGGGAGTGTCTCTTCCACTGGGACATGGTGCTCGCCAAGCTGGGCCAGTGACGCCTGCGATATGGCACCTGTTGCAGGCGGGCGAGCGGACAAAGTGAATGGCTCACTGGATCGGCGCAGCGGGGGGGGGGGGGGGGGGGGGGGGTTATCTGGCCGACGGGACACGTCCACCAATAGGGGTGGAGCGCAGAGGTTTACAGCTGTGATAAAACCCGAGTTGGTCACAAAGTACACAAGGAGCAGCAGGCAGGGCACAAAGAGCCGCGGATAAAGGAGATGAATATCAGCCCCGCTGCGCCTCAGCCAAGTCAATCTTTATAGGTAAACACATGAATATATATTTAATATCTGGCGTGCAGGAGGAAATAGATCTTAGTCTTTGATTAAGTGTTTTTAGGCTTCCTGAGAATGGCTGGCATACAGCTTGTGTGTCTGGTTGCTTACTGGCAGACTGGAACCCGTTCCACTCTGCTGGTATTCACACCAGGAAGAAACAAGGAAATGTATATTTTAAAGATGACCTCAGGGTGCAAAGGCCAATGCATGGTCTTTGCATTTGAATTTTTCAAACTGTCCGAGTCAAACTCTCCCCATCGGAGTGAAACTTTTACTCGCAGAGTTCAAAGTTTCCCCAGAGGAGAGGTGAGAAGGGGACAGGAAGCCAACACGTATTGTTGTAGTTTGTTCTGGAAGTTTCCAGGATACTTTGCCAGTGGGCCCACTGCTTTCTGTGTTCAACACACAGGAAAAGGAAGTCCTGTCCTCGCCATTTCCTGTGCACAGGAAGGGGGGGGGGGGGGGGGGGGGTGTCCAACACTGCATACAGATGTTGACAGGAATATCCTGGAGAACCACGACTAGTTCACACCCCACACACCACTCGCTCTCTCGTCTCAATGGTTCCGCAGGTGTCACCCACCACCTTGCAGCACATGGTCCTCATTTCTCACCTAACATCAGCCAGCTCATAGTACATGTTCCTCATGTCTCACCTAACATCAGCCAGCTCATAGTACATGTTCCTCATGTCTCACCTAACATCAGCCAGCTGGTAGTCCATGTTCCTCATGTCTCACCTAACATCAGCCAGCTGGTAGCCCATGTTCCTCAATGTCTCACCTAACATCAGCCAGCTGGTAGTCCATGTTCCTCATGTCTCACCTAACATCAGCCAGCTGGTAGTACATGTTCCTCATGTCTCACCTAACATCAGCCAGCTGGTAGTCCATGTTCCTCATGTCTCACCTAACATCAGCCAGCTGGTAGTCCATGTTCCTCATGTCTCACCTAACATCAGCCAGCTCGTAGTACATGTTCCTCATGTCTCACCTAACATCAGCCAGCTCGTAGTACATGTTCCTCATGTCTCACCTAACATCAGCCTGCTGGTAGTACATGTTCC
>JAXIVH010000009.1:6298649-6308649 GCA_036785325.1 Urophycis tenuis
CTCTACTGAACCCCCTCCCTTCTCCTCCTCCCCTGCTACTCCCCTCTCTCCCTCCCTCCCCTCTTATTTTTCCCCTTCTCCTCCATCCCTTCTCCCTCCTTACCCTCTACTCTCTCCCTAACCCCCCTAAAAAAACCCATCTCTCTCTCTCTCTCTCTCTCTCTCTCTCTCTCCTCTCTCTCTCTCTCTCTCTCTCTCTCTCTCTCTCTCTCTCTCTATCTATCTATCTCTCTCTCTCGCTCTCTCTCTCTCTCTCTCTCACTTCAGTACTTCCTGTGTGTCTGTCGCTGTTCCAATCAGGTCATCCCCCCCTTCATTGTTTACCCAGGACGTTGGACATTGTACATATGTGTATGTGTATGTGTGACTGTGCGTGTGCGTGTGCGTGTGTGTGTCTGTGTGTGTTCCCACATGACTACAGAATGAGGGAAAGGGGAAAGAGAAAGAGAGAGAGAGAGAGAGAGAGAGAGAGAGAGAGAGAGAGAGAGAGAGAGAGAGAGAGAGAGAGAGAGAGAAGGTTCCTACTGGCTTGTCTCACTGCCAGGAGCACATTTCTGTGGGCGGAGGAGAGGGTGGAGGGGGTGCAGGGGGCGTGCTTAGAACTTTCTCTCCATTCTAACAGTTTGTTGTTACAGACCACAGATGCGTTCCCGCCCCCTCAACCACAAGCCCCGCCCCCTCGGCCACAGAGGGAGTGCAGGGGGAGGGGCTTAGATTACTTGAGTGTAAAACACGTCTACACCTCCATCTTTTGACACATGTTAGACATAGTTCCAGATATGTGGATGTTTATATGTGTGTCAATTCTTTGCATATGTAGGCAACATGTTCTGTTTGTCATATACATTTTTTTTTTAAACCATATTTTTCAGGTTTATATTTGTATTCAAATTTCATTACCCTTCTATTATAAACACAGGCAATCTGACCAATAGAAACACAGACAATCTCACCAATAGAAACACAGATAATCCTACCCATTGCATTATCTAATATGGATCATCTGTGTCCATTGGTCAGACACAGATGTGATCCGACCAAACACAGGCAATCTGACCAATAGAAATGCGGTGATCTTGTGATCTGACCAATAGGATATGAGATCCGGCCAGTCTAAAACCTCTGGACCAGGGCCAGGAGTTTATGTATTTATCCTGCACCCACACCCCACCACTTCCCCACCAGAAATCCCATAATAGCCCCAGATGATGATGTGGAGAACATCTGGGACGGTTAGTATGGCTATAGTCCCGGCTGAGTTGATGAGAGATGATTTTTATAGACGATACATCCCATGATTTATACTAGATCATCAACATCATGACCCACATGCGTGTATGCGGCTCTGAGCCGCAGTGAGGTCACTTCCTGTGGACAACAGGTGACTTCCTGTGAGCCCACGTCTCTAACATTCCAGTAATGGAATGACATAATAGGAGGCAGGATAATCCAGTGGTCAACTGAAAGGTTCTGGGTTCGATCCCCAACGTCCTCAGTTTACCTTTAAGCATCCTAGAGCAGGATGACCCCCTCACCCCTACCTGCGTGAATATCACCACCGCATGTCCCTCTGGATGAAGGCGTCTGCTACATGACTGCACAGGAATACGTGTACAAACATGAGTGTGGAAGGTCATGTGATGAGCGACCATGGCAGAGGGAGATCATCATCATGTGACGGAGCCATCGTGGCAGTATGAGGCCAATCTGTCCACTAGAATAGATTTAACTACAGACCTACAATACAAACAATCTGAACCACATTAACCATACTAACCATTCATAACCACATTATAATAACCATATTAACCATTCTAACTATACTAACCACATTAACCATACCAACCATTCTAACGATACTAACCACATTACAATAACCATATTGACCATTCTAACTATACTAACCATATTAACTTCCATCCATCCATCCATTATCGAAAACCGCTTATCCTCTACGAGGGTCGCGGGGGGGCTGGAGCCAATCCCAGCTGCAACGGGCGAGAGGCGGGGTACACCCCGGACAGGTCGCCAGCCTATCACAGGGCTCCATATTAACTTTAATAACCAAATTAACCATTTTGACCATACTAACAATCTAAACCACACTAACCATCTTAACCATTATATCCATATTAACCATTCTAAACAATATAAACCATACTAACAATATACTGTAAACCATACAAACCATATTAACCATATTAAACATTCTTACCATACTAACCATACTAAGCATACTAACCATACTAACTATACTAACCATACCAACCATTCTAACTACATTAACCATATTAACCATTCTAACCATATCAACCATTCTAACCATAATACCTTACTAACCACACTAACCATACCATCTCATCTAATTAACAACAACAAACAGAAAGACAAGACATTGATCTGGATTCAAGTCTACATTGTCTTGAAGGCAGGGCTCCGAACCGGTTCAAGGAACGAAAACGAAAACCGAAAACGAATGGAATTTTATGAGGAACGGAAAATGGAAACGAAAACCAACTGTTCCGGAACCAACTGTTCCGGAACAGAAACGTTATTCTGAAATCCCCAAAACCGGTTAATAATGTTTTTTTTTCTTTCTCTATATAGCCTATAAAATTTCACAAAAGCATAGCCTATTTCATGAAAAAAAACAAAAACTATTGCCGGTTGCCGCGTTCACTTCGCCGCCCGCTAAGCTCAGCTGTCACAAATTCCCACCATCACCCTGGCGAGAGGCGATTGAAATGTAGAGTTAAATTGGAAGTTGTTGGAGAGACTTGGGTATTTGTCAGCAACATAGACAATACAACATATTCGCTTATGGCGGGGTTAGAAATTATTGAGCGAGCCTCTATATCTGAAGATCTCCATGGAATATGGATAAAACGTTCAACCAGGTAAGGAGTTTCTAGCCCACTTATCCAGAAATGATTTTGATAAGAAATTATATTAATCATAGAATATAGGCTACAGTCAGCAGCAGTCTGCCTGGTATGTGAGATGGATATCGCAAATATTTTTGGATGCTGCCTGTGATTTATGATTTTGGTGCATTTAGACTACCTACTGTGTAAATTAAGGGCAAATACCAATAAGTAGGTCTATTGGAAGATATCGACCACAAAAATAGACTAGGCCAAATAACATTGCCGGAACGTTAAGAACGAACGTTATTTTACGTTCCGAACCGGTTCAGGAACGATATGTTGGTGGCGGAACGCAAAAACAAATAGGTTAAATATACTGGTTTCGTTCGGAGTGGAACGATTGAAAAAATAATTTCATTTTCAAGCCCTGCTTGAAGGTGATATTGATATGAGTTGTTTAATAACCAGCAGGGGGGAGAGGAGAACATTGCAACACTAGCAGGAACATTGTTCCCTTATTCTTGTACAAACAGAGCAAACCAGAGAGAGAATACCACCAAGACAATTCATGTGAGTAATAGTAGCACATAGTAGCCCATCAGCCTTAGGACTGCAGTCTACAGTACAGTGTGTGTGTGTGTGTGTTTGTGTGTGCGCACGCTGTGTGTGTGTGTGTGTGTGTGTGTGTGTGTGTGTGGGTGTGCGTGCGTGCGTGCGTGCGGTGCGCCCGTGCGCAAAACATCTCGCAAACAACCAAAACAACGCGTTCTGACTTCACGTGAACTAACGACGCCGCTTCCCCGGGCGTCCGTTCGCGTTCCGTTCCCGTCTGTCCCGGCGCCCTCCGGACCTCGCAGCCCCCCCCCCCCCCCCCCCCGAGGTTTCCGGCCGCCGTGTCCTCTGATGCGTTCCGACCGCTGCGCTAGCGTAGCTTAGCGTGTCGATCCCCGGCGGCCCGTCAGACGCTGTTAGCCGTCGCCGGCGTCTTATCTAACCCTGGTTACATAACGGCCGGGGATGGCTGCTGTACGGTTTGCCCCTCGCGCCCCGCACGCCCCCCGCTCTCTCTCTCTCTCTCGCGAGCGCCCCCCCAGATTCCCCGGCTGTACGGAACGACAAGGCACGCGTTGGCCGTCTTTGCGAGGGCGGTGTTCTGAAGTGTACATTTATCTGCGTGGCTGTGGGACGCGGCCTCCGAGGGGTTGCGGGGTAATGACTGCTGTCCGCGGGCGGTCCCCGTTCCCGCCAGGACCCGCTTTAAAATACATGTCTGTCCCCCCCCCCCCCCCCTCCCACCGCCGCGTTTTAATGTTCTCTCCCCGAGCCTTCCTCCTGGACCGCCGTTACCGAACCCTCGCCATGCTTTTTACTGCCTCGCCATAAGCAAAGTGGCAGCCCAGAAGTAGAGCACTACACATCAAGGATTCACGACACTTCAGTGGAGCCCGACTCCATTCCTCTCCTCTCCTTTCCTCCCCTCCTCTCTCCTCCTCTCCTCTCTCTCATCCTCTTCTCTCCCCCACTCCACCGCTACCGACCCGCTTTCTCCCCCCCCCCCCCCTCTTCATCCTCTCTCTCCTCCTCCTCCTTCCTTGTCCTCTCTCCAGCTGAAGCTCAGTATCGGTCTCCTGCTAGCTTATAGCTTAAGAGGCCTAGCTTAGCACAAGAATGCCTCAGCGATGACTTCATCGCCCAGTCAGACCACAGTCCCCCCCCCCCCCCCACCGCCCACCACCCACCCCCGCCCGCCCACCAGACCTCAGGCTGGGCTGGCGGGGTGGTTTTGGGCCGTTAACTTCGCGTGAACAACACGTAGATGTATTCCAGTCATGAACCAATATTTTGCGTCAGGATTTCGAGAACCCAGATCCAACGCTGGGTTAGGTGGAGGCTGCGAGAGGAAACAGAGGGGCAGAGCTCGTCCAGCGGCCGATTTCACCACCAGTCGTGATACATGAAGGGAAGAATGCCTCAGAACGCCGGTGACATTACGAGTGCAGAGCGGCAGAGGTAAATCAACTCAGGCATAGCAGACTTTGCAGTCCATCATGCACCCCGGTGGGGTGGACACTCCCACTCGTGACAGCGGAAGAAGACAGCATTTGAAATGGCTCCTAATGGCCTCCCACCAGGTGGTGGAGTGGAGGCCTCTCAAGGAGACGGAAGGCAAGGTATTTGGCAGAGTCGTTAATTAGTTCCTCCCTCTGCTGGTGATGGACAGGTGAGACACACTGAAGCTGAGAGGCTGCTCTTGATGAAAACTCTCTCTCTCTCTCTCTCTCTCTCTCTCTCATCTCTCTCTCTCTCTCTCTCTCTCTCTCTCTCTCTGTCTCTGTCTCTCTCTCTCTCTCTCTCATTAAAGCTCCCTGCAGAGAGCGACTCCATTAAAGTCCATGTTCTATTCTGCAGTGGAACAAGGAACATTTAAAGCCATCTCTCTCTCTCTCTCTCTCTCTCTCTCTCTCTCTCTCTCTCTCTCTCTCTCTCTCTCTCTCTCTCTCTCTATCTATCTATCTATCTATCTTCTCCCGCTCTCTCTCTCCCTCTCTCTCTCCTTCTCCCACTCTCTCTCTCTCTCTTTCTCTCCCTCTCTCTCTCTCCGTTATTTCTCGTCGCTCACACCCCGGAGGCTGCATGGCTTGTTTCAAAGGTGAGGAACACAACGCTTCAGACTTTCTGTAAGTACAGACTTCGCCGCCATCTCCCACCATTTAAAATCCATTTTCTCCCAGAAGCCACTCTGGTCCAAACCACATTTAAAACCATTCCTCTGGTGCTGCCTGGCTGTGTGTCTGTGATGGGGTTTAAAAGCCCTGTATTTACCTCTCTGCTGGAACATCTCTCTCCCTATTAGTTTCATTCATCACAGGCTTTTAGCCGCAGCCCACCACCAGCACAGAATCACCCAGCAGGAGCAGCTAGTCAGAGCTGGTCTTTCTCTTTAAAGGGGAACCATCACGCCTGATTATTTTCTAATCTAAGAGAGTACTGCTTCATATTCGTATTGTTAAGAATCGCAGGGGAAAACAAATCTGCAATAAAATCTTTTTTTTTTTTTAAAGAGTTGGACCATTGACTTAATTCTGCCAGGATCTGTCTTTCTGTCTCTCTCAGTAGCTGCCTGTCTCTCTATCTGTCTCTCGGCATCTGTCTATCTGTCTTGCCTCTTGGTAGCTGCCAGCCTCTCTATCGGTCATACTGGTTCCGTATCTCAGCATCTGTCTATCTGGCTGTCTGTCACTCTCTGTCTCTCCCTCCCTGTCTGTCTGTCTGTCTGTCTGTCTGTCTGTCTGTCTGTCTGTCTGTCTGTCTGTCTGTCAATAGGTCACACTAGTAGACACCAGGGGTCATGTTTGATCTAGAAGAGGAACCAGAGTGTGATGAACGACCAGCCAGAGGTGTTAGAGATCCGTTCAGGAGAGCAAACCCTGGTGTGGACACACACACACACACATGTTGATACATGCATTTATACCCTTGGATAACATCTGCTGTGTGTGAGGGGTGATGTCAATGTGTTGTGTGTGTGTGTGTGTGTGTGTGTGTGTGTGTGTGTGTGTGTGTGTGTGTGTGTGTGTGTGTGTGTGTGTGTGTGTGTTGTAACAAAGAGTTACAACACTGCTATTTCCTAACAGGTCATGACTGGTCTCTCTTTATCTCTCTCTCTCTCTCTCTCTCTCTCTCTGTCTCTCTCTCTCTCTCTCTCTCTCTCTCTCTCTCTCTCTCTCTCTCTCTCTCTCTCTCTCTCTCTCTCTCTCTCTCTCTCTCTCTCTCTCTCTCTCTCTCTCTCTCTCTCTCTCTCTCTCTCTCTCTCTCTCTCTCTCTCTCTCTCTCTCTCTCTCTCTCTCTCTCTCTCTCTCTCTCTTTAGTGTGAAACAAGAGGTCTTGTGCCCCTGACCTGTGACCCCTACAGAACCCAACCATGTTTATTTTAATATGAAACATTTGACGTATGACACTTCCTGTTGAAGTTCTTCATTTTCAATTGTGATTACCCTGCTCTCACACTCTAACTCTCTCTCTCTCTCTCTCTCTCTCTCTCTCTCTCTCTCTCTCTCTCTCTCTCTCTCTCTCTCTCTCTCTCTCTCTCACAACACACACACACACACACACACACACACACACACAACTTTGATACAGAGCAGATATCATTATGATACACGTGTATTGTATTCAATTATGATACATATAGCAAGGTGTGAATCGTTATTGAATTCACATATAAGGACCCTTGAGGGGGACTAGCCTGACCCCTAACCTCTGCCAGACCATAGCAGGACACAACAGGTCAGATTACAGAGGTCACAACCTCTCCTTTCAGCTGTTCAAACACACCACACACACTAAACACACACACAGCTAAATACAGGTTCAGGTTTCTGTGAAGCACACACCGACACGCGCCGCAGCGCACAGCACAACACACACACACACACACACAACATACACAAAAACACACACACACACACACATACCACAAAACACACACACACACACACACACACACACATGGCCTGTGCCAGCACACTAACAAGTCCCGACTGTCTTGAATTGAGGAACAACTTCAGTAATCCTAAACTTTAATATAATAAACATATCATGTAATATTTAATAACATGAAATAATAACCTACTCTGAAACCCATTTATTCTCCACATGAAACAACCACAGGAGATGTCATCAAATATTAACTTGTTTTTAATAAATTATACACTTTCTTTGATCATAATGTTCTGAAATAAACACAGCGGCTTATTTGATCAGCGCAGTCGGTGTACATTCCTGCTTGGCGCACACACACACACACACACACACACACACACACACACACACACGCACACACACACACCAGCATACACACACACGCGCACACACACACACACACACACACACACACACACACACACACACACACACACACACACACACACACGTATGGAATGTATGTGTCAGTATTGATTCAGTGTCTGGCTGTGTCTGTCACAGGAAGCCCCGGGGCGGACATCTTGTATCGGCTAACCGCGACTAGCGCTCAAGGCTAGCAGACCCCATAGATTATGCGGTGCAACGCTAACTGTTCAGTCTGGCTAGCGCAACAACCGGGTCACGCAGAAGCCAGCTTTCAGTGTGCTGACAACGCTGCAGTTCGCCGGGCTGAATGACCACACGATTTAGCCCTTCAGATAGAAACGACAACGCGACGGTGGAAATTACATTGAAAACACTTTTTTTTTTTAAAGATCTTCAACATGACTGGGGAGGATATTGGCCAATCACTTTCCAAGTCCAAGAAACGTGCATTCTTTGAGTTCTCGAACAAGAAAGTTTGTTTCCTGTCGCGTGTGAAACGTCGACCACTTAGTCAGCCCGTCGCCCTGACAACCGCCAGCGGGTGGCCACCTGCCGACAGTGGGTTATTATGGTCTGGTCGGAGTGCGGTGACTCAACCCCCCAACCAAAGTCTCTGATCATCACCTTCACGGCGCCTCATAAGGATGGAGAGTCATGTGACCCGAGAGTCTGGGCCGCCTGTGAGCGTACGAGTGCTCAGAAGGACATGCCAGCGGTGATGTGACTCAGTACAGGGAGCATGTGATGCGCCGCCTGCGAGCGCAGCCTCCTCTGTTGCAATAGGTGAGCTTGTCACCTAGTTACTAACCACTTCAAATCAATGGAGCATTTCCCAGAAATACTCAAGAATGGTGATGTGCTAGGAGACACCTGACAGACAGACAGACACACACACACACACACACACACACACACACACACACACACACACACCCTATAATAATGTCTTAAAACTACAGATTATCTTCTCTAAGGTCTGAAGGCATCCTAAAACCACAAGATGATGTGATTATGACTGATGACTGAATTCACTGCGGGCCTCTGCGGATGCAGCGTCTGTTACGTGTCCAAACAGCAGCATCTCGCTGGGTTACGTGGACGTCCACATCCTGCTGAGAGCTCGGGGGGTCCACCTCACAAAGTGAAACTTGTGAGGGGGGGGGGGAAGTGTGATCGATACCGGAGCAGACAGGGAGGTTATGTAAATACTGCGCCCGAGACAAGATTCATTCGGGCGGCGGGCTAACGCAGGCTAACGGAGGCTAACCCAAAGCCCTCGTTTCGGGAAATCTAGAACTTCTGCTGTCAGTGTCCACCACTCAACTCCGCCCACACGCTGGAAATGTCATCTGTCATGTACCGTTAGCATCCAGGCCCGCGCGCGGCTCTGGCGCACGCGCACGCGCACGCGCCACACACACACACACACACGTCACTGCGCATGGCTTGTTGGCGCATTGATCAGGATGCTAACCGCTAGCTAGCTGGCGTGGAGGAGATAAAGGAGGGGATAAAGGAGACACACACACACACACACACACACACATGCACACATGAGCATGTATGTTGCACAGTACATAAACTATGATTTATGTATGTATGCTTGTGCGTGTCAAAGGTGCCACAGGTAATATTGAAGAGCCATGCACTAATCTAGAGTGTAATTTGTTAGAAATGCCACAGCCATCTGTCATCCAGTGAGTGAAATGCCTGTGTGAATATCTGTTTGGGTCGACTGTTCGGGGACCCCTGCTGGGCTGGGAATGTGGAGTGGAGGGGGGACACACTGATAAGTCCCCGACCCGCCTCCGCCAGCAGACACACACACACACACACACACACACACACACACACACACACACACACACACACACAGACACACAGACACACAGACGAAACACACCTCCTATCCCTCATCACCTCCATGCCTAACACCGCCCCCCCCCCAGGGTGAGTTTGGGGAGAGGGGGGAGGGGTCAACACACACTTCCTCTGCTCTCGCTCCATTATTAGTACTAGTTATGCAGACAGCTTGTTACATGTAGAAACTACTAGCTATATCCAGACTACTCGTTACAACAGCAGTGTGGAACATTAGTTACAGTATATGTAGAGAGAACTAGTTATACAGAGTACCAGTGAAAATACCAGTTACATTCATATTTTTTGTGGTGAATGAGTTTGTAAAGTTTGAAGTGGTGGACTTACTTTGGACCGGGCCATGCTGTAGCCCTGAGGTTCTACTGTCTTCTGAAGAACTAGCTCTTCTCTGGGGAACCAAC